>JAJOZX010004061.1:0-302500 GCA_023014485.1 Bathynomus jamesi
ACCAGATTGCACAATTTAGCAAACTAGAAAACTTGGGTATTTCTGGGGATGAACCACTTTCAAACAAAGAAAAAGATCTGATTGCAAACTTTGAAAAGGAAGTTAAAATAGAAGATGAAAGATTGTCTGTTAAGGTACCATGGAATGACCAAAAAGATAAAATTTCACCAAACTTTAACTATGCTATTAGCAGGTTAAAGTCCACTTGCAAAAAATTAAAAAAAGATAACTTAATGCAACCTTATTCAGACATCCTTGAACAACAATTCCAGGAAGGAATAATAGAAGAAGTACCTCTAACAGAACACTTAAGACAAGCAGGAAATTTTTTACCTCATTTTCCCGTAGTTCGCCCTGGGGTACAAACAACTAAAGTTAGGATTGTAGTAGATCCCTCGGGTAAAAGCAAACCAGAAGAAATAACCGTAAATGATGCTACTGAGGACTGCCCTTCACTCCTACCTCACTTAGCAAAATTGTGCATTAAATTAAGGCATGGTAAATATTTGATGATTGGGGACATTCAAAAAGCATATTTACAACTTAAATATCAAACAGAATTTGACTGCAATGCCCACAAAATTCTGTGGGTAAAGAATACCCAATTGGCTCCAAATGACAACAACCTGATCTGCTATAAATATAGAAGAGTTACCTTTGGCAACAAAAGCAGTCCATTTTTACTACAACAATCTCTCCAACACATTTTAATGAACAACAAAACCAAGTGGCAGACTACCTAGCTAACCGCTTTTACATGGACAATGCTTTAATTAATGCCAACAATCTCTCAGAACTCAAAGACCTTTACAATTATAGTGTAAACACTTTAATTGAATATAATTTGAAGCTATATGAATGGGCCTCTAATCACTCAGAACTTCAAGGACTATTTGAAAAACATGACATAGCCTCCTCCGAAGATAAAGAAAATGTAAAACTATTAGGATATGGTTGGAACACAAGTGCTGATACACTCCATCTAAAAACTGTAAACTTGAACTCAGAAGCCAAAACTAAAAGAGAAATACTAAGTTCTGTGCAATCATTGTTTGATCCAATTGGATTTGTTGCACCCTTAGTGTTTAAATTAAAACTCTTCATGCAGAAAGTAACAGCTACCAAAAAAAATTGGGATGAATATCTAGAACTGGAAATGCTGCGTGAATGGAAAAAACTTTGTAAAGAAATAAACAAAGTGGAATTTCTGAATTTTCCTAGACAAGCTTTTGAAAATCCCAAACCTCTCATGGAAAATCTTCAACTCCACATCTTTTGTGATGCCAGCCAAGAAGGTTATGCAGTAAGTTGCTATCTAGTTGGAAATGGAAAATCCGAACTAATTTACGCTAAATCAAGAGTCAATCCCAAATCAAAAAATTGGACCATTTGTAACTTGGAATTAATGGCAATCTGCCTAGGAACCAAAGTCCTAGAATACCTTAAAGAAACCTACCTAGAAGAAAACTCAGAAAACCAAAAGTTCTTCAAAACAATAATTTGGACAGACTCACAAGTGGCTTTAAATTGGACTGCTCAAAAATCTCTAAAAATGAAATCAATCTTTGTAAAAAACAGAGTGAAAGACATTCAGGAAGCAACAAGAAACTTAAACCATCACCTGGAATTCAGACATGTAGCAGGAGAAGACAACCCAGCAGACCTACTCACCAGACCAATATCTTTCAAGAAATTTCAAAAACTTCTTCACTTTTACCAACATGGTCCCACATTTTTGAGAAATGAAATTGAATGGCCCACCAACTTAATTTTTAACCCCCACCAAGAAACCTTACAGACAACAATAAATGTGTGTCAAACAACTTGTAAAGAAATAAATGAAAAAACTCCCTTGTTAAATATGGAAAGATTCTCTAACAGGAAAAAACTGGTCAGAATCACTGCCTATGTTCTACGGTTCATAGAAAACTTAAAGTACTTCCGCACTCACAAATATAACCCCAAATGTAACCTGACAATGGAAGAACAAATTGCTGTCTTGGAGAAAAATCATACAGCTTACAAAACTAAGGCCACAAATTACTGGCTAAAATTAGTCCAGCAACAACATTTCTCAAAAGAAAAAGAAATAATCCACAAACTAAATAAAGGAGAAAAAGTTGAGGACCTAACAAAGCTGCAAAAGAATCTAAAACTCTTCATTGACAAAGAAGGGTTAGTCAGAACAATGGGGAGATATAAATATGCAACTAACCTTAACTATTCTGCTAGGTATCCTGTACTACTGCCCGAAAATTCTCATTTAACAACGTTAATTGTAACTGAATGTCATGCAAAAGCCAGTCATGCAACCTTAGCTACCACATGCAATTTCCTCAGACAGGAATTCTGGATCCCCAAAATAAGGCAAGTAGTTAAAAAGGTTCTGAAACAATGTCTGTTTTGCCAAAAATACTTTGCCATGGCTTATGAAGTGCCTACTACTGGACCCTTAGTAACGGAACGTTTAAGCTATGAAAAACCCTTTGAAAAAACTGCCCTTGACTATGTTGGTCCAATTTCTGTCCAGGATGAGAATAACCAATTCATGAAAGTCTACTTATTATTGTTCACTTGCTGCGCCACCAGATTCACCAGCCTTCACATCTGCACTGACCTTTCTGCTAAAACCTTTTTAAGAGAACTCTACCATTTGTCCTTAAACTACTCCCTTCCAAAGGTTTTGATTTCAGACAATCAATCCACCTTCAAAAGATCTGAAGATTACCTTAAACATTGGTTCCAAAATGTTCTTGTGTCTCAGTACCTCTCTGATCATGGTATCCAGTGGAAATTTACAGCAGCCTATTCACCCAGAACCTTAGGAATAGCTGAAAGAATGGTGGGTTTAGTCAAAAGAGCCCTCTATACCTCCCTAAAAGGAAGAAAAATCCCGTTAACTGAACTAAAAACAATTGTTCTTGAAATAATGAACACAATTAATTCAAGACCACTCACTTATGTTAATTCAAATGAAGATCCTTCCTCTGATCTACTAACTCCTTTCAAGTTGCTTTTTGGGTATGACAATACCAAATTCAACTTTTTAACCACTAATGATACCCAAGAAGCTGTTAATGAAGACGATCAGGTGGATGCTGATTATATGACAACAACAGAGGACAAAGAAAGAAAGAAAATACTGGATTACTTTCATAAGGGAGCTAAACAATCTCAAGAAATCAAAAAAGATGGCGATACGAATATTTGAGTAGTTTGAGGGAAAAAGAATACCAACAACACAAACAACCAGTAAGTAAAGAACCTAAAGTAGGAGAACTATGTCTCTTAGATGAAAATTCTATGAATCCCAAATACTTCTGGAAGATTGCTGTAATTGAAACATTACACCCAGATGAAGATGGCATAATCAGGCATGTAACTGTAAAAACACCCAATGGTCATCTCTCCAGAAGACACATATATCGGTTATACCCACTGGAAATAACTGATAAGCCGAATATTGACCTGGAAGAACTGGAAAATTCTTCCACAGAATCAGGAACTGTAGATTCTCCTGACACTACTACTGCCGCTACTCAACCCCGACCACAAAGACAAGCTGCAGTTAGATTTCGGGAAGAACTGCAAAGGAAAATACAGAGTGGATCTTTGTGAAGACCACAAATAGAAAATTGTAAATAATTGTAAATAGCTATAACTTAGGACCAACGTTCTACAGAAAAGACGCTTTCATCTTCATATTTCACCTAAAAGGAACTTTTCTGAAGAGCATGTCATTTTCATTCAAAAATAAAAAAAAATAAATAAATAAAATTTCCCAAGAATACAATTCTGGGTAAATTTTTCCCCTTGGGGGGAATGTTGAAAAAAGTGGTTAGAAATAACCGCATATATTTCCAAAAAAATATAAACAAAATAAATAAAAATAAAAACCCTCGTTTCTAACCAACTAGTGAAGTTGGGTTTCCCTAATTAACAAAAGAAGGAAAAAAAAAAGTTTCTGGGACAAAGAAAAACGGAGCTTTGCCAGTCTTGAAAATTTTTGACCGCATGAAGCGGGCCCTTTTTTCTAAAAAAATTAAAATGCTCGTGGTTACCCAAACCGGGAAACTGAGTCAACCTTCAAACCTAACAACCTTTAATTAAATCGTATCCTTAATTAATAACCACTGCAATTAATCAAAACCCATGTTTAACTAAATAGAGGCCTATCAGAACTAGGTGCAAGTAAGTTAAAGAAAATAACTAAGGTAAGAGAAAAACTAGGTACCTAGACGAAACTCGAACCGGGCTACAACGGCCCTAACTCAATAATTAAATGGCTGTTATAGCCCCTATTAAAACCTAAAGGCAATATAGCCCTAACTTAACTTAAATAAAACCTTCTAAACCTTAAACCTTTAAAACCAAAAACTTAAGGGCAATCCAGCCCTAGCCTAACTTAACCTGCAAAACCTAGGTCTGGGAAATAGCCCCTACAAATAAATAACCTAGCAGTGTGTTAAACAATAACCTAAAACTTAACAACGAAAATTAAAAAACCTGGAAACTAAATGAAACTTATGAATCAGTTAGAAACTGAAAGGGTAACGTTCAACTGGCAACTTCATTTTTGGTAAGTCTAAATTAATTTTGATGAATTTAGCTTTACCATAGTTAGTAATCTGGCTGCTGACCAAATTTAACCTGAAAACCACTGCAACCTACAGTGAAAAAGTCTGTAGCTGTGTTGACAGTGTCTAAATAGGCCATTATTATTTCTATAATTACCGAGTCTATTTAAAGTAAACTTAACCTTAATACTACACCTAAATCAAAATAATCTCTCTCAAGCTAAATAATAAATTTTTCAATACTTACTAGTCATAATATTATAAGTATCATATCGTACATATATGGGAAAATATATTCTTGGTGTGCTTATTATGCTGCCTGGTTATTGTATGTCAGAGTACCGGTATATCAGGTGTATCAAATGCTGTGTATATTTATTTTTTCAGGAATAAGTAATAAAATCATTCATCTCAATATAGTTTATATGAATTTATAATTTATATGCAGTGGAGTATTTATTTTATTACTTTTTATCATTACTATGAAGTAGATGTCAGTGCTTATATCATATGCATATTTGTGTGACTCCTGTAATCATAATATCATATGTATATTTGTGTGACTCCTGTAATCATATCATATGTATATTTGTGTGACTCCTGTAATCGTAATATCATATGTACAGTATATTTGTATGACTCCTGTAATCATAATATCATATGTAAAGTAGTTTCAATTCACGTTTCATTGTTCGCCGCACCAATATTAAATTGCTTCTACGGGCCTGCCACAAGTCATCTACAATCACGTGGCATCTGTTCCAAATAGGCTACGAGAGGCCATTAATAATAATGGAGAATGGACAAGTATTGAGTAATTGTGTATAATAATGTTATGGTTGTGATGAATATATATTTATTTGAACAATTGTCAGTTCCTTATAATTTGAACATTATGTTTTGTATGTTCTTAAGAAAATCCCTAAATTTACTTGATTCATGTTTATTTTTGTAATAAAAAAATTGAACTCTATTATCATTATCTCTCCATGGATAGACCTTTTTCTAGATAATCTTTTGTTGATGATGCATGGACTTTAAACAAAAATGTTATTGCCTGGAGGAAAAGTCGATACTACACACCATCTTACACTTTAACTACATGGCCACATCAAAATCCTATGAATGAAAGTATTTAAAGTACTCCACGTTTGTGAAATAACCTAACTACTCTCTTCCCTAAATTTAGGAATAATGCATGAATAAAATACATAGTCGTCCTTGCATTACCATCAAAACTACAGTGAACAATATATTTATTCAGTCATTAGTTTTCAAAAATTAAAAGTATTACTATGACAACACCTGAGAGGTGGAGGAGGAGAGAAAGGGAGTGAGGGTGGGGGGAGAAAGAGGGACTGCGTTGCCTCCACATCTCGGAGAGGGCTAAACAAGGGTAGAACGCGAGTATTGCAGGGGGACATGTAGTTCTTTTTCCTTATTGTTTTTTTCCCTTCTACTCCAGATGGAGAGAGTTTCTTGCTTCTGGAGTTAAACCTTAACCCTAAGGAATTTTTAGGACAGCCTAGTACTAGGCGTAAGATAGAGGTGCTATATCGTAATACCTCCCCTACAACTTCTCCAAATGACACACTTATGGGCAGTTGGTTCAGGAACTCTACTGTGGATTTCTTTACTGCCCCTGTTGCCCCCACTACTATTGGGATGATCTCAGGTTCCACATTCCACATTCCCCTTATTTCGTGTTTGAGTCTCTGGTATTTTAAGACCTTTTTCCTTTCATAGTTCGCCACATTCCAGTCCGCTGGGACTCCTACTTCCACCAAGAGGCACTTGTTTCCCTCCTTCTCTCTCACAACTATGTCTGGTCTGCATCCTGATACCCTGATGCAGGGCCGTTTCCTGGCATAAGCAGACTAAGCGGCCGCTTAGGGCCCCGCTGCTACTAGGGGGCCCCTAGACAGGCTCCCAGGTCATTATTATCCTTATTATTATTATTATTATTATTATTATTATTATTGTCGTATTAATTAAAGTTTTTGTATGAGACAAATGTGATAAAACGGAGACAAACGAAACGTTTTGGTCGTTATGTGTAAATAACTATTGTGAGATCTTATTTCTATATTATTTAACTTTATTCGTACTATATGCTTATACTTTCCTAAATGCTTAATTTTTATAGTATTGTAAAACATTATTTCACTAATTTACTAATTATTAAGAGATTTTGTAACACTTTAAAACCTAGAATTATTTTCGTTATGTTTTCAAGCTTATGAATTTTCTCATCTTTTTCAGATAATGTGAATTTTGTTGGTTAAAACCTAAATGGTCTGATTATTTGAATGTATATGATTAACGTTACAATTATAACAATTATTATTATTATTACTATATTATTATTATTATTATTATTATTATCATTATCATCATTATTATCATGATTATTATTATTTAGCAGATTAGTTGTGGTTAACTAGATGTGACTTTGTGCATCTTGGAAAATGAAACGACATTATCCATCAGGAGCTGAAAAACAGAAAAAGAAGAAAATAGAGGAGGAGAAGCTTTCCAGTAGCACAGGTGAGATGTGCCACTTGTATATTCTTATGATTACAGTTCAGGCAACTAGGTTAGGTAGACCATCAAGCTAGGCAAGTGCTCAGGAATCGTGTAGAGTAAGCTAGTCTCTGTAATATTTATAATATTTCGAAATGTGAAATTTAATGGATCACATCACCTCAAATTCTGTTCACACAGATCAATTATCAAACAAGATAAGAAAGAGTATTTTAGCAAAAATTAACAGAATATGTAATGTTATGTCCTTCTCAGGAGCACTACTGAAATATTTGGAAAAGCCATCCTCAGCAAAGCCTGATAAGTATCATGAGCCTGATGAACCAACAAGTGGCCCATATTCTGTTCAGCTTCAAACACCACACACAGACATTTCTACTGAGCAACAAGAACCAAGATCTGCTCCACCGCTTGATCCGTATGACTGGCCAGTTGTCCTGTCAGATGCCTTGAGGACAGATCTGGTGTCTCTAGGACCATTTCAAATCAGTCCAGATTTCACATTCCCTAAAAGAGAGGATGGTAGAAGCTTTCATCACCATTACATGTACAGAACATTAATTAATGGGGAAAAAATAAAGCGAAGCTGGCTGATGTACTCTAGAAGGAATGATGCTCTTTATTGCTTCCGCTGCAAGTTGTTTTCAAGGAAGTCGTACAAACTAATTACGGATGGACTTTCAGACTGGATAAACGTTGGTTCGCTTCTGAAAGGCCATGAAAATAGTTCAGAACATGCAGATAACATGGCAACATGGAAGGGTCTGGAACTGCGGCTAAAAACTGGGAGGACCATTGACCAAACTGAAATGTCATTAATGGGGGTAGAGCGAGGACGCTGGCGAGATGTTCTCACACGTCTTGTAAGTATAATCCAATCACTGGCAGAGAAAAACCTTGCTTTCAGGGGGTCTTCCTCTAAATTGTACAATCGAGACAATGGCAACTTCTTGAAGGAGGTTGAGCTGCTTGCCAAATTTGATCCAGTGATGAAGCAACACATCAGCAGAGTCGAAAGTGGCCAATATAGTCATTCAAGTTACCTAGGAAACATCATTCAAAATGAGTTCATTGGGTCCATTAGTGAGAAGATCTTGGATGCCATTGTTGCAGAAATAAAACAAGCTAAATATTACTCACTCATTTTAGACTGCACTCCAGACATAAGCCACCAAGAACAGATGTCGATTATTATCAGAACTGTTAAAATGGGTGAAGTACCAGAAATAAAAGAATACTTCTTGGGCTTTCTTGAGGCTTCAGAAAGTACAGGCCTGGGTTTATCAGTTCTGATTCTGAAGAGACTAGATGAACTGAATATTCACTTTGATGGCTGCAGAGGACAGTCATATGACAACGGAGCGAACATGAAGGGCAAGAACAAAGGTGTTCAGGCAAGGTTATTAGAGAAGAACTGTCGTGCACTCTATGTTCCATGTGGGGCTCACACTCTGAATCTTGTAGTGGCTGATGCAGCTAAAGCTTCCACAGATGCCATCAGCTTCTTTGGCAACATATAAAAATTGTACAACCTTTTTTTAGCAGCTACACAGAGATGGACAATCCTAAAGAAGCACGTGAACATAACACTCAAGTCTTGGAGTGAAACCAGGTGGGAGAACCGGCTTAAGAGCATTGAGCCACAACATCAGAGAGGCCCTGTTAGAAGTCAGAAACAATGCCACAGATGCCATAGCCAGGACTGAAGCACAAGGACTTGCAGAGGAGGTAGGATCTTATCGCTTTCAGATTTGCACAGTAGTATGGTATGACATTCTTCATGCAGTTAACCATGTGATCAAACTTCTGCAGTCTCCTACAATGCAGTTTGATGCGGCAGTCAACCTCCTCACAAAAACAAAAGACTCACTCACCAGCTACAGAAACACAGGTTTTGTTGCAGCACAAGTCGTAGCTAGGGACATATGTGAGGAAATGAATGTGGAGGCTGTGCTGAAGGAGAAGGGGCTCAGATCCACAAAAAAACACTTTGCTTACGAAGCTCCTGACGAACCATTTACAGAAGCCTTAAAGAGGTTGGAAGTAAAACGTTTCAATGTGGTGGTGGATTGTGCCATCGGGTCAATAAATGAGATTCAAAATATTAGATGATGTGAGGGACATATTTGGGGTTCTCCTAACCTTCACCACAATGAACAAGAAAGACTTGTCCTGCAAGTGTGAAAAGCTCTCTAAGATACTGAGCTCTGGAGCTGACTCTGACATTGATGGAAGAGAACTGGCCCTCGAAATTAAGAACTTGCCGACTTTACCTTCACACAACATGACTGCATTGAAGCTTCTCTCCTTCATTCATCAGAAGAAACTGGAGGAACTATACCCCAATCTCTGGGTTGCACTAAGAATTGTCTGCACTCTACCTGTGACAGTAGCGTCATCCGAGAGGAGCTTCTCTAAGATGAAGCTAATCAAGAACTACCTCAGATCATCAATGGGGCAGGATCGCCTCAGTGGCCTTGGCATCATAAACATCAACCAGGACGTTGGCAAGGAGATTTCATATGATAATGTTATTGATGATTTCGCCCAGAAAAAATCTAGGAGCAAAAATTTTGAAGATACAAATTGTTCTGTATAACTGTTAGCTATTACACGATTGTATCGTAGAGTTAGTAATTGTTTGGTAGTTGATAATTGCATTATTTTTTTATACATAGTTCTGTGTCATTTATTCTAAATAATGTATAAGCTAATTTTCAGGAATTTCATGAAGAGTATTTTTTCTGTTTGTCTTCTGAAAGTACATATTTGTTGTTTTGGACAAAAATGTTTCATTAAAATTGTTTCATAATTGTTTTTTATTAACACAGCCATTTTTTGTATGTGTGTGCTGAGGTGATGTAGTAAGGCGTGAGTTGGTGGATGGAAGGGTGGGGCCTCAAATGGGTATACTGCTTAGGGCCCCCTAATGGCTAGAAACGGCCCTGCCCTGATGTCAGTTGGTATCTCGTGATCATATAGGAACAGCACTTTGTCACTGTCTTCTATTCCTTGTGGAATATGTTCCCAGTGTTTTTCTGTTTCTAGCCTTATTTCATATTTCTTACACAGCTTGAAGTGGATTAGCTTGCAGACTGCATTGTGTCTATCTGTGTAGTTTCCTCTGTGCAGGAGTATTTCATACCCCGATAGTAAGTGACTCACAGTCTCTGGGCTCTTTGAGCACAGTCTGCACATCTCAGTTTCATTTCTACCCTCAATATTTCTTTTGAACCAGTTTGTCCGTAGTGCCTGGTCTTGTGCTGCTATCACCAGCCGTTCATCTTCTGGTCTCCGTGCCCCTCTTACCAGGAACTCCACAGTTTTATCCCTCTCTATGTATGCTCTGTTCAGCACGTCCTCTTTGTATACTTTGCTGAACTTGTGCTCTTCCCAGTTCTTCTCCTTTTCTTCTGATCTTTTCTTGTTATATCTTCTTTTGATGGTACTTCTCTTTTCCATGAGAGGTTTATTTGCAATGCCTTCAAGCTGTTCAGGCCCTATGCTAGCATCCACTAGATAATTATTTGCCTTTTTTGAGAGTGATGTTGTTTGAGGCTTTTCACTTTCATGGTCTTTTACAAATTTGACTAGCCTTCCTTCTCCTTCCTTTATGTACTGTGCACTTGGTCACTTGGTCAATTAGCGCAAGCCTTAATCCACCGACCCTCCTTGGCAGATATAGCCTTGGTGTGCATTGGTTTTTATATATGACCTTATGCGCATGGAGCAATTTTCTGGTGATCGTATCCAGTTTGTTGATTTCTTGCTGGGTCCAGTTGATTATGCCAAAACTGTATGACAGTACAGGTAACGCAAGTAAGTTTATGGATAGAATCTTAATTTTACTGTTTAGGTGAGATTTTAAGATTAGCTTTATCCTTTTTTAATATTCTTTCCGCAGTCTTTCCTTCATGATGTCATTTTCCATCTTTTCAGTGAAGAATAGGGGGAGAAGTGTGTGTTTGAGAGCATGCTGGACTGCTCATAGGGTAGATGAGACACGGAAAAAGGTCAGCTAAGGAGGACAGTGACAGGAGAAACGGGAGTTTCAGCACTTCCTATGTTGTCTAACGTCCCCCCCTCCACGGAGTACTTCCCTGGTCGATTGATGTCTACAATCTCCTCCAATGTGTGTGTGTGTGTGTGTGTGTGTGTTTGAATTTTATTTTTTTTTATTTTTTCAGTATTTGTTAAATTATATATACAGAGTCTGTCAAAAAAAACTAAGCCAATTTAAAATCTCTATAAAATGCACAATTTGATAGAGATTTCAAATATTTTTTTACACTAAATAAATAAAAGGCTCATAAATAATCTGTGATAATTTTATAACTTTATTTTAAATATTTTAGGAGTTATGCGGTTATTTCTACAGATTGCGAAAATTTCAGTTTTTCTCATTATGTAATATCTTCTTTTTTCTCTTTTTCAGAATTTGTTTAGATTTAAAAATTTTCGTGAATACCTCTAAATATGCCATTCTCACATGAAGATAAAATAATTATAAAGCATTATAGAGTTGAAAAAGGTTATAGTGCAAGGAAATTACTTTCTGAATTCGATTATAAAGGATGGACTAGATCAGGTTTAGATTACTTATTGAGAACTATCGATGAAACAGGAAGCATTGAAAGGAAGGTTGGTAGTGGGCGACCAAAATCAGTTAGAGTAGATGAAAATATTCAGAAAGTGGAGGAACGTATCCTTAGTCAAGAGGATCGACCCGGTAGCCACATGACACCTGCTCAAATATCAAAAGAACTAGAAATGTCAGAATCAAGCGTAAGAAGGATTATTAAATCTGATCTGCAATTTAAACCATTTAAAAGAGTGCATGGACAAAGATTGTCAGAAGTAAACTGTCAGAAAAGAGTTGAGAAATTCAAACGTATTTTATGTATAATGACTGAAGATAAACTTTCCAAGTAAAGACATTTTTTACGGATGAAAAACGTTTTACGGTAGAGCCACCAAGAAACTCAGAGAATGACCGAGTTTATTCTGATGTTGCGAAGAAAAATGAAATCCAAGATGAAAGACTGTACGCAACAAGGAGTCACTTTTCTTCTAGCGTCATGGTTTCTGTTGGAGTGTCCAAGTTGGGAAAAACTTCAATATTTTTTATTGAGCCAGGAGTGAAAATTAATGCTCAATATTATTCAAATACCCTGCTTGAGAAAATGCTTCCAGAAATGAGAAACTTGGCTAGTCAAGGTTACTTTATTTTTCAACAAGATGGTGCAACATCACATACTGCCAAAACAACCATCGAATATTTGAAAAAGAATGTGCCTGAATTTCTGGAACCGAATAATTGGCCACCTAACAGCCCTGACCTAAACCCTGTAGACTACGGAATATGGGAAAACTTGGCAGAGAGAGTGTATAGGAACAGAATAAGGGATGTCAATCATTTGCGTGAGTTGATTATCGCAAAATGGGCAGAGCTCCCCCAAGAGCAAATAAATCGAGCAATAGACGAATTCAGACCAAGATTAAAAAAAGTGATAGAAATGCAAGGGAATCATATTGAACAGTTCTTTTAATTTTATTAAACTAAAAATTATCTATAGCATATCGTAAAAAAAAAAAATTTCATGTTAGGTAGGAGAATCTCACTTTTTAGTTAATTATTAATAAAATTAACAATTCTGAAGATATCGTCATAAAAATTTAAAGGATAATAGGTGATTACCTATACTTTATTGTGTAAAACATTCAACTTAATTAGATAAATGGTTTTGTTTTAATAAAGGTTTGAATTTGGCTTAGTTTTTTTGACAGACCCTGTATATATATATATATATATATATATATATATATATATATATATATATATATACAGGGTCTGTATATATTATTAATTTAAAAACAAAGCTAAAAGATTTGATTGTATAATTAAGATAATTAATATAAATAATATAAATAAGACATTATAAATATTCATTATAAATTATTGATGGTGGTTGATTGGTGGTTGTCGATTTGGGCATCTGGCGTGCACAACAACACAAACGACAATGGGTGGTTGGCCAATCTCCTGTTTGGCCTTCCCCAGCGAAAAGTTCTTTCCCCATCTCTCTTTAACCAAGATAGCAACTTATTTTACAAGTGTTCAATACAATAGATAGTTTATCCATATAAACACTGAATAAGTAGGGAGATAATATCCCTCCCTACCTGACACCAATGGTTACAAAGAATGGCTCTGAAATGACCCCAACCCCATCTTACAATCATTGTTTGGTGATTACACCAGAATATTAATATACGGACCAAGTAACCGGGTACAGTTGCGCTCATTATTCTTAGGACACTCTTGAGAACAGATAGCGATACCTGGCATATATTTGTTGTGTGTACTACAAACGGTTGTAACATTTTATGAATGAAGCTGGGGTTTATCGGTGATTGGTTGGCTGACTCATTGCCAAAATGTCTTTAGAACATAATTATTTCCATTCATCACTCTGGTTTACATATTACTAAGGAAACATAAATGAATAATTAAATATAAATTCAAGAAGGGGATATATATTAACAATGAAGTGAATAAAAAATGGTCTTGTAAAAACTTTAAAAAAAAACCTTCAATGTGATGACAGTGTTCATGGTACGAATACTGGCAAGCCTGTCATTCTGAACGAACAGAGCCGTTGCATTATTGTGCCCTCAACAAATTCCAAATTGATTGATTTATTTATTTATTTATTTATTTATTTACATTTAATACCGAACATAGATTAAGATATTATTTTGTGTTATAGCAAAGACAGAACAAAAACCTGATATATATGAATACATATAAAAGCGTTTATGAATAAAAAACCAATGTTTTGATGCATATTAAATTTTAATAACATTATAACATTACCAGATTGATAGGTATCTATAGGTTTCATACGTTGTTGCTTAGAATATCTTCTAATTAGCAAATGGATGACAGCTGAATGGATACTACTGGTATGACATTGTTATATCCGGAGCAAATGCTATTTCTAGATCAGCAACACTGATATAGTAATAAATAGTCACTGAGAGAAATATTATTTAGAAACGAAGAATGTTTTATATTGAAGCAGCATCATAAATGCATATAACTGTCTTGTTGCGTTCATGTATAAAGTATCTCTCAAATACAATAGTAACTATGAACGTGTAACACCTTTGCAAAATTGTCAAATATCATCGTTTAAATGGCTCTATGTTTATTGATATAAATCACTGTAATAGTTTTATTTTCTGTAATTCTCTCCTTTGAGGTGAGAGACCGCCAATAGTCACAGCTGTAGTGGTTCAACACTTAAGTTGTAACATGGAACTTATTAATACAAAACAGCTATATGCATTTATGATGCTTCCTCAATGCAAAACATTTTTCGTTCCTAAATAATATTTCTCTCAGTGACTGTTTATTACTATATCAGTGTCGCTGAGTTGTCCATTTGCCAATTGGAAGATATTCTAAGCAGTGACGTATGAAACCTATAGACACCCATCAATCTGGTAATGACTTATGTTATTAAAATTTAATATACATCAAAACATTGTTTTTTTCATTCATAAACCGCCTGTATACGGGGTGGTAAACAATGATTGCCCCCCCCTGCACAGATAAAACTAATAGAGGTACAAAAAACTGATTGTTGCATCTTTTAGACAATTTAATTCTACGTCTAAACAAAACCACTCAATAGTTGGTGTTGCCTCTTTGTGCTTGGCGGACAGCTTGAAGTAGGCAAGGATAGGTGAGGAGGGACTCGAAAAGGTCAGTGTCGTACTCAAGATTTCGGAGGATTGTTTCAGTGTGTTGCTCCATGGTCCAGCTGCAGAATCTTTCAGGATCCATCCTGAAAGACCGAGTGGAATACCTGATGCTTGCTGAACCACCAGCCACCCGATTCTGCCGCCGGACCATGGAGCAGCATATCGAAACAATCCTCCGAAATCTTGAGTACGACACTGACATTTTCGAGTCTCTCCTCACCTCCTACCTACCCTGGCCGATTTGAAACCGTCCGCCAAGCACAAGGAGGCAACACCAACTATTGAGTGGTTTTGTTTAGACGTAGAATTAAATTGTCTAAAAGATGCAACAATCAGTTTTTTGTACCTCTATTAGTTTCATCTGTGCAGGGGAGGCAATCATTGTTTACCACCCCTTATGTATTTATATATATCAGGTTTTTCCTGTCTTTGTTATTACCCAAAATAATATTTGAATCTATGTTCAATATTAAATGTAAATACATAAATAAATAAATCAATAAATCAATTTAGAATTTGCTGAGGGCGCAATAATGCCTGCGAACGCCTCTGTTCGTTCAGGATGACAGGTTTGCCAATATTCGTACCATGAAAACTGTCATCACGTTGAAGGTTTTTTTTTAGTTTTTACAAGACCATTTTTTATTCACTTCATTGTTAATATATATCCCCTTCTTGAATTTATATTTAATTATTAATTTATGTTTCCTTAGTAATATGTAAACCAGAGTGATGAATGGAAATAATTATGTTCTAAAAACATTTTGGCAATGAGTCAGCCAACCAATCAACGCTAAACCCCAGCTTCATCCATAAAATGTTACAACCGTTTGTAGTACACATAACAAATATATGCCAGGTGTCGCTATCTGTTCTCAAGAGTGTCCTAAGAATAATGAGCGCAACTGTACATAGTTTAATAACTCACCATAGTGTTCCTTCCATAATTTGACTATCGTATATTCTCAGTCCCAGTTAAATTTTCAATGTTAGCAAGGAGAGATATTGCACTATTATTTAATGTTTTTAATTTTCCCAACAGTCTCTTGGATTCTTACTGGCAAGCTTTCTTGCCAGAGCATCCCTGCTGAACTCATCCTCATGATTTTTCTATATACCTTAATGCATACGTGACCTGGCATTAGCCCTCTGTTTTTATTGTAATACAGAGCCTTGCATTGGCTTCCTTTGTTCACACCACATTAAAAAAGCATCTCTGAATGCATTATGAAGTTCAGCCACATAATCATTCCAACTAGGCAGAGGTGGACAGTAACGAAGTAAAATTACTTCGTTACCCAGCTCAAACGACTTTTTTTAATAAATTAGTTACTTGCAAGTAAGTTTTCTTCTCGGTACTTTTACTTTTACTCGAGTAACATTTCAGAGAATTATCGGTTCTCTTACTCCGTTACTTATTTTTCGGGCCTCTCGTTACTTTATTCTGGGCGTCTCAGCAGAGTCAGCAGTGAATGCGATATTTTGAATTACTTTCCCAGCCAATCACAGTCACGCACAGAAGGCTCCTGGGACTAGGGAACTAGAGGGATACCTGGACAACTCCAACACATCAATGGATATGTTAAAGGTCTTCCCCTCTATAATGAATTTTTCCTTGCTTCTAAACACACCCTTACCAGCATCAGCAACATGTGAAAGATTGTTCAGTTGTACTCAGTAGCGGATCTAGGATTTTCGAAAGGGGGGACGGACCTTCACAATGTAAAAATTGCGCCAAAATAATGTTTAATTATATATACGGTAAATATAATTACATACACTGGAATTAAAAATACTGTACATATGTTAACCCTTTAAGCACCAGCAGGCAACTCTTTAGCGTTTACTAAAATGTAGTTAGAGACCAGGTAGTAAATAATGGGACTAATGTGATTGACGTTATCTAATCCCATCTACAAATGCTTACAACCATTAATAAATGAATATGTAAAGCTGCAAAGTATAATTTAATTGAGTATACGAAGGGAAATATTATTTTTATACACAGTTTCTAAAAATAAAATTGAAAGGTAAGTTGCCAGGTATTTACGAGGGTGGTGTTGATATTTTTATAATTTAAAAAAGTATGTACTTTTTGCTTTTAGGAATTAAAAAATTTATTATAAAGAATAAAGCATTTGGAATGGGTGCCAAGATGACCAAAAGGGGCGCCAAATTGACAAAAAGGGGCGCCCGCACCGCACCCCGCGTAAATCCGTTAGTGGTTGTGCTGGACTGATTTTTACCCCCAAAAGGGCTACAATTGGTAATAAAAACTTCGAGAATCAGCTTTTGTTGAGGCTAAATGAAAAGTATGTGTAAATAATTAAATATAATACTGTATACCCATAAAATGATGTGTTTATTTTCCTTATTACGTAGTATATGTAGCTCCCCGATATATATATATATATAGTCAGTGCTAAGGTGAGTCATTTCATAAATATACCTGGTTTGTTATTATTATTATTATTAGGATCTTTTTGTCTACAAGCTATGTTGAGTACAGTATTGTCAGAGATGGGCAGTAATGTATTTGATAAATACTTAAATATGTATTTAAATACTGTATTTATAAATATGTTTTTTCAGGGTTTTTAAATGCATATTTAAATACATTACTGGTGCATTTTGTAATTATAAATACATATTTTTAAATACATTTTTAAATGCATTTGCATAAAAGTCAGTTTACGTGACGTGTTTTGAGTAACTCCTTGGAATTCTTTTATTGCGACTAGTGTCAACAGTTACTGATAATGGCAGTAATTTTGTAAAGGGGTCCCGTGAATTTGGAGTCAAAACTTCATCCACTTCCACAGAACTGATTGAAGAACTAGAAAGCGAACTTGATGACTCAACCGAAAACGAGGACCGAATTGATGAGGATGAAATTGTAACTCCAATAGATACCGCCGAAGAGTCTTCCGAATATGAAATTATTCTCTCCAATTATGTTAGATGTGTTTCTCACACTTTGAGTCTTGTTGCAACAACAGATGCTAAGCTTGCTATAAAGACACCACAGTTTGCATCATTAATTCACGCTGCTATGGGCAAATGTACAGCTGTGTGGAATAAGGCTGGTCAACCCAAATTCGCCGAAGTTATCCAGGATGTAAATACGCTGCCATTTGAGAACCATGCGCTGGCATTCTCAATATGATAGTCTTGACAAAGATGCTCATATACTGAAATCATAAATAAAGGATGAATAAAATAAACACAAATAAATAAAGGATGAATAAAATAAACATAAATAATTAAAGGATGAATAAAATAAACACAAATAAATAAAAGATGAATAAAATAACAAATAAATAAAGGATGAATAAAATAAACAAATAAATAAAGGATGAATAAAATAAACATAAATAAAGGATGAATAAAATAAACATAAATAAATAAAAGATAAATAAAATAAACATAAATGAATAAAGGGTGAATAAAATAAACAAATAAATAAAGGATGAATAAAATAAACAAACAAATAAAGGATGAATAAAATAAACATAAATAAATAAAGGATGAATAAAATAAACATAAATAAGTAAAAGATGAATAAAATAAACATAAATAAATAAAAGATGAATAAAATGAACATAAATAAATAAAAGATGAATAAAATAAACAAATAAATAAAGGATGAATAAAATAAACAAATAAATAAAGGATGAATAAAATAAACATAAATAAGTAAAAGATGAATAAAATAAACATAAATATACTGCAAGAATCACTCGGGTATCCAATTTGATAAATTAATTTTAATAACAATAATATACTGTAAGTTACTAACAGACCAACAAAGGAAATAAGAAAGCAACAGAGTAATAAAGAACAATTTTAAAAATATATATAAAGGGTGATCCAGAGAAATGGGACCCAAAAGAAACCCCTGTAACTCTTAAAGTATAAGTCCTTTTATAAAATCATACGCATCATTCGAAAGAGGATAGTTACAAGTTTGTACAGGATTGTATAGGTTTTGACAATACAAGATAAGATACAAAACAAAATAAAAGTGTTAGTTAAAACTAACCCTTCAAGATGACTGCATGGACTGTGGAACAGCTGCGTTTCATAACTGAGCAATATTATGAGCATGGAAGAAGTGTAGTTTCAGCTCTTAGAAGGTTATTTTGACATCTGAAAATTTGTCTTGAAAGATCTTTGAGCTGAAACTACACTTCTTCCATGCTCATAATATTGCTCAGTTATGAAACGCAGCTGTTCCACAGTCCATGCAGTCATCTTGAAGGGTTAGTTTTAACTAACACTTTTATTTTGTTTTGTATCTTATCTTGTCTTGTATTGTCAAAACCTATACAATCCTGTACAAACTTGTAATTATCCTCTTTCGAATGATGCGTATGATTTTATAAAAGGACTTATACTTTAAGAGTTACAGGGGTTTCTTTTGGGTCCCATTTCTCTGGATCACCCTTTATATTAAAAGAAAGAAATTGGGCCCAAAAGCCCTCACTTTCTGTCCCCTACTTTCCCTCCCGGAAGATGGTCAGTTTTAGGGGCTAGATCCGCCCCTGCTTGTCAGCAACCAATTGGTTTCATCCACCCATTCATTGACATTAAAGGAGTTTAATTAATAATTTGTTAGATTAACTACCTACCTACTCAGTGGACCATTTTCGTTACCTCCTGATTACCCACACGTATCCGTTTTCCATACGCCAGACATGGCCGTCATCAGATATCTGAACGATGCAGATACCAACTTGTCCTGACTGTTCAACCACAAAGCCATTCAGAAGGCTCCATCAAGTACAACACTACGCTGCCTTCTTCAACTCCAGTAGAGAGTCTTTTTTTCTTTTGCCGGAATGATTCATTCACCTAGGAGAGGGAAGCTGTCCGACGGACTTTTTGAGAGCTTGACTCTGATGAAGGCGAATATGTAGTGGAATGAAAGTGCTCAGAGGCTTAGGTCCGAGGTGGATGAATTTTTTTTCCCATTATTAGGAGTATTTTAGTGTCTCATTTTTTTTTTTTTTTGTAAATCGAGAATTTAATTATTTTTCCTGTAACTGTTCCAAACTGTTCTGTGTTCTTTGGAGTGTTCTGTTCTTTGGATTGCTTTTGTTGCGGATAGAAAGCCTCAAACTACTGTCGGATATGACGTTATCCTTTAAAGGTATTCTCAGTATGTCGCTTCCTCGCAACAACAAGGAAGTTTATACCGTTTAATTAATCTGACTGACGTCCACGGTTCTTCTTTTCAACTTTACTTTATCTGACTGCGAGTTACGATGAAACGATTTATACCTTCGCTCAATGGCGTACCCTCTCTCTCTCGGTCCGATGAGAGACGGGAATGCTTCTTCTTGGAAGGATATAAAATGACGAGTCTTCCTTTGCTAAGTCCTTTATTTTTACAAGGTCGAAATCACTTCTAAAATATTAGATTGTTGTACACTACAGCGTAATTAGCGAATAAACACCCTTAACACAATGCTTACATCAAAAAGCTAAGGGGACCAGCCGAAACGGCCCGGCCCAAGGGCGGAACACTCACACCCAGAGCTGGACAGTATTTAAATACATTTGTATTTAAATACATTTGTGTATTTAGAACTGTATTTATAAATACATTGTTTTTCATGTATTTAAATATAGTATTTAAATACTTTAATGAGTATTTAAATACAATGTATTTAAATACTCAAAATATAAAAATGTAAATACTT
Organism: Bathynomus jamesi; assembly: GCA_023014485.1. Taxonomy (NCBI): domain Eukaryota; kingdom Metazoa; phylum Arthropoda; class Malacostraca; order Isopoda; family Cirolanidae; genus Bathynomus; species Bathynomus jamesi. The sequence goes on from JAJOZX010004061.1 coordinate 20,597, forward strand.
TTACTGGTTTAATACACGTTCTGTACTAGCACAGTACGACGCGTCGACAGTGTAGTACAGCATGGTTCATGTTTCAACGTGTCAGTTCAATCAGTTGTGTGCCACTCTTAGTCGAAAGCGGTTGATTTCTTTATCGTGTGCGTGTCATGGCTTCAACAAGCAAATCCGGTGAATCAAACAGTGATATATCTGCAGATAACAATTTAGTGCACCCTCTGTTTGATGGAAAATACTTTAAAATTAAATCTAAAGACGGTAATAAGGTAAAGTGCACCTGCTTGCTGTGTAAACACGAAGTCTCTGCTGCAAGCAATGCTACAACGAATCTGTACACTCATCTGAAGGTAAGTGTTTTTTTAGACATCAAAAAAATCTTGAAATTGACCGAATAATCGTACAAAACGGCTCTGCCTTAAGTGGGCCTGTGTAACTAACTCGTTGCAATCAATCCAATTTGCGATGGAAAATTCATTGATGAAAAGCTTTTAAAATCGTCTGATCTATCGAGTGGTGTATTTATTTCGAAATTCACCGTGTCCCCTAAAGTAGAAATTTATCAAAACATGAATTAGTGAATGCATATGTTAAAATTTGTATGTATTTAAAATGTACTTACAAATGTATTTAAATACAATTGATGTATTTTGTATTTAGTATCTAAATACATTCGTAAAATGTATTTAGTATTTAGTATTTAAATACATTTCTCCCATGTATTTAGTATTTAAATACATTCAATGTATTTATTGCCCAGCTCTGCTCACACCCACTCGAGGCCGAGGCGAGACTCTCACTCCCTGTCTCAAAACGTCTTGCCTTCCTCAAGGCGGTTCCCTTTGTCCTGAGGAAACCCACATTCTGCCACGTGTTACAAAAGCTTATTAAATCACAAAGTCCTACTCTAATAATGATATTACCAAAAGAATTTATATAATTGGATATTAGCACAAGAATTTATATAATTGGATATTAGCACAAGAATTTATATAATTGCAGTTTTACACTTGACTCTTTTATGTGATTTACAATAATCGAAAAGAACATTTTAGAATTTAGGAATCTGTTTAAGATTGTAGATGTGGCAACTGTGGAGAGCATCGTTAGGCTTATCGAAGGGGTGCCAGAGAATCTTCTGGGCATCGAGGCAATTCACGCAATATTAAAAATGTAACGGAATCATATTTTAATTTAGATGAACAGAATCATATTTTAATTTAGATGAACAGAATAATATCTTTTAAAGGATTAATATGTTAATTTATACAAACAGAATGATAAATTTTTAAATTTTAACATAAATTTATTTTCTCGTGGAAACACTTTTCCACACTACTATAACAATAATAAACACTGAAAATGAAATGTATTTAGGATGTATTTAGATTGTGTTTAAATACATTTCTGAAGTACTGTATTTAGTATTTAATTACATTCCAGTTTACAGTAATATATTTGGTATTTAAATACAAATTTGCGTGATGTATTTAAATACATTTTAAAGTATTTATGCTTATCTCTGAGTATTGTCACTACTGTACAGTATGTCTTAACTCTTAAAAAAATATTGCAAAGGTACTTTTTACTCCGAGTACTTGAGTACTTTATAAACTAGTTACTTTTTACTTTTACTTGAAGTAACGTGAAGAAAGAGTACTACTACTTTTACTTGAAGTAACGTGAAGAAAGAGTACTACTACTTTTACTTGAAGTAACGTGAAGAAAGAGTACTACTACTTTTACTTGAGCAAGTTTTTCTCAGAGTAACAGTACTTTTACTCAAGTAACTTTTTCCAGTACTTTGTCCACCACTGCAGCCAGGTCTACATGTATAGTTTTTCTCCTAAAGGTATTTTAATCTAAGCTGGCAATATTGAGAGAGGAAACAATTTGTTCATGCATGTCTTTAAATTCCAAGATATGTGTTTGAATTCTACAGTTTACATCCTGACAAGCTACAGCATCATCACAATACTGTTGTTTGCCCTCATCATCAACTCTAGACAAGTCTAACTTCGCTTTACGCGTATGATTTACCTGTGACAGCATTGGAATACAAATAATTATCCATGTCAAACTCAATTAAGAGGGGCGTCTGATCGGAACTAGCATAGGAGTACAAAATTGCCATATTCAGAACTGCCTGATTTTCATCAAGTGTACATATACAATAAGCCAACCATGAGGTGGTGTGCCAACTATTACTAACATAAGTAAAGTTATCACCAAGAAGGCTACACATGGATGAAAGGGTCAAGTTATTATCTTCACAGAAGTCTTTTAAGTGGTTGCTAAACAAAGAATTATCATTAAGCACATTAGCATTGAGATCACCAATAATAGCTATACATGTCGTATCCAATTCATCAATAGTACTGCTGACCTGTCCCAATTTAATGAGGTAATCTTCTTCATTATCAACTGCCTGAAAAGGCATATAGTTACACAGAATGACAAATATTTATTGTTTACACAAATTTCTATTCTCTTCTTGCAAGGAGACCATCTTATTTATCTCTGGTGGCCTCCCCTATCCCATGAAAATTACTGGACAGGCTATTCAGGTCCTTTAAGTCCTGTTTCCTGCAGACAGAAATATCAGCATCCTCTAACAGCTTATCAATTACGATCCGCCTGTGTTTGCTGTTACTACCCAAACTTAGGCCTCTACAGTTATAAGAGATTACCTTGAATGTTGCAATTAGGAAGATGCAGGAGTTCTGCCATCCATCTCTTGAGAAGGCACATTCTCTACATGTTGAATTCCATCTATACCAGGTACAGCAGTTACAGCACTAGACCCAGCTGGATTTTCCTCTACAGTACGACGTATTGAAAAATTTATTGAAAAATTATTTTTATTGAGATTATTTTTATTTAGGTGCAATATTAAGGCTAGTTTACTTTAAATAGACACAGTAATTATAGAAATAATAATGGCCCGTTTAGACACTGTCAACATAGCTACAGACTTTTTCACTGTAGGCTGCAGTGGTTTTAAGGTTAAAATTTGGTCGGCAGCCAGATTACTAACTATGGTCAAACTAAATTCATTAAAATTAATTTAGACTTACCAAAAATGAAGTTGCCAGTTGAACGTTATCCTTTCTGTTTCTAACTAATCCATCAGTTTCATTTAGTTTCCAGATTTGAATTTTATTTGTTAAGTTTTAAGTTACTATTTGGCACACTGCTAAGTTATTTATTTATAGGGGCTATTTCCCAGACCTAGGTTTTGCAGTTTAAGTTAGGCTACGGCTGTATTGCCCTTAAGTTTTTGTTTTTAAAGGTTTAAGGTTTTGAAGGTTTTTACTCAAGTTAAGTTAGGGCTATATTGCCTTTAAGTTTTAATAGGGGCTATAACAGCCATTTAATTATTTAGTTAGGGCTGTTGTAGCCCGGTTCGAGTTTCTTCTAGGTACCTAGTTTTAATCTCTTACCTTAGTTATGTATTTTAATTAAATTACTTACACCTAGTTCTGGTAGGCCACTATTTAGTTAAACAGGGTTTTAGTTTAATTGCAGTGGTTAAATTTGAGGTTTAAAGGTTGACTTTAAGTTGCCCGGTTAGTTGGGGAACTACGAGAATCTTTTACGAAAAAACTAGCCCACTTGATTAGCAGTCAAAATTTTCGATGATCCACAAAGAGCTCCGTTTTTTTTTGTCTCAGAAACTTTTTTTTTTTTTTTTTTAAATTAGGGAAACCCAACTTCACTAGTTGGTTAGAAACGAGGGTTGTTATTTTTATTCTATATTTATTTTGTTTATATTTTATTTGGAAATATATGTGGTTATTTCTACCCAACTTTTTTTTAACATTTTCCCCAAGGGGAAAAATTTACTCAGAATTATATTCTTGGGAATTTTTTTTTTTTTTCCACCACCATGATGAATGAAAATGACATGCTCTACGGAAAAGTTCCTTTTAGGTGAAATATGAAAATGAAAGCGTCTTTTCTGTAGAACGTTAGTCCTAAGTTATAGCTATTTACAATTATTTACAATTTTCAATTTGTGGTCTTCACAAAAAATCCACTCTGTATTTTTCTTTGCAGTTCTTCCCGAAATCTAACTGCAGCTTGTCTTTGTGGTCGGGGTTGAGTAGCGGCAGTAGTAGTGGCAGGATAATCTACAGTTCCTGATTCTGTGGAGGAATTGTCAAGTTCTTCCAGGTCAATATTCGGTTTATCAGTTATTTCAAGTGGGCATAACCGATATACTGTATGTGTCTTCTGGAGAGATGACCATTGGGTGTTTTTACAGTTACATGCCTGATTATGCCATCTTCATCTGGGTGTAATGTTTCAATTACAGCAATCTTCCAGAAGTATTTGGGATTCATAGAATTTTCATCTAAGAGACACAGTTCTCCTACTTTAGATTTTTTACTTACTGGTTGTTTGTGTTGTTGGTATTCTTTTTCTCTCAAACTACTCAAATATTCATATGGCCATCTTTCTTTGATTTCTTTAGATTATTTAACTCCCTTATGAAAGTAATCCAGTATTTTCTTTCTTTCTTTGTCCTCTGTTGCTGTCATATAATCAGAGTCCACCTGATCACCTTCATTAACAGCTTCTTGGGTATCATTAGTGGTTAAAAAGTTGAATTTTGTATTGTCATACCCAGGGATGGGGTCAAATACAATTGCCCAAATACAAATATAGATACAAATACACTATTTTTTTTACGGCCAAATTCAAATACAGATACAAATATTCGAATTTATGAATCCCCAAATACAAATATAAATACAAATATGAAGCTTCAAATACAAATAAAATGCAAATACAATTTTTACTGTATTTGCAAATTTCGTACCAATTTCATCCTAAATATAAACGGATAATATTTACTTGACTTCGGCTACCCCTCAAGTAAGACAATACTGGTATAGTACTTATTGTATAAAACTTAACATTGCAATACTTTGGCTCTTATCAAAGTAGACTTCATTTTCACACCAAGGCAAGAAAAGTAACAAATTCCTCTTGTTTATTATTTTTATTAGAGAAAATTATTTCACACTTCTTGATATTTCTGCACTTTTGCATAATTAAAGAAAATAAATTCATATTTCTCAATGTTTGATTTTTACTGTTCATATCAATTTGTAGTTATATGCACAGTTATATTACATTAGTCTATTTGACTGTATTTGAAGCAAATACGGCAAATAAAAGGCTCAAATACAAATTCAAATACAAATATGCAGCTTTTTAAATTCTCAAATACAAATACAAATGCAAATATCCATTTTTGTGTATTTGTAAATACAAATACAAATACGTATTTTAGTTCAGTTAAAGGGATTTTTCTTCCTTTTAGGGAGGTATAGAGGGCTCTTTTGACTAAACCCACCATTCTTTCAGATATTCCTAAGGTTCTGGGTGAATAGGCTGCTGTAAATTTCCACTGGATACCATGATCAGAGAGATACTGAGACACAAGAACATTTTGGAACCAATGTTTAAGGTAATCTTCAGATCTTTTGAAGGTGGATTGATTGTCTGAAATCAAAACTTTTGGAAGGGAGTAGTTTAAGGACAAATGGTAGAGTTCTCTTAAAAAGGTTTTAGCAGAAAGGTCAGTGCAGATGTGAAGGCTGGTGAATCTGGTGGCGCAGCAAGTGAACAATAATAAGTAGACTTTCATGAATTGGTTATTCTCATCCTGGACAGAAATTGGACCAGCATAGTCAAGGGCAGTTTTTTCAAAGGGTTTTTCATAGCTTAAACGTTCCGTTACTAATGGTCCAGTAGTAGGCACTTCATAAGCCATGGCAAAGTATTTTTGGCAAAACAGACATTGTTTCAGAACCGTTTTAACTACTTGCCTTATTTTGGGGATCCAGAATTCCTGTCTGAGGAAATTGCATGTGGTAGCTAAGGTTGCATGACTGGCTTTTGCATGACATTCGGTTATGATTAACGTTGTTAAATGAGAATTTTCAGGCAATAGTACAGGATACCTAGCAGAATAGTTAAGGTTGGTTGCATATTTATATCTCCCCATTGTTCTGACTAACCCTTCTTTGTCAGTGAAGAGTTTTAGATTCTTTTGCAGCTTTGTTAGGTCCTCAACTTTTTCTCCTTTATTTAGTTTGTTGATTATTTCTTTTTCTTTTGAGAAATGTTGTTGCTGGACTAATTTTATCCAGTAGTTTGTGGCCTTAGTTTTGTAAGCTGTATGATTTTTCTCCAAAACAGCAATTTGTTCTTCCATTGTTAGGTTACATTTGGGGTTATATTTGTGAGTGTAGAAGTACTTTAAGTTTTCTATGAACCGTAGAACATAGGCAGTGATTCTGACCAGTTTTTTCCTGTTAGAGGATTTTTCCATGTTTAACAAGGGAGTTTTTTCATTTATTTCTTTACAAGTTGTTTGAGACACATTTATTGTTGTCTGTAAGGTTTCTTGGTGGGTGTTAAAAATTAAGTTGGTTGGCCATTCAGTTTCATTTCTCAAAAATGTGGGACCATGTTGGTAAAAGGGAAGTTTTTGAAATTTCTTGAAAGATATTGTTCTGGTGAGTAGGTCTGCTGGGTTGTCTTCTCCTGCTACATGTCTGAATTCCAGGTGATGGTTTAAGTTTCTTGTTGCTTCCTGAATGTCTTTTACTCTGTTTTTTACAAAGATGGATTTCATTTTTAGAGATTTTTGAGCAATCCAATTTAAAGCCACCTGTGAGTCTGTCCAAATTATTGTTTTGAAGAACTTTTGGTTTTCTGAGTTTTCTTCTAGGTAGGTTTCTTTAAGGTATTCTAGGACTTTGGTTCCTAGGCAGATTACCATTAATTCCAAGTTACAAATGGTCCAATTTTTTGATTTGGGGTTGACTCTTGATTTAGCGTAAATTAGTTCGGATTTTCCATTTCCAACTAGATAGCAACTTACTGCATACCCTTCTTGGCTGGCATCACAAAAGATGTGGAGTTGAAGATTTTCCATGAGAGGTTTGGAATTTTCAAAAGCTTGTCTAGGAAAATTCAGAAATTCCACTTTGTTTATTTCTTTGCAAAGTTTTTTCCATTCACCCAGCATTTCGGGTTTTAGATATTCATCCCAATCTTTTTTGGTAGATGCTACCTTCTGCATGAAGAGTTTTAATTTAAACACTAAGGGTGCAACAAATCCAATTGGATCAAATAATGATTGCACAGAACTTAGTATTTCTCTTTTAGTTTTGGCTTCTGAGTTCAAGTTTACAGTTTTTAGATGGAGTGTATCAGTATTTGTGTTCCAACCATATCCTAATAGTTTTATGTTTTCTTTATCTTCTGAGGAGGCTATGTCATGTTTTTCAAATAGTCCTTGAAGTTCTGAGTGACTGGAGGCCCATTCATATAGCTTCAAATTACAATCGATTAAGGTGTTTACACTATAATTGTAAAGGTCTTTGAGTTCTGACAGATTGTTGGCATTAATTAAAGCATTGTCCATGTAAAAGCGGTTAGCTAGGTAGTCTGCCACTTGGTTTTGTTGTTCATTAAAAATGTGTTGGAGAGATTGTTGTAGTAAAAATGGACTGCTTTTGTTGCCAAAGGTAACTCTTTTATATTTATCAGGTTGTCGTCATTTGGAGCCAATTGGGTATCTTTTAACCACAGAATTTTGTGGGTATTGCAGTCAAATTCTATAATAATGTTATAATGTTATAATGTTTCAGACCAACAAAGACCCTAGGATCCACTCATGGCTGGTCTACCTAACTGTGTTCGTAATCGTGTATTGTGTATGTCCTCCGTGGTGGCGGAGGGGACCTACAATTTTACGTGGGTTCCGAACCACAAGAACATAAGAAACTTATTTAAAAACTGCCGGTAAATTGGCAACGACCAATTTTTACGAAACTAAATAATTATCAATTTAAAAATAATTAATTATCGGTTTAAAACTAAAGATAGAATCTCTCGGTCCAGAGGAGCAAGTCATAATAGACTACTATCCACAAATATGTTACATTCTATATCTATTTATAACGGACATGCAAATATATCAGATCCAAAGAATCCAGTCAATTTCATTACGGTATCCATCAAGTCACGGTCCATATCGATTGCGGACCAAGTCAAAATTTACAACCATATACATTATCAATTTAAAATAATTAATTATCGATTTAAAACTAAAGATAGAATCTCTCGATCCAGAGGATCAAGTCATAATAGACTACTATCCACAAATATGTTACACTCTATATCTATTATATAACGGACATGCAAATATATCAGATCCAAAGAATCCAGTCAATTTCATTACGGTATCCATCAAGTCACGGTTCATATCGATTGCGGACCAAGTCAAATTTACAACCATATACATTACAATATATACACTTACGAGGAAAAGTGTAGGTGTGGCTGTAAAGACTGTACAGTAATGTAGAAATGTGTGTGCACCCATTATGGGTCTCCCATTTAAAGGTGTTTGTGGGGCAAGTGAAGATCATGAGTTTTTCAATACCTCACAGTACTATGGGGGGCACCGCTCGGCAGAGGAATCTCTTTAAATGGGGTGTGTAAGGACAGAGAGTATCCCCTAACCCAAGACGCTGCCTCCCTATATCCCACAACACTTGTGTTGAGCTGTGGGATCTATCCCCACAAAGCCTTAATTTTACTACCTTAAACTATACCCTTTCTATCAACATGCGCGTCCAATCGATTCTTAAACATGTTTATAGACGTGCTACTAATTACTTCTACCGGCAAACTATTCCAGCTATTTACTATTCTATGCGTAAAAAAGTTTTTCGCAACTGCTGTCTCGAACCTTCTACTTGTCAACTTACACCCGTTTTTCTAGTCCTATTATATTGAGATATTTCGAAAAAGCTATCTCTATCTACGTTATCAAACCCATTCATAATTTTGAAAACCTGGATTAGATCACCCCTTAACCTCCTAGTCTCGAGTGTAGTCAATTTTAACTCTTTAAGCCTATCCTCGTACGATTTTGACCTAAGAGACGGAATCATCTTAGTTGCTCGTCTTTGAACTCTTTCGATTTTGTCTATATCTTTGCGCATATGCGGATTCCAAAATTGGACCGCGTACTCCAAATGGGGTCTAACTAATGATTTATAAAGAGGAACTATAATATCGCGCGATTTGTACTCAAAATTTCGAGCTATAAAACCTAACACTTTGTTCGCCTTATTGACCGCCGCTGTACTTTGTTTCGCTACTTTTAAATCACCAGTGACTATAACTCCTAAATCTTTTTCCTGCTCTACGCTTGTTAAATCTTTCCCTGACATACTATACGCAAAATTACCGTTACGCGAACCTACATGCATAATTTTGCACTTATCCACGTTAAATCTCATTTGCCATGTGACTGACCAATCAACGATTTTATTCAGATCTTCCTGAATTTTACCTCTATCTTCGTCATTAATCGCCCTACCACCCAGCTTCGTGTCATCCGCAAACTTTGAAACTGTACTGACTAGGCCGACATCTAAATCGTTAATATATATAAGAAAAAGCAAGGGGCCCAATACAGAACCCTGAGGAACGCCACTCGCTACATTAGCCCAACACGACTCCGCTCCATCAACGACCACCCTCTGTTTCCTGCCTCGCAACCATTCTTCTAGCCAATTTATTACTACACCCCTGATTCCATGAGCCTTAGTTTTTTCAATCAGTCTTTTGTGCGGCACGGTGTCAAACGCTTTTTGAAAATCTAAATACACTACATCAACCGCCCGATGTCTATCGTAAACGTTAACCACGCTTTGGAAAAATTCTAAAAGATTTGTTTCGCCTAAAACCGTGCTGCGTATTTCTAACCAGATTATGCACTTCTAAGTGTTCGACTATACGATCCCTAATTATTGATTCCAGTAGCTTACCTACAACAGACGTTAAACTGATTGGCCTATAATTTCCCGCCGCACCTTTATCGCCTTTCTTAAAGATAGGTGTTACGTTTGCTAACTTGAAATTATCTGGTACGCACCCCTCAGAAATAGACGCATTAAAAATCTTTGTTAGCGGCACAACAATGCTATCTTTTAATTCTTTTAGTTGTATGGGATATATGGAATCCGGACCCAGTGATTTACGCGTTTTCATTTTATCAATATAGCGCATTACTTCCCCTTCACTAACGACAATATTATCCAAAATATTACCATTATCAAAAGGTATTATGTCTATGACCGTAGGGATATTCGTTACATCTTCTATAGTAAAAACTGACGTAAAAAATTCGTTTAGCAAGGTAGCCATTTCCTTGTTTTCAGAGACTAGATCTCCATTTACATTTTTTAATGGACCTAAGACACTTTTTACTGGATTTCTATTATTGACGTATTGAAAGAATCGCTTGGGGTTTTCTTTACCGTCACGAGCTATGGAGATTTCAAATTCGCGTTTTGACTTTTTTATTACACTTTTAGCTTCACGCCTTAGAGATATGTAGTTGTTTCGTAACAACAGATTATCTTTATCGCACTTGTATAGCCTATAAGCCCTCTCTCTACTCTTTATAATGTCTCCTACTCTAGAAGTAAACCACAAGGGCTTGTTGTTTACTTTCGCACGCTTAATTTTGTACGGTACACATTCCTCATTTATAGTCCTAAATACCATTACGAACGATTCCCACATTAGTTTTGCGTTGGAGTTCCCCATTACGTTTTCCCAATTGACGTGTGAAAATTTATTTCGAAATTTACTAAAGTCTGCGTGCTGGAAGCTAGGAATTTTAGTCGAGTTAGTTGGTTTCGAGTGACTTACTGAGAGGACAAACTCTACCATATTGTGATCGCTATTGCTCAACGGTTCTATTACTTGAAGATCAGTAATTAGCCTATCATCCGTAGTTATTACTAAATCTAAAATACTGTCCAACCTCGTAGGTTCCCCAACCTTTTGAATAAGAAAGCTATCCTCGAGAAAATTAACTAAACGATTACCTTCCGCGTCTCCCTGCATTGTATCGTAATTCACGTTGGCGCAATTAAAGTCACCCATAACTAAAGCCTGCTCACTACCGATTATTCTCTTTAGTTCACGATATAACGCTTCGTCCATAGCAGCTGTTTGATTTGGGGGCCTATATATAACCGCAACAAGAAGTTTGAAATCGTTCAATTTAAGTTCTGCTATAGTCGAATCTATCGGTTCTGGAATTGAGTGCTTTACTTCTATAACGTTCGCAATATTATCTTTGATATTTAAGTTGTAAATATGCTTTTTGAATGTCTCCAATCATCAAATATTTACCATGCCTTAATTTGATGCACAATTTTGCTAAATGAGGTAGGAGTGAAGGGCAGTCCTCAGTAGCATCATTTACTGTTATTTCTTCTGGTTTGCTTTTGCCCGAGGGATCTACTACAATCCTAACTTTAGTTGTTTGTATTCCAGGGAGAACTACTGGAAAATGAGGTAAAAAATTTCCTTCTTGTTTTAAGCTTTCTGTTAAGGCTACTTCTTCTATTATTCCTTCCTGGAATTGTTGTTCAAGGATGTCTGAATAAGGTTGCATTAAGTTATCTTTTTTTAATTTTTTGCAAGTGGACTTTAACCTGCTAATAGCGTAGTTAAAGTTTGGTGAAATTTTATCTTTTTGGTCATTCCATGGTACCTTAACAGACAATCTTTCATCTTTTATTTTAACTTCCTTTAAGTTTGCAATCAGATCTTTTTCTTTGTTTGAAAATGGTTCATCCCCAGAAATACCCAAGTTTTCTAGTTTGCTAAATTGTGCAATCTGGTGTTCAATTTTTTCTAGATCTTCATTAGAATTTGTACTAGTAAGTAGAGGGTTGGTAATACAGAAGCTGATCTGATCTCTTATTGGTTCTTTTTCTTTTTCAGGGTAGTAATCGAAGGGAAACCCAATAAAAGTATTCCATAGGGAGATTTATAACAAGAGGCAGTATGAATCTGATGACTGCTGAGGGCAAAAAGTTTGTGGGTTGCAGCCCCAAAAATTAACATGAAGTCAGCCACTTCATCAGCTTCAAAGTGATCTGCAAGCTGATAATTTAATGATTTTAAATAAGTTTGAAGTTTCAGTAATCCTGGAACTTCATATTTAATATTAATATCATCAATTATGATGGCTTCTATTTCTTGGTAGTTTCCAGGGTTTCTAGAATCCTCCAATTTAATTATAGCTACTTCATAATTTGGTTGTTTCTTGTTGGCTATAAATCCTGTTATGGTTATGGATTCATCGTAGTGTTTAGTTGGAAGATTCAATTTTTTCACAAGTTCATTGGTAATGTAGTTGGCTTGACTACAATTATCCAAAAGTGCTCTGCATTTAATCGATTTTTCCGAGTTTCTTATTCTCATTTGCATGGAAGGAAGTAATGCCACTTCTTGATCAGTGTTTTTTAAACTTAATAAGTTAGTAACTTGTTTCCCTTGTTTTGAGTTTTCTTTTTGGATAGCTACTTCAGTACTGGTTTTGGTTTTCTTATCTTCCTCTGGTTTTCCTTTTTGTTTGGTACAAAGGAAGGATAAATGGTTAGAAAACCTACAAAATGAACAGGGTAGGAGAGAAATGGGGCATTCTTTGGCTTGGTGTTTAAATGAGGTGCATTTAGTACAATAATTTAATTTAGCAAGTTTTTTCAGTTTATCCCAACTTTCAGGGAAAGAATCACATTTTGAGATTCTGTGCGAGTTTTTCTTACACAATTTGCAGTAAAGTTCTCTCTGGTCAGTATGTTGAGCTCTTCTTGAGGATTGTCTTTGGGTGGCAACTGCCAGAGTAGCTGTAGTTTGGCCAGAATACCATGGTTTTCTGGCTGGTTCTGGAGAGAAGTTTCTTTTTTGTTTAGGTATTAAGGTGGTTAATTCACTTTGACTTGGATCAAAATTAACATTAGCTAAGGTTTTGGTAGCTTCAGCAATGGCTTCTTTAAATTTATCAAAGTGGTCATAGAGTTTAAAACCACAAGTTCTTAAAAATTCCTGAGTTTCTTGACTTAGTTTATTATAATATACATACAAGAGTATATCTTCTAATTCTAATTTTTGAGTTTGCATTAAATTTATAGTAGAGTGCATATCTGCTTGAAAGTCATGAAGTGATTTAAAATCTTTGGTTATTTTGGATTTGGTTAAAAGTGATTTTATTATGGAGAATTTAATTTGGCCTGGTGTTGCATAACAGCCCTCCAACTGCTGCCATGCTTCTTCATAAGATGTTTTACTCTCTTGCATGCAGTTTATTTGAATGGCAGGGTTTCCACTCAAATGTTGTTTTAGGTAGGCAAATTTCTCTTGTTCAGAAAGACCTATGTTATCATAAATGTTTCTGAATGAGGTCTTAAAGTTTTGAAATTTAGAGGGATTTCCATCAAATGGTAATATTTGAAGCTCAGGAATTTTAGTACCTATTCTTGGTTTAGGTTTGGCTTCGGCATTATTTTCTTTTTTAATTGTTAATGCTTGTACCATTTGATGTATTTCAATTTGGTAATAACTGTTTTTTTCATCTAGTTTTTCTTGTTTAGCCTCTGAGAAGCCTTCAGAACAAACATACATACTAAGGATTTCCTCATCTAAATTTTGTAACTTGTCCAGTTGTGAGGACAAAAGCCGAGCATATGAATTTTTTTGTTCCTCAGTCCAATCATCCAATTTCTCTTTGATTGTGGCTAAAAGTTTAGTAGCTGAGGCTCTGATTGCTCTCCTCTTTTTTACCAATTTACTAGTTTCAAGTGCTTCCACATCACTTCCCAACCATGATGATAGTGTCTCCATACTTTTTCCTGGAGTGGCTTCAGTTTCATTAGCCATTTTTTAGGTTTAATATTATAAATGATATTATCAATGATATTCATAATTAAATTTTCAGATTATGTAAAAAATTTAATTCACTGGATTTAAAACTATTGTATCAGAAATAAAACAAAAAAGGGTAACCAACTTCTCGACTGCCCACCCAGGAGCGCCATATTGAAAAATTTATTGAAAAATTATTTTTATTGAGATTATTTTTATTTAGGTGCAATATTAAGGCTAAGTTTACTTTAAATAGACACAGTAATTATAGAAATAATAATGGCCCATTTAGACACTGTCAACATAGCTACAGACTTTTTCACTGTAGGCTGCAGTGGTTTTAAGGTTAAAATTTGGTCGGCAGCCAGATTACTAACTATGGTCAAACTAAATTCATTAAAATTAATTTAGACTTACCAAAAATGAAGTTGCCAGTTGAACGTTATCCTTTCTGTTTCTAACTAATCCATCAGTTTCATTTAGTTTCCAGATTTGAATTTTATTTGTTAAGTTTTAAGTTACTATTTGGCACACTGCTAAGTTATTTATTTATAGGGGCTATTTCCCAGACCTAGGTTTTGCAGTTTAAGTTAGGCTACGGCTGTATTGCCCTTAAGTTTTTGTTTTTAAAGGTTTAAGGTTTTGAAGGTTTTTACTCAAGTTAAGTTAGGGCTATATTGTCTTTAAGTTTTAATAGGGGCTATAACAGCCATTTAATTATTTAGTTAGGGCTGTTGTAGCCCGGTTCGAGTTTCTTCTAGGTACCTAGTTTTAATCTCTTACCTTAGTTATGTATTTTAATTAAATTACTTACACCTAGTTCTGGTAGGCCACTATTTAGTTAAACAGGGTTTTAGTTTAATTGCAGTGGTTAAATTTGAGGTTTAAAGGTTGACTTTAAGTTGCCCGGTTAGTTGGGGAACTACGAGAATCTTTTACGAAAAAACTAGCCCACTTGATTAGCAGTCAAAATTTTCGATGATCCACAAAGAGCTCCGTTTTTTTTTGTCTCAGAAACTTTTTTTTTTTTTTTTTTTTTAATTAGGGAAACCCAACTTCACTAGTTGGTTAGAAACGAGGGTTGTTATTTTTATTCTATATTTATTTTGTTTATATTTTATTTGGAAATATATGTGGTTATTTCTACCCAACTTTTTTTTTAACACGACGCATGATGTCTCCATAATTACCCTCTTCAACACTTGGGAGAGGGGCTGCAGGTGTTATTCTTCCCTTCTTCTCGTAGAATCGCCGTATATATGCCCGTTCCGGTCATACTACTGGATCCATAAATACCCCTGGATCATCACAAACTGCTGTAACTTAAAAGGAACTGTATATCGTCCACCTGGAGTCAATTTTCCTACATGTAACCTGAAGGTTCACCTTTTTTCTCCACAAATGCCTGCAGCTCCTAGGCCGTAAGATCAGGTTGAAATCTTGAGGCGAAGATATTAACAGTCTTCGTTGGAACAGCGCTTATACAATCTGTTTTGGCAGCCCCTATAATACCTCGCCGTTCCCTGCCACCCTTTGTCACAGGCTGTCTCCCTCTATCCTGTGCGTGAGTGGGACCAGATCCCCTTGAGAAACTGCCACCATCAGCTACTGCAGTGGTTGCAGTTCTCGGAAGGGTTGCTTGCTTCCGGCCTCTCCTTACCACTGTTGTCCAAGATGCATCCTCATCATGACCCACGACTGCATTCCCAACATCTCGGTTCACCATGGCCTCCTTCGGGTGGGGTACCCTTTGTGAGATGGTGATGCGCTGGCGATGTAGCAGTGTCCGCATTCAAGGATCCAGGATGAGGCTTAGAGGCAGAGGGCTCTGCACTCATGGATCCAGGAAGAAGCTGAGAGGCAGAGGGCTCTGCTTTCATGGATCCAGGAATACGCTGAGGTGCAGAGGGCTCTGCATTCATGGACCTGGGAGTAGGCTGTATCCTGCCCCTCACAGATCTTTCACCATTTAGAAGAGGAGGCAATTCCTCTTGTGGTGTTCCATCTCTGAGTGGGCTGTGTCCGGGTACTGGCGAAAGAAGCTGAGAAAGCCCCTGTACCTTTGCCCCATCATAATCTGATGAGACCCTCACAGAGGTAGGACTTGGCAATATTGGGGGGGGGAAGACTGCAGCCTCCATCTTTCTAGGGCCTCCACCCAGGAAGCAGTCACCAAGCCACTGCAGGTTGTAGCTTCAGTATCCATCGCCTCTCTCAGGAGGACCACCACCTCTTGCACCTTCCGGATAGTTGCAAGAAGCGAACAAACATCCAAATTTTCCATTGACACCGGTGGCAGATTAGCCAGATCTTGGGCTACAAACACTGGGGTATCAGTACCCTTCTGCTGAAACATTCTAATGTCTTCAATATTTTGAGCACTCTCTTTATGGCCCTGCCTTTTGATTAACTTACCCGTATCGTTATTAGCACATAAATCAAACATCAATTTCTTTGAGCATTCAATTTTTTCTTCATTGTAAAAAATCAACCCATAACTTAGTAATAGTCACAGGATTCAGATAGTCAATCTCGTTGAACAGGCCGCGTCTTAGCGTTTATGTTTTTGTGTTGCCATTTATTTTCCTTAATAGCTTAGTGCTCGTCCACCACTGCACCATTACAATTATCAATGTTTCCTGACATGTCAAGTTGGCGTTCCTGGCCAGTCAAAATAAATAAGTAATGACAATACTGTACTGTTCGGATGTTAAATGTAAATGATGTGAGGAATGGCCATATCAGGTATTTAACGAAAAGTAGTGAACCAGTTAAAAGCGAGGGGTTGAAGTGTTTTCATAGAAATGCACAGAATGTTAGGAATAAGAAAAATTAATTATTTAGTTATATGATCAATGAAAATCTGGATGTAATCTGTATTCGTGAAACTTGGATTAGTGATGCAGACTCAGTGACAATACAATAATGTTGTTGGTAGTACAATATTTTGTTAGGTATGTGTGGTAACACTGTTTGTGACGTGGCAACACTGTTTGTGATGTGGTTTACCTACGGGTAAACCACATCACATCTCTTAGACAGGTGGTCTCCAGACGAGGTGGGTGCTGTGATTCG
The DNA here is from genome assembly GCA_023014485.1 of Bathynomus jamesi. Lineage (NCBI taxonomy): Eukaryota > Metazoa > Arthropoda > Malacostraca > Isopoda > Cirolanidae > Bathynomus > Bathynomus jamesi. The sequence continues at coordinate 37,430 of JAJOZX010004061.1, forward strand.
ATTTTTAAACGCGAAAAATGTTTCCACTGCAGAAATTCATCGCCAATTTGTTGAAGTGTATGGAGAGAATGTTTTAAGTCGACAAAGTGTATCAAAGTTCTGTGCAATGTTTCGGGAAGGAAGGCAGAGCACCCGATACTGCGCGAAGTAGAAGACCAGCAAATGCAATTGATGAAAACATTGAACGAATCAACAACGCTATTCGTGAAAACAGAAGAGTAACAATTCGTGAACTTCAAGCAACGTTCCATCTCTCACTTGGAACCATATCCAACATTGTTCATGATAAGCTTGGGTTCAACATAGTTTGTGCGCGTTGGGTACCCAAAATGTTAACGGATAATCACAAGACTCAGAGAATGGCCTGCAGTCTTTCCTTTCTTCAGCGGTATTCGGCCGAAGGTTCGCATTTCCTTGAGCGCATTGTGACAGGTGATGAGACCTGGGTACACACCATCACACACCAGAGTCTAAACGGGCGTCCATGGAATGGAAACACCCGGGGTCACCATGACCAAAAAGTTCAAGATTGCACCATCAGCTGGTAAGGTAATGGCAATGATTTTTTGGGACCATCATGTCATTTTGCATGCTGAATTCATGCAAAAAGGGACAACAATAAATGCCACTTCTTATTGGGAAACTTTACAGCGACTCCGCACGGCTATCAGAAGAAAACGTTCCGGGTTGCTTACTGCAGGTGTGGCGTTCTTGCACTGCAAATCAAACACGCTAACTTTTGGAATCGTTCCACTGGGAAGTCATGGATCATCCTCCCGCCCCCCCCCCCATAGTTCTAACCTTGCACCAAGTGGCTTTCATTTGTTTCCAGTCATAAAGGAACACCTCGGGGTAAACAATTTCAAAACGATCCTGTTGCAGAGGCGACCGGACGAAACTAGTTAAAAACTAAGGACCCTACATTTTATTCGACCGGCATCGGAAAGCGTGTCCCACGCTACGACAAATGTTTGGATCTGTAGAAAAGTAGTAATAAGTTGTTGTTGAAATACTTGTAATAAAACAGTTTCTTCAAAACACCTTGTAAACCCTCGTATACAGTTATCAGAGAATGGGTAGGCAGGGGGTGATTTGGTCTTATATATTAAAATTATTTAACTTCAGTAGAATAACTTTGGGTTGATATTTATATATGAAGTAAAGGTACATTTGGATACGTACATTTTATAGAGCTCAAAACCAAACATAGAAAGTTGATGATAGTGTGGTTTATGAAATAAATAAATGTTGTAGCGGTAGAACAGTAATTATGGGAGATTTCATTCTACCTCATATAGACTGGAACCTTTTAGAAGGAAATAATAGGGAAGGTAACTTCATTCAGTGCTGTAATGCTAGCTTTCTAATGTAATCAATTTGTAGAGAAACCAACTACGAATGAAGCAATCTTAGATTTGGTTGTATCCAATGATTATTATTATTAGGGAACTTGCAGTAGGAGAGACATTAGGGAGTATCGAGCATTTTATCATACGTTTTAAGATAGAATTAAATAGGGATCTAGTCAACAATAACTATGTAGTTTCTTGCTTCTCGAGAGGCGATTATAGCCAGTGGCGGACTGGCTCATAAAATTTTGTCTGCCAAAGGGGTCAGGGGTTCCATAACCCCATTACATAACTCAATTCCAGTCCTATCCTAATAGGCCTATTTATGAGTTAAGTTTGTTTAAATAAAAAAAAGTTAATATTTTTTTATAAATTTATTTTACCAATAAGTACAAATATTTTACAAGTACTGCCTGCATATACATACATACATGCTATACTAAGAGTAGTTTTTTAAGTTCATTACTCGAGTTTGCAAATCGGTCTATTATAGTTTCCATGTCTAACTCATCCAACATGACCTTTTCTATAGACATCAACATGTATGCTTCCAGATTCTCCTCCGACAAAGAATTTCGTAATCTTGTTTTTATTATTTTAAGCTTAGAAAATGCCCGTTCACACTGAACTTGAGTCACAGACAGTGTACAGATAGCTTTGTACATTTGGTAAAGATTATCATATGCCTTGTCATTAAGTCTGTTTGATGCAAGAATATACAGAACACATGATGGACAATTGCCACAATATTTAGAGCATGAATTCATTTTACTGCTGCTCTCTGCATTATCATCATTCAGCAAAAGCTTAAATATTTCAAAGTTCGGTGCAAAAGACTGCAATTCTAATTTTACTTCACTTCTATTTATCCCTGGAGCAAGCTCAAGAATACCTTCCAATGCTTCTTCTTCAAGACCATTTTTAGTAATATATTCATAATTTGATGGATCGAGGCATGACATATCCTTATATAGTTGTCTATGGTCAATGAAACGGGATTCCATTGATTGTACAACACGATCCATTATCAAGTTGAACACATGTACAGTGTACATGTGTACATGTGTACATTGTACACGATAGTCTGACAAAGAATCAGATGTGTTTTTTTCATCAGCAGCTAGTTCATCTGCCATTCTCTTTGTTTTATGTTTCCTCTTGATTGGTAACTCAGTTTTTACAAAATCAATTTTCACTGTTTGTTTTTCATCATTATTGAATTGTGCAATGTGCTCATTGGATTTGTTGGCAAATTTCAAAGCCTGACTATATACTTTATCAAATTCTTCTTCAAATCTGTAATGGATTTTTCTACCATATTTCATGCAGTAAACATATTTAAGCCACTTGTCTGTAGATAGCTTGACAAAGGGGCTGTAATTTGAAAGATATATAAGTATGTGAATGCTGTCAATATTGTTTGAAATTCTAGAAGGCTAGACAGTAAAACATTTGCCTCCTGTTTTGTTTTTGCATCAAAATTGTTAGAGCTTTCAATAATGGATAAGCATGTCAGAAGATCCACAAAATTACTGATACATACAGTATCTCGTCAAAATTTCAAAATATAGTAGTTACTGCATTGGACTTCCCTGACCACCTGGTTTCACCAATTAGCTTTAATCGTTTCATCTTTTCTTTCCCCAGATGATGTCCAACAACTTCAATCCAGATGGCCATTCGCTTATATGATACCTTCACAAATTTTGCTAAATTCTGGAGTAAATTGAAGAAGGAAACTGCTGGTACACAACACTTCGTGGTTTCAGTAACTACTAAATTGAGTACATGGGCATAGCACCATACATGAACATACTGATCAGCTACATCAGCAATTTTACTCTGTAAGCCATTATATTGTCCATGGTAGCTTGCAGCGCCATCTGTGCTATCTGATAAGCAGTTTTTCGGATCTATTTCAAGACGTTTTAATGTTTCATTTAATAGGTCAAAAAGTCCCTGCCCTGTACCATCATTGCTTGGAACAATTGCTAGTCGTTCATGGATAGTACCATTTAGTACATATCGAATAACAATACTAAATTCATCAATTGATGAAATATCCTGGGTTGAATCTACTTGTATGGAATAATACTTGGCCTCAGCAACTTCTTGAGTAATTTTTTCCTGTATCATATTCTTCATAATTTGGATCAAAGAAGAGATGGTTGTTTTACTCAAGAATGTGACAAGACTACCACGACCTTTACTTTGTGCCTTTCTTTGTTTTTCCAATCTTTCACATCGTTGTTCAGACTTTTCCTTCACCATGGAAACATGAGAAGCCATAATAGGATCATATTTTGCCATCAACTGCACAGTAGCCAAGAAATTTCCATGATTTTCTGTTTCATTAAGAGGAGAATATGCTGACTCATTTCTGTGTCCACGAAAAGGAAGAGCTTGTTTACCTAACATCTTTATTATATCTACAACTCTGGCAACAATATTTCTCTGCTTTAGCACTTCATCTTTTCGCTTCTGCAATGATGCAGCGAAAAAACGAGCTAAACCACCATCATTTACTACACTGATATATTCCTGAGCATGCTTGCTATGTATACCAGTTGATTCATGCTCTGATAAGCACTGGCTAATGCGTCTGTAATCATTAAATCCTCGCACTAAAGCAGATGGGTTAGAAGAGGTTGGTGACTCAAATGCCAAGCAAAATGAACAATATAGTGATCTATTCTTCTTATTATATGTTAACCAGTGTCGTGAGACAGTGTCACCCATAATTTTTCGCTTATATAACTTTACATTAAATGGCAGATCATTATCATATGGCTGAATTGGATGCTCTTTGAAAAAAGATTTCAAATCTGTTCGTGCAGGATACTGAAAGAGCTAATCCTGTCTAAATGTTGGTTGATTCTCATCATTATTTAAATCAGCTACTAGATCTTTTTGATTATGTACATGTACAGGCCCAGGTTCAGTTACTGTTATTCCACCAACTAATTCAGAATCATAAAAATCAGCATCTACAGTCTCAAAAACGCTAGGCATACCTTCATCTTTATGTTCTAGATCTACAGTATCAGCATGAACAGTTGTAGTTGAATTTCTCTGTAAGTCGCTTTCCTCTTTATGACATGTAGATATAGGTGTTGATATCATAAATGCTGTTATAGGCCTGCGCTTTTTTGCTGAATCATTTCTTTCTGCTTCTCGTTTATCTTTCCGTTTCTGTGCTCCAGATTTCCGTTTCATGTGTTCCATTTCCTTATGTGGAAAATTCAGCAGCCTAAAAAGGGTAGCCCTAAGGCTACCCGCGTCCACCCTTACCTCAGGTTCGAAAAGGTATTGTTTAAATTAAAACTTAGGGTTCCCACTACTTAGACGCTTTTAATTGTTTAATTTAGACTGAAGTTGGGTAGATTTAAATCGGTTTAATTTAGACTGAAGTTGAGTAGATTTAAATCAGTTAATTTTAGACTGAAGTTGAGTAGATTTAAATCAGTTTAATTTAGACTGAAGTTGAGTAGATTTAAATTTGTTTAATTTAGACTGAAGTTGAGTAGATTTAAATCAGTTTAAGTTAGACTGAAGTTGAGTAGATTTAAATCAGTTTAAGTTAGACTGAAGTTGAGTAGATTTAAATCAGTTTAATTTAGACTGAAGTTGAGTAGATTTAAATTTGTTTAATTTAGATTGACAAATAAGTTAGTATTTACAAGCCTAACTATAAAATATCGATTTAGTTTGCGACATTATGCAATTGGTTGTTCCACAATATATACCAGCTAGTCAGATTAAGCTCGTGAATCGCAATTAACTCGTTTCAAGCTGATAACCCTAGTCAACCTGTCGAAGGTTCAACTTGACGAACGTTAATGAAATTCCAATTCAATCTAAATAGCTACCCCTGGATGGTTCTCCTCGTGTAAGACAATCCACAATGGCGTTCTCAAACACTTGGGTCAACGATTAATGAAGATGAAGAAATTGGGTGATAAGGTGCAATATCGTAGAGCACCAATTTGTTGGGGACACCCAGGCGCGCCTACTGCGCATTGCACAAAATGAATTCTAGATCTTAAAAGAATTCGACATTTATTAGAATCATTAGTGAATGATGTTAAATCTTGGCATTTTTATAAAACGAAGTTAATTGAAATAATAACGGGCTAAAATTACGGAGTCAAACCGATACGTATTACTCGTAGTAGAACTTCGAACGAACTAAGTTGGCGACTCCAGCTCTTTTCGCCGGCATCAAGGTGCGTCAGAGCGCGCCAAAAGAGGAGTATAACATTGTCGCCCAGAATTTCCAAAGGTTGGAAGGAATTGAGAGTCAGTACTCTGGCGGGCGTACGATTTTGGTTATATTTTTAGCGATTGGTCGATTAACGCTGTTTTTATGAAATAATACAATATATATATATATATATACGTATATATATATATATATATACTTTACCTTACAACCTTACAAAGGTTCCGTGGGATGATTTCTCATTTCGCCAAGGTCAAGCTTGTTGCCCCTCCTCTTGCTCTATATATATATATATATATATATATTATATATATATATATATATATTATGGTTTTATATAGACTTTTAATAGAATTCCTGAACCCACTGTCTAAATATTTTAGACACCTTACCTGAAATATATATATATATATAAAAAAAAAAAAAAAAAATTAATAAAGTAATCTGATTTACTAATTGCATTTAATATAATCAAGATCAACAAATTTCAAAACAAATAACAATGCTTGAATTATACTATAGTGAATGAATATATGTATTCTGTAACTGTATTGTAATGTAATTGTAATGTAATGTATTGTAATCTTTTCTCAATACTATTACATGTATTTTCTTATTTATTTTTATATCTATCTTTATATATAGCAGTTCTATATAAAATATATACATAACTCTATATATCTTTTATATATGGACATAGAAATGGGTAAAATATAATTATAGATATATAACAGCAATAACAAAAATAAGAGACTTACTTTGATAAATTGGAATTGATTTTAATGAAGCATGTAGGCAACAATTAAATAAACTAATGAAGTTAAAAATGTCGCAGTGACAGGCAGGTTGGCAAAACTGTATTTTAGGCTGGTAAACTTATTAATTTTTGCTACTTTCTAAAAGTTTAAAACCTGCAATAATTTTAACAAATTAAAGAAGATATTAATACATTTGCCTTTTTATATACTATTAATAAATACAAAATAAAAAAAATTAAAAAAATTACAATATTAATAAATACAAAATAAAAAAAAATACAAACAAATAATTACAAAAATCTAAATAAATTATATCTATTTCTTGTAATAGAAATACTGTCAACACCCTCAATTAAGATTCTCGGATATATCTCATCAGGCCCAACTGACTTATGTTTATTTAAACTTTATATACGAGTATAATAGATTGGCTGGCAATTTTTTTTTACCTCAGGTCTAGGGGGCCAACTTCCCTTTTTTCTAGGGAGGCCCATCTGCCACATGGCAGACTGACAGCCTAGCCAGTCCGCCACTGATTATAGCAAATTTAGGGAGTTGTTCGGCTCAGTAAAGTGGGATAATGAACTTGGCAATAAAAATACTATAGAGATGTGGTCTATGTTCAAAGAAATTTTAGAGGATATACAATATACATACAATGTAGATGTATTCTTTGAGAACTATTAGGAATAACAAGATAAGGAAAAGTTTGTGGTGGAATAGGAAATAGAAAGCTAAAATGATTGAAAATAAGGAAAGGTCATTCAGGGAATTTAAAAGCAGTAACAGCCTTGTGGACTGAGATAATTATAGATAGTTAAGAAATATGTGAAATAGTTTGATTAGGAAGCGCAAAAAGCATAGTGAAATAAATACAGCTAGAATATCAAAAAAGATCCAAAGGAATTCTTTAGTTTTTATAAATGCAATAATAAAAAAACATGATAGGATTGGCCCAATAGAACATCATGATAGGATATTTGAAAGTGATGAGGATATTGTTGGTATTTTTATTGATCATTTTAGCTGTTTTTACTAAAGAAAATTTAAATAACTTTGATTTTAATTCTTTAGATGCGTAAAGTCAGGTATTCTTGATAAGATTCATATAAGGAAGGACGATGAAGTCAAAGATTCATATAAGGAAGGACAATGAAGTCAAATAAAGCTGTGGACCTGATAACACTGGTCTACAAATTTTGAAAAAGTTTGTACTTCGGAGATAAAATGTGTTTCCTATTATGGATTTTGGGGTGCTGAAAACGAATGCTGAAAACGAATATGACTATAAAAACAGTCGATTGGCTACAGTTTCCAAGAAAATTTAAGTCACACATTTTTCGTATATGTATACTATATATTAGTAACATACCTGTATAATGCAGTCACTTATATTGATTCAACCCGTCGCTTCTTTGCTTGTCTCTTGTATTCAACTTCTGGAGCATCTCTTGTTATTGTCCAGCAGTAGTCTGCTGACAATGATGGACTCCATTTCCCCTGGTAGCTTTTCTCCATCGCTGAGATATCCTGATGGAAATGTTCACCATGTTCATCGCTGACTTCTCCGCAGTTGGCCGGAAAAAATTCCAGGTGCGAATGGAGGAAATGGATCTTTAAAGACATATTGCAGCCCATTTTTTGATAGGACAACAGCAGGTTGGTATTTCCGAGAAAATTGGTTGCTACTAACCGGAAAGCATTCCACGCTGTCTTCTCCTCACCACCTAGAATACGGTCGAACTCCTCATCTCTAAGAAGCTCGCGGATCTGTGGACCAACAAATACACCCTCCTTGATTTTTGCTTCACTGAGCTTTAGGAATTTACCACCGAGGTACTTAAAAGCTGCCCCCGTTTTATCCATACCCTTAACAAAATTTTTCATGACGCCCAGTTTGATGTGTAAGGGTGGTAACAAAATCTTGCTCGATTCTACAAGTGGAGGATACTGAACATTTTTTGCTCCAAGTTCCAATGAGTGTCGGAGTGGCCAATCCTTCTTGATGTAATGAGAAGTCCTAGCCCGACTATCCCATTCACAAAGAAAACAGCAATATTTAGTGTAGCCCGGCTGCAGTCCAAGCACAATAGCAACAACTTTCAAGTCACCACAAACCTGCCACTGATGTTTGTCATGGTTTATGCAGTTCAAAAAATTGCAATTTCATGTTGTCATATGTTTCCTTCATGTGGACTGCATGACCAACTGGAATTGATGGCAATATGTTGCCAACATGCAACAAAACAGCTTTTTAGACTCAACTTCGATGAATCAATGAACAGTCTCCACTCATTAGGATTGTGAATAATGTTGAGAGCTTCCATCAGACCATCGATGTCGTTGCAAGCTACAAGGTCACCTTCCATGATGAAGAATGGGACAAAATCTTTTTGACGGTTACGAAACTTACACACTCTAACATTTTCAGCGAGGAAATTCCACTGCTGCAATCTGAAGCCCAACAACTCTGCCTTACTCTTTGGCAGTTCTAAATCTCTGATAAGGTCGTTTAATTCATTCTGAGTTATCATGTGAGGTTTAGAAGATGTCAAGTTATAAACAAATTCAGGGTTTTGTGAAGTTGAAGGCTCACAAGTTTCGCAGGTTCCTTCATTCTCCTCGTCCTCTGACTCCAGGGAGAATGAGTGTGGGGGCTCAGGAACTGGTAGTCCTTCGCCGTGAGGTACCGGGCGTATAGCAGAGGGTATATTCGGATATTATAAAACCCACTTTTTCTTCTTGCAAATAACTTTCTTGACTGGAGGCACCATGCAGAAGTAACAATTGCTGACATGATCTGTTGGTTCCCTTCACACCATTGGCACTGCAAAAGGCATAGATTTCCTTTTCCGATTCAACCACTGGCGAAGGTTTGTTGCACAAGTATTGCAGCATATGTGTGGGGCCTAGCTCTTGTCCTGATCTCCAATCTTACAGCCAAAATAAAGGTGATAGGCTTTCCTAATCACGGAGGTTATAGCACGCTTTTGTGATACAAAAGTAAATTCTTCATAAACATAACAGAAGTTATCTACACTGTTCACGCAATTACGAGGCATCTTTGTTCAAATTAGGCTGAAAAAAATTCAGTTTCAAAAGCAAACACTAAAAAGAGTTTGACAAGGGTGCACTGTATGACTTCCGCGAATGAACTGATCTGTGGCGTAATATGTAGACGCCTGTGACACATCGACGCCTTGACTCTACTGCGCATGCGCGTAGTTATATATTTTTTTTATTTTAATAAATTAATGTAATTACATTGCATTTTAATAATTTTAAATTAGGTAAGGTTAAGTTAGGTTAGTATTCCATTTATATTAATATAAAAAACATTATGGGAAGCAATATGTTAAAATGATCCAATCTATTTTTTTATAAATAATTTACAAATACATAATTTAATAGATAAATTTAAAATTACATTTTATTGTATATATATATATATATATATATATATATATATATATGAATAGAAACGACATAAGTATTAAGGAACGTTTCCGCACACGAGGAGGAGAGATAACGAAATTATTTCGTTATCTCTCCTCCTCGTGTGCGGAAACGTTCCTTAATACTTATGTCGTTTCTATTCATTTATATACTGCGCGGTCATTGCAGTTATTTGCATATATATATATGCATATATTTACATTAATTTATTAAAATTTAAAAAATATAACCGCGCATGCGCAGTAGAGTCAATGCGTTGATGTGTCACAGGCGTTTACATATTACGCGACAGATGCAGTCCAGTTAGTAGGGTGCAGGGTTGCCTGATATCTTTATAAATAGAGCCAATTGGCAATTTTAGGCATCATTTTCGTATTCAGTGACTCAAAAGTGACTACTTTTATTTCCGAAGCATTTTGGCTTTAGACCAGTGTTACCCCCAATTTTTAGAATACACCTGGACTGTACATGGACCACGCCCCTACACTTACCTCATGATTATACCATTTTTCGATGCACTCACTTTTGACGTATACAAATTTCACCCTTTCCCAACACCCTACCAAAACAATTCTAATATCTATCGATTGTATCTACCCACAGTACCACCTTACCTTTTCCTCACCAAAGGCCTTTCAGCATACAGTATTTTATGATGTCAGATAGCGACGTCCGGCATTGCAGATTCTCGCAAAAACAAGCAACTCGTTTGTTCTCCACTCAAACCAGTAATTCTTCCAACCACTAGGTCCTGCTTTATCGACTTAATCCGTGACCGTCATGCCCCGGTATGTTCTTTCACGAAATTCCATTCCTCTAAAACCGTTCAACTCCGAAATGGACCAGACATCTGGGTTTGTTTCGCGAATAGGACTACGGCTACTTTCGAGTATCCGTCAAATTATTCCCTCATCAAAATACCTACTGTTATCCAGCTACCAATTGGTTGTTCCTTACGTTCAAAAACTTTCCAAATATACAACCCTTATAACGTTATATAACCTATATATATAAATATAACCTATATATACCCGGGTGCGGCAAAAGTAACGCCCTTTTAATAATTGTATCTTTATAATTAGTTTTATACAGTATAATTTTTTAGTTTTATATTGTATCATTTTGTTATTTTTTAGTTTTTACTGAGAAAGTACTTATTATTTTTCTTAAAATGCTGTATTTTTCTTAAAAACCTTATTATTTCTCTTAAAATGCTGTAATTGATTTATTTCCTTCAATAAAAGAATAAACTAAAAAGGGCGTTATTTTTGCCGCACCCGTTATATAACCATTAAACGTAGACGACTGTAAAGTTTTGCATATAGGTTCTCGTAACAACAATTACACGTACACGATGGACGATAGACAGTTAGCGAGCGTTGACGAGGAAGTAGATTTAGGCGTACGCGTATCTAAGGATTTAAAAGTTAGGAACCACTGCCTGGAATCTTGCGCAAAAGCTAATAGGCTGTTAGGCTTCATAGCGCGTAATTTCGAATTTAAATCGAAGAATATTATATTGCTCCTTTACAAGTCCCTAGTCAGGCCTCACTTAGAATATGCCGTTCAGTTTTGGTGCCCGTATTTGCGTGAGGATATTGATAGGTTGGAAAGGGTTCAGCGACGAGCCACGAAACTAATTCCGTCACTACGTAACAAGTCTTACGAAGATAGGATTAAAGAGTTAGACTTGCATTCACTCGAGACTAGATTAAGAGGGGAGCTTATTGAAGTTTTCAAAATCGTGAATAAAATCGATAACGTAAATTTTGACAAATTGTTCATTTTCGATAATAGCAATACCCGTAATAACGGATTTAAATTACGTGATAGGCGTTTCATTACTAACATCACTAAAAACGTTTTTACGTTTAAAGCAATTGATAAATGGAATAATCTTCCCGCGTCCGTCGTGAACTCTCCCAGCGTTAATAATATGTTTAAAAACCGTTTAGATAGCCATTTTAAAAATATTAACGTCATTTAAAATAATAAAACAATTAGCAACAGGAGCTCTGGGGGTGATAGTCGAGGTTTGAATCTGTTGACGATTGATGTCAGCTTGTGACATGCCAGCGTTTGATTTGCCAGCGATAAATCTATATTATTAAAAAAAAAATTAGACCAACACGAACTTAGATGCAGCTCGTAGCGTAAACTAATCCACTTTTTGTTATACTCTTCATACTTATTTTGTTCTTTTCTCAGCCTCTCTCTACTTGCATGTCTGCAATTTGCATGGTATGCAGGGCTGCCGAAAGCTGCCACGGGCCCAGGGGAAGGATTGGTATATGGGCCCCCTGTTTACTCAGTATTTTATTATGAATGTTTTTTGTGTACATAACAAGCAAACTGATTATATGTCCAAGTCACTATTCAAAACATACAGTATGAATAAACAACTCAGAAGAAAATTACCATTTTATTTTTCGAGTCAATTATATTAATTCTATCACCATACAATTTACAAATGCACTACCAGTCCATGCAGGCAAGACAACTGTTTACTGCAAGAGTTTCATAATTAGAAGTGCACTTTCTTTGCCTTCTCTCTAACAAAGTGGTAAATGGTGCTGATGAAATTTAAAGTACGGGCTAACTGGCTTTCAATTACAATGGTTCCCAGATCTGTCAGTCGGTCTTGGGCATTGGTGGACCGCAGATAATGTTATCTGTTTCAGTTTGACTATGATAATCTCTGTAAAATGTATGTTCATTAATTATATTTGCTCTCTCTTATTTAATCAATTGCTTTATTAATATTTTTAGATTTTATCTCCTCTCTTTCCGGGCCCCCTAGAGGTCCGGGCCCCGTGGATTTAACCCGGCTTCCCCGCCCTCTCGGCGGCCCTGATGGTATGACAGTGTTTCTTTGAGTTAAGACTGAGTTTGCACGGTTTGTAAGCGTTCTTATTTTACTACTTTTCATCTTCACCTGTTTCCCATTTTCTTCGACTATTTTTCCGACTTGTCAGCACTGGCCGGCGGATGATGATGGTGAGTCTTTCTCGCTCTTTATCTGAATGAATGTTAACCCACGAATGATAGGTTTTCCTACTTACTTAACCCCTTATTCTCTTCTTTTAACTCCCTATTCCAGGGGTGGCGAACCTTTTTACAGTCGCGTGCTAAAAATCCACGTAAACCATAAAAAAAAAATTCGCGTGCCCACCAAAGTTTATATATATTACACCAAGTTATAACCATTAGGTCTATTATTTTATACTCATTTTTTGGATAACAATTTTTATGCTTAGGCGTGCCAGGCAAATTTGATCGCGTGCCATAGGTTCGCCACCACTGCCCTATTCTCTTCTTTTAACCCCCTACCCTCTTCGAGGCACGTATCCAGGATTTGCTCAAGGAGGGGGGTCGAAGGGAACGTTGTAGGTTATATCTACGTTTCATCATTCAACTATACTACTACATTATAGGGTGTGTTGAATTTTTCAACTTTCAAATTCCAAATATGAGGGGTGCTAAAAAGTTGCAGCATGACTTAGGAATTCTAAAGATATTTTTGTTAATTTAATATAATTTAGTTTTGCTTGGTAAGAAGCTACATAAAAATAGTGACTTTTTTTACTTTTTTGTGGAATTATATAATAATTATTATATTAATAATTATATATGCTGTATATATAATGCACTGCTGTTTTTGCTTATTTCACAGGTTGAAACATATTCATCAGTGTGCTGAAGATTACTTGTCCGTCAGTGCTACCATCCTAACCAGTGGGAATTGACCTACAATGGCTTCTAAAAGGAGGACAAGACTGGGGACATTCACACATATGAGCAACCTAATTGGAACTGGTAGAGAGTTGTTGCCCTCTGAACTCCCAACTCTGCGAGACGTTCTGAAATATGGGCTACTGCTAAGAGAACAAAGTGGTGAGGATGTGAGAAACTACCCAGCAGCCAGTCTTGCAAAGGACATTTACCCTAAAGTGCTTGAAAAGTGGGAACGAGCAAACAGTTCTTTTGTAGCCCCCGTTGTAAATTCACGAGTCACAATCTTAAACAAGATCCAAGAGAGCTGGGAGCAGGCCAAAAACATCTCTCTTGGGAGAGGAAAGCTACATGTCAAAGAGGCTTTCATTGCAAAACTTGACAAGCTTTTTGACATCCTCAGTTGCAAGTGTAAAATTGTTCTCTGCTCTGAATTTGGCTGCCTTGCAGATGCTGGTTGCAAAAACGAAACTCACATTAACTGTACATGCCCTAGGGAGATGAAGATCCCTGAAGGAACTTGCTTTCATTAAAGGTCAGAGAGACAAGTCTGGTCCTATTGGACCACATCAGATTGGCTTGCCAGATCAACCTGAGCACAACAGACAAGTCAAAAAGCAGAAGCGGCAAGAAGACGAAAGAAGAAGGCTTGCTGAATATAAGCAGACAAGTAAGCAGGATGTTTCAATGCCATCAAATGAAATAATTTTCTCTGATGATGAAAATGAAGACCAAATAGCTGATGCTCAAGATGGAAAGGATGGAAGTTATGAAGTGACATTAGAAATACCAAGCACGTCTTCAACTTCCAATAAAAGCCAGAGTACAACACATTAGAAATACCTAATGTTGCTATGCATAGCATCAGATATGGTGTTGGCCTGCGTGCCACAGCTGCCATCACCACTGCTGCCTTTATGGATGCTGGCTTGATCACTGAAGAAGACAAGAGACTTGTAGTTGATCACAATAAAGTCAAGAGAGCCCAAGAAAAAGTTATGAGATCCCTGGATCAGGAATTTGATGATCTTTGTAAGAAGGGTGAAATTGACTGCATCTTCTTTGACGGCCGTCAAGATACAACTAAAGTTATGCTGAAAGCAGACAATTCAGATCGTCAGTTCCCCAGCATCATCAAAGAAGACCATTATTCTGTGTGCAGTGAGCCAGGTGGAAGATATCTCTACCACTTCACTCCTGAGAAAGGCTCAACGAGAAAAAAACCTGCTGAAGTTATTGCTGATAATCTTGTAGATTTCATGAAGAAGAAGGGCATTGATAAAAGCCTGCAGGCCATTGGAGGTGATTCTACAAATGTTAACACTGGCTGGGAGGGTGGTTCCATGCATTGGGTAGAGGTCAAGCTTTGCCGTAAGCTGATCTGGTTGGTTTGTGCCCTCCACACTAACGAGTTACCCCTGCCATGGGCGCCCGCAGGTAGGGGCAAGGGGGGGCGCTTGCCCCCCCCCCTGGAAATGCCAAGAAAATATATTAAATATTTTCTAAGAAAATATTTATATCCTAAACTTGCTGAAAAGTATTCAACTGCCTCCTAAAGGGTGAAAAATTTTATTGGTGTGCATGATAAAAGGTTGCTACCTTTTTATTTGTTCAGAAGTCCCCCCTTAAAATTATCCCGCCAAGTTGGCAGCGCCAACTCAAGCACCTGGCTGCATGCAGTGCGTGGCAGCCATTGTTTTTGATCAGTTTTTTTATTGTTATCATGTGCATTGTATGTATATACAATATATATTTGCATTTTCCATTACAGAAAATGCAACACTAAACTTGCTTAGAATTAACCTGCTGGTTCCTAAGGGGTCAAAAGTTTTTTGCTTGCTCCGGTCCCTACCTTTTAATACATTAAATTTCCCCCCCCCCCTTGGAAAAAATCCTGCGGGCGCCCATGATCCCTGCGACACTTGATCACAGCACTGGATGGGAAGACCTTGTCTAACAACAAGTGGATAGGTAACATTGGCAAGATGCTAGACACTGCAACCGAACTTGAAATTGATCCTTCATTCACCAAACTCTCAATTGGAGAGCCTCTTACTTCACTGAGTGACAATGTCGTAAAGGATCTCTCTACTGATCAAGCGTACGGGTATAGGATCACACAGGCCATAAGGACAGGAGAACTTCCCACAGATCTGGCCCTTCTTGAAATTGGTCCAGTGAGCCATTCAAGGTGGTTGACAACAGCAAACAGGCTTTGTCGCATATGGGTTTCAAACATGGCCTTAAAGGCAAAACCCTCAACAACTTAAGACTGATAGTGGAATACATTGTTGGTGTGTACTACCCCTGTTGGTTCAACATCAAAGTAAAACACTCTTGGGCGGAAGGCCCACGCCACATCTTGTTTCAGCTGCGGCTAGTTAGACTGCAAAAGAAGGCTGTAGTGGATGCTGTTTTGCCAACCATCAAGCGCTCAGCATGGTATGCATTCAGCAAAATGATAATCCAGACACTCTTGTGCTCAGATGACAGTGAGGAGAGGAGAGCTGGTGTCCAAAAGATTGTTGACATGAGGGGTGGAGATGATGACACACTTGGAGATCTTTCTGTACGTCCCAGGAAGACACCTTCCATCAACCCCAGTGCTTCTTCCGTGTTGGAGCTGACAGACTGGTCTGACGGGGTATTTGAACCTCCTTTGACATGTAAACTGACTACAGCGGAAGTAAATCAGTTCTTTGACAAGCCTATGCAAGTTCCACAGTGGCCCTGTCATGCTTAGTCAATAGAGAGGTGTGTGAAACAAGTCACAGAGGCAGCAGGCAGGGTGTATACACATGAGAAACGTGAGGGCTATATCAGAGGCCAAGAAGCAAGTCGGCGGCTGATGTCCAAGAACGAATCAAAGCAAGACTTGATGAAACTTGTTGTTTAAATATTTTTTTTTACTGATGTCATTACTTTCTAATGTTGTTTTATGATTACAAGGATATGTTTTATGATTTCTAGGATATGTTTTATGCAGAGAAACTAAAATTTTTATAGCATTACCTGACATTTTGAGAAGCTAAAATTAATAAATGTTGTTTTCCGAGAGCAATGTATGTACTTTTTAATGAAACGTAGATTTACCAAGCTAAGTGTCGAGCAATCACAAAAATAATAGCAGATTTGAATTCTTCACATCCAAAAACATATTTTTAAAACCCCTCAGTGAAGGAATTGGCCAAAATTAATTTTCACCTCCCAAATTGACACACCCTACTACTACAATGTAACATGCTTAATATCACATTCTCGGTGTAGGATGAAATGATAATGAACGTCTTTTGCATTAGTGCTTTTTAGCATGTTAACATGTTTTATTATTTGAAAACTTGCGTATGTCATTGTTTTTCCACCGATGTAACAATAATTGATTATTAGAAAAACGTGATAATAAGCAGTTTCTTTAATGATATTAAGCAAGGTATTTTCCATGTGTTGAATATCAGTCGTACGTAGTTTATCAAATATAGTTATATCAACCGAGTTATGATCCAAAGCGATGTGATATAAACGGGTTACACTGTGTACGTTTTCAAATAGTTCATGCTAGCTCAATACGATCAAAGGACAGGTAAACATACAGATTTATTGCAATTGGGATTAATTTTTATTAAATTTGACAGCGAAATCAATATTTATAAGTTACTAATCTAACGGCCTGGCAAGTTTATATACAGGGAAATGATTAAACACTACAGATATACATACTCATTTGCTCAAGTGTATACAGTCAGGTAGACACAAAACTAGCCCATAAGAGAGTATTAGATCATTTGACCAATAAATCAATAGCCAAAGTAGAACCGGGAGTTGTGACGTTACGGACACACTTTTTGATCACAAAACTAGTGCAGCGATTGTTGTGCGATAATTTCTTTGGTTTCTAGTCTTATTCCAGCATCATGTTCAATCGTTTCGCTTTTTTACGAGCAAATCTGTCCAAAACTTCGTCTGCATCGCTTAAACGCAAATTGTCTGATTCTAATGTTAACATAGAGTTGAGTTTAAGAAATACTGTATGTATATTAGGGCGGAGCATTTTTACACTTTTTTCGATTTTCGTTTTAGCGCGGAAAAGTGGGCTCTTCCACGTCAAAAGTGAGTGTGTAAAATCTCAGATATCTGCAATAATATCTTCTGCCTCCGCACGCGCATTGAAAATCCAAAAAATGCGCCAAAATACGCATTTTTTCAATATTTTCTTATAGTTTTAATTTTCATCCTACCTTCTTGTAATAGCGAGGAAAAGCATCCTAAAGGTTTATTTTAGACTACAGTAGTTTTAAATATTTTTGTCCTGCGATAATTTCTTCTGCCTCCGCAAACGTTCCAAAATAAGGGAAAATTTACACAAATAGCATATTTTATAATGACGCTATTAAGGTCAACTTCGACCCTACACCACAGTTTATTCGTTAATTATGTATTAAGTAATGCAATTAACAATTCATTATATCATATTTTAGTAATTTAAGAAGTTTATATATTCGAGTAATTAAATAATTTAGGTCCACCAATGCAGTTTACTTTGCATATGTTTGGTTTATTTTTGATGCATGCAGCTCCTCGCTTATTTCGTCAATGTTGAATGTACTATATTGACAAAATAACCCAGAACTCACCACGTGGAGGTGGCTGCATTTCGAGTTCCTCCCTGCCCGACCCAACCACCCTACCATTATCGGACTTAGGCTAGTTACACACTGTAGTCACTTTTTGTTTCCATTCTTGGCATTTTCTTTCTGGATTCTAATCTTGCTCTGATAAATCCATCCCTTGCCTCTGAACCGCATACTGCAGCCGAAGCCTCTGTTACCAGCTTTATATGCCGTTCAACCGCTTGGGTGTGGCAAGGAAAGCGTGGGATGAAATCAGGTACATCGCCTGATGAGATATAGTCAGGATGTCGGAGCGTGATAGAACTTTTGTCAGAGGAGGCTCTGACAGCTCACAAGTTTGCCAGTTAATCATGTTGTAGTACTCACTGCACTGAAGTTCAACGTGGGCAATTTAAACACTCTCACTGCGGCTGACTCAGAATTTCTTGCTTTAAGGATTCTCCTCCATCCTAATTCTCTGATATGTTTTGCTTCATCGTGAATCATACTAAGGAGAACATTCTTAGGATGAGAAAAATAGGAATTTCTCTGAATAACACGATCAACTATTTCTATATAGCGGGCACTCAACGACCTCGAGCGTTGTATCATTTGATAAAGATGTTTGGCTCCCTGTGTTGCTAAAGAATTTCTTTTGATTTGAAACCACATTGGAATATAAACTTTCATAATATAATCCACGATACACTTAAGGTTGTCTGAAGGTTCTTCAGTTGAAACGTAGAGACGAAGTATGCGGTTAGCAGTTGTCACCCATCTGGAGTGTGCCATTTTGCCTGGTTTCCTTTGAGCTAGAGAGGGAGTACATTCACCTTTGACACAGCATCATAGATTTCTGCCAAATATTTCTGATCTGTGGTCAGATCATCTCTGTCAACTACAATTTCTTCCGCTTCAACTGCTTCAAACTCAACTACAGGTCTCTTTTCACAATCAACTCTTTTCCTATAGGCCCCGTAAAACTATGAGGACCTGTTGTTTTACCATCAATGTCAGTCACTATGTGCCGCAAGGGAAGTTCATTAGTGTGAAGCAAGCAAATCAGCCACTGGAGTGCTCTCTGAAAGTGCTCTTCAATACTTCTTATCACTCCTCCTTTTGGTCCTGTATTAACTGCTGTCCCGTCACTTCCAATGGCTTTAACTTCTGAAGTATCAGTCTCATTTGAGCGAAAAAAAATCCAAAATTGCAGAAGATATACTCTGTGCTGAGTCAGAAGCGGGAGTTACATGCCCAATATAATGCGAGTTTGGTTCTTGAAGCAAAGTGACATGTTCTTGTTATATTTTTTTGATAACCTTTACTGCCAACTTTTTCTTGCACTGCAGTTCTGTCCTTTCTTCCATCGAAATAATGTAGATACTCTCCATAGTTTCTTCTTCGTAATCTCTCTTTTGAATGATAGATCTCACTCTTTTTCTAGCTCTCCTTACTTTGCATCTGTCTATTACTGAACTTAAATCTTTTTCGTTTAAAATTCCCACGTCTTCAAGAAGAGCCGAAGCAATTATAGCAGCAGACCTGTCTGACACACCAGTTCTGTCACAAGCTATAGCCAATGATGAGATTGTTCCATGATGAGATTGTTCCATCGATTTGATTCTCTGTGTCGGTTCATAATCAGAATCCGCTCCTTCTGTTTCATTTGATGTTGATGACAGTGTTTCGGTTGCTTGTCCTTTACTGGTAGATGGTTTTGGTTCATACTGTTTCATTCTCTGTTGTCTTCAGCAATAGTTGCTAGATCTTTACGAGTTTGTGAAACATCAAGAGAGCCTATTGCCAATTTTCTTGTTGTTCTCTGATCTTTAAGGAAGTCTTGTTCAATTGCTGGAACCTTGAGATGGTTTTCACATGAACACTTATCAAAATTTTCACATTTGCAAGCACTGATGTCAAATAACTTGTTTTCTGCCTCATTTTGAAATGTTTGTAATTTAATTTTGAATGAGTCACTATCTTGCTTCCTTTTTATTGACTTTAGAAGGTTTTGACATTTTTCATGGTAATTTTTAATCATTTGAACGACACGGTTATGAGAAACAGTAGGAATAGAGGCTGTTTTCCACAAATCTTCGAGAGTTTTTGAGAGAACACCCGAAATTTCTGCAACTGTAGGCTCTTTCTTCGATGTCTTCAGATTCAACCTTATTTGATGAAAATATTTCATGACGTCCTTATAGGTTGGAAGGCACCTCTTGTCTAGATCAGCTGGAGCCCCAAATATAGGGCAACTTGAAGAAGTTCTTGTTGGTTGAGCTGGTACTTACATTGTGAAAAACACAGTAATTAATATAAAAATTAAGAAATTACTCCTAAAACGTAAAATATTCTTGCATTCTGCAGAAGTTTTGTATATTACACCAACGTATTATTATGCACTAAAATATGCAGTATATGTCCACATATGCGTGTTGTCGTGTTCCAAAGATGTATTAACAGCAAGAGCAACACAATCCACATCTTACCCGAAACGTAGCTAGCACAACACTGCGGGGAAGTGAGAGCAAGAAGGCCTGGTAGAGTGTTGTGAGTCATGACTCATCAGTCATCACTCACTGACTCATTGCCGTATATGGCAATGACGAGCAACACGCCATACCAGGCTGTGGGGAAGCTTCTAGAACGATGTGGGAGTAGTACATGACGTACAAAGTAAATTTATTAGCGTATAGGCTGAATATGCAAAATACGTGATTTATGCAGATTTTTCCGTATTTTGGAACGTTTGCGGTGGCAGAAAATATTATCGCAGGACAAAAATATTTAAAACTAGTCTAAAATAAACCTTTAGGATGCTTTTCCTCGCTATTACAAGAAGGTAGGATGAAAATTAAAACTATAAGAAAATATTGAAAAAGTGCGTATTTTGGCGCATTTTTTGGATTTTCAAAGCGCTTGCGGAGGCAGATATTATTGCCGATCTCTGAGATTTTACACACTAACTTTTGACGTGGAAGAGCCACTTTTCCGCGCTATTACAAAACGAAAATCGAAAAAAGTGTAAAAACGCTCCGCCCTAATGTACATATAAGAATACACATTCATTAATACTTCAAGCATAAATAGTATCAATATATGTGATTGTTACACATAGATTACATAATTATGAATTAATCACACATTAAACAAATAGTTCAGATACTCAAAATACATAGTGAATAGATTTAATTTTTCAATAAATGTACATCATTTATATTGATAAGAAAATTATGCACAACTATGACTAATTTATTGATAAAACTCATACCACATATAATTATGTCCTAAACCTTGATAACCAATTATTACAAAAGCTGGCATATACTTTTAAATTAGTATCTAAATTATTTTCAATTTATATAATTCAGTGCTAATCTGCACTTGCACAATTATTATAAACGCTAAAATTTGCTAATGTATTGGGTGCCAGTATTAAACTGACACCCTGACATATAGTTACAGCCCCATTGACAACATTGGATTTCTTACAACACTGTAATAACTCCATATAACCTAGCCTCAAAAAAATGTTGATTTTTTAAAATCAATTGACATAATGTCTACGTAATTTATACTATATATCTTTAAATGCATATATAAACCATTATCTTTTATAGTGCATTCTTAGCATTAGAATTGTGATGCCGTAAATCTTGACATTCACTTCTAACATTTCTACTACATCATTTTTGGTGATGATATAGTACTAGGGTGTGTCAATTTTAGGGAGCAAAGTGAAATCTTTAGATTTTCAAAGACTACTAGTGACCAAATGATTCACTTTTATGTGCTAAATCGAAATATGGCTTTAAAATCCAGATTTGACCACTTTTAGCTACTTATATTTGAAGTTGAAGTTTATGAAAAATCAGCAATTTTTGCAAGTATTTTTTTTATTGTATATAACTACATTTTACATACATTACATACAATTAAAGACATTTTGATTGTATTTCAATATTAAAACTTAGAAATATAGATAGGTTTCTTGAACTTTGCCAAGGATGCCATGTCTGCCTTGCTCTTGTTCCTGTTCCTGGACATGAGCTCCCTACTGGCCACCTGGCCACTGATGTACTCCTCCCTCCTCTCCTGTGAGTAAACATATTGTGCTGCTTCAGTTGTCATCCTTACACACCTCTCTACTGACTGTGTGTGTGTGAGGGCCATGCAGGAACTTCCATTGGTCTATCCAGAAACTCCTTGATTGCAGCAGTGGTGAGGGAGCAGGTCAGAGGAGGCTCAGTCACGCCAGAGCTCCAGTCAATAAGCTCCGAGAGTTTGATGGCATCTGGATTGATGTCAGGAGTCTTCCTAGGTCTGACACTGCAGTCTCCTACCTGTGTGTCCTCATCTCCTTCACCTCTGATTTCCAATATCCTCTTCACTGCCTCCCTCCTCTCCTCCGACACCTCACTGCACAGCATGGCCTGGAGCACAGCCTCAGAGTGTGCATACCAGGCTGATCCCTTCACTGTAGGCATCACTATTCCTATTACCTCCTTCTTCTAACTTCTGAACAGCTCCAGCTGGTACAGTACATGCCTGGGACCCTCCACCCAGCTGTGATTTAACTTGATGTTGAATCCGTTTGGCATGTAGACTCCCACTATGGATTCCACAATTATCCTCAGATTCTTCAGGTTCCTACCCTTCAGCCCATGTTTGGAAATCCACAATCTGCAGAACCTTAGAGCCGGGGTGACCCACCTACTGTGACAGACTGGCCCAATCTCCAGGAGAGCTAGACTCTGAGGTACCTCTCCCGATCTGATGGCAGTGATGATTCTGTAGCCATATGATTGGTCTGTGCTGAGGTCCTTGACTACCTCCTGACTGAGATGGGGTAGAGGAAGACCAACAGTGATCCTCGTGAAGTTCGGGTTGATCTCTAGCTCAGTAGCAGTGTCTAACATCTTCCCTAGGGGCCCAGACCACTTGTTGTTGCTCAATGTCTTGCCATCCAGTGCAGTCACCAGGTGTGTGAGACTCAGCTCCCCAGTGTGCAAGTCACAGACAATCCACACCAACTTCCTGCTAAGCTTGGCCTCCGCATAATGCATTACTCCTCCCTCCCAGCCAGTATTCACATTAGTACTATCACCTCCTATAGCCAAAAGGGTCTGGTCTGCTCCTCTCTCTCTTAGCCAGTTCACCAGATGATCAGCAATGACCTCAGCATGACTTCTCTCCTCTGCAGCTTCCTCTGGTACAAAATGCCACAAATATTTTCCACCTAGTTCATTGCACACTGTGTAGTGTTCTTCCTTAATGAGACCAGGAAACTGCCTGTCACTGCCCTCAGCTTCCATCATCACTTTGGTGTCATCTCTTTTCCCATCAAAGAAGAAACAGATGATGCCATTTTCCCTAATCTCTTCATCAAACTTTTTGACCAGCTCCTTAATCAGTCTCTCCTGAGCCCTCCTCACCTTGTTGTGGTCAATCACCAGTGCTGTGTCAAACTCTGTGATAAGACCAGCATCAATCTAGGCAGCAGTGGCAATCTCTGCAGTCTCTCTCAGCCCAGTGTGATGTCTCAAGCTAGCCAGAGCTATGTTGGTGATATCTTCAGTGTTGTATTTCTTCTTCTTAGCCACAGGCAAGGAAGAAGTTGTCGCAGCCTCTGGTATGAAGTCTTCGTCCTCCTCTCTCCTCCCTGCCTCCTCCAGTATATCTCCAGTCTCCTCCAACTCCATCTCCAGCAGTGACTCCTTCCTCAACTCCTCTTCTTTCTTGGCTGACTCCTCTGCCTTCCTCCTCCTCTTCTCCTCGGCCTTCCTTCTCTGCTCCTGTCTCCTGGTCTCAGGGTGATCAGTTAGACCCATCTGGTGTGCCCCCACACTTCCCACCCTTTCCCTCTGACCTTTAATGAAGGCAAGCTCCTGCACTGGTATCTTCTGCTCGCTTCTGCAGCTGCAGTCAATGTGAACCTCACTGTTGCAGACAGGGTTGCACCCAAGCTCACTGCAGCGCCTGATCACACAGTGACAGGTCAGGATGTCCACCAATTTGTCCAGTTTCATCATGAACCTATCCCTGACCTCTAGCTTCACATTGCCAATGGACACCTTCACTGCCTCATCCCACAGTGCCTTCACTTTAGCCCTGATCCTGACCTCAGTGTTGATTACAGGTCCTGTGAATAGAGCGTTGGCCTTTCTCCACTAAGCCAGTAGCCCTGGAACAATGTCGTTGTTAATCAGGTCATTAACTGGGTAATTCCTCCTGTCTTCCTCGCTCATCTCTCTCCTCAACAAACCATACCTCAGCAGATCTCTGGCTGTGGGCAGCTCAGCAGGGGGAAGTTCCTTCCCAGTCCCCACCAAATGACTTAGGTGACAACTTGATTTGCTTCGGGTTCTGATTTCTTTCCGACTCAATTGACTCATCCTGTGGACCTGTGAACAAAAGAAATGTCATTTAAATTTGGATAGGCCTACTGATTATGATTACATAAAATTAAGTTAATTGAAATTCTTAATATCTTCCTATAAGCTCAGATAAAAGGTTGTGTTGTTATAGGTACAAGACTTAATTATTCAAAGTAATGACAATTTCATATATCTATCATATCAAAATATACAGAAAGTTTGAGTCTAGTGGTGGACCGGATGTCAGTTTTTCAACATCTGCTGATGCGGATGCGGATCTTTAATTTCAATATCCACGGATGCGGATATTTAGTTAATCTATCAATATAATATAGAATTATGATTATATGACACAATTTTTCAAATTTCGTGATATTACTGTACTATTATGGTAGGCAATGCATAAGAATTAAAATTAATATTAATGTTTTCATTATGATAAAAATAATAACTTTCTCAAGAGTTTCAGCCACAGAAAATTCAATGAAACAAGTTTCATTCAATTTTCTCTGTTACCAGGTATTTATATTTTCAGGTTTATATATTTGTTTGTTCATTAATAATTTAATTAATACTTTACATGAAATGTGCATGACTGGGCCTTATAAGCTACTTTATAAGCTAATTTAATTGTAAATTGCATAATTTATTAGAGGTAATATCCGCATAACATCCGCAGTCAGAAGTGTGGATGCGGATGTTAAAATGATGCGGATGCGGATATCCGGTCCACCACTATTTGGGTCACGCATAACATTTCGAATAATTTTAATTCCACAATATTTACATTACGAAGTAATCAAAATTGTCAAAAAGGAGGGAAAACACATGCATTCACAATCAAAACTCCAGCATTTGTGACTATGTGAAACTTAGAAACCATACTGCACACCAAAACTAACCAAAGTTGACCACACATATCAGTGGCACATTGATATACGATGCTACAGTCGTATTTAGGTTATATTTCAAACCTTTATGGTCAAATATAAGTGGTAAATGGCTTTTTTAAACAACACTAAAGATATTTCTAAGTTTGCTAGATAATATGACATCATTTGAGCATTAGTAGTTTTTGAATTGTTGACTTTGCTAAAATTGACACTCCCTAATATAGTACTCAACTGTGGTGTTTTGCTAAATTGCATCGTAAATATTTCTCAATATGTATAAAATAATATAAGTCGTTGAATAAAATAATTCAACCAAATTCAACATAATTCAATTCAACAAAATTCAACATAATTCAATCAAATTCATAATTCAACCAAACATAATAAAATAATTCAGCGAAACATAATTGTTGGATAAATGTACATTGTCAATTCTGACAAACAAACATATCGAATCAACACTCAAATTTAAATCAACATTGCCAGCGAATAGCCAGATATGCCATCCATATTAGCTTGACTTACCTGACTTTTTGAGCTATTTTCATCGGATGATTTTTAGATCATTAACACATTAATATGACTATATGTTAATAAAGTAACTTGGTGATATTTATGCCATAAAAATCAGTATGGAAATAGCTATATAAATTGTTTTTTTTTTGTCTTAAGTTAGAATAGTATAAGTTTTTTATAACGAAATGAAACTTTTGATGATGAATTTTATATGTTAAGAGTCAGGCTAATTACAGGCTTCTAGCGATTTTTTTTTTGTTTTACAATTTTTAATTAATGATGTTTTCTAAACCGGACAATCGAACAAATCTGTAATTTGATCAAATGCAGTTATAATGATTACCTATTTAATATTTACATACAATTAATATTTTACATGCAATATGTTTTCTAGTCCAAGGGTGGGGGGGGCGACCGCCTCCTTCCCCCCCCCCCTTTGGATACGTCCCTGCTCTCTTCTTTCTCTCGGGCTAACCTCAGAGTGGATTTTAGAGTCTTTGTTAGCCTCAGCTTCTGTAGATATGTAGAAGGTTACCATTAATGACTCTTACCCCTTCCTGTCGCAAACTAAATTTAAACCCGTTATAGAAATTTTAAATCTCTCCATGAAGCCGGTAACCATCCTATTCGAACTTCATGCTTCTAAATGGAATGATCAATTGAGTCGTTTTAAAATTGCAGATGATAACCAGAATAACTTTTTACAAATACTACACCCAGTAACAATTTTTTTCAACATCTGCCTTAGTATTATTGTTGTGTGTGTTATTATCCTCGGTATATTTGTAGTGAAAAGATTAATCTTGGAAAGAAGGAAAACAAGAGACACCGAACGACGTGAAACTATTTATGCACGACCAAGAGTGCGTACCCAGACCACGTGAGCTAGATTTAACCACCCCAACTCATGTGTTGTATATAAGTCTGTATTATAAAAACCATTGGTTATCATCTAGTTAGAATTAGTTAGGATGTTATATCATTGTATTAATATCATTCTAGAGGGGAGAGCCCTGTAAAAATGAACAATGAATAAGTCTATATTCATATATTCTTATATTCATATAATTCTTATATGATAAATATTTATATTCATATAATCCCTATATATATTTATATTCATTTTTACATAGAGTCCAAACTCGCATAACGCTGACACAAGTTCAGATAAAAATGTTTATTTGCTTTCTACTTTATTTTTGCTGAATAATTGGTGAATTATTTTTTTTTAATTACATAATTTTTTTAGATTTGGCTTAATAATGTAATCTTGTTGAATTCTGCAATTTCATTTTCTGTATACATTCTCTCTTCGTTGTAAAAGATGAAGTCATGTCTTGCTTAACACTTAATTTTAAATTTTAAGCATTTAATTTTCGCTCATATGCATGTTTAATTGTAATTCATAATAAAATGCATATTTCAATTTCCATTTTTAGTTAACTCAGATCATGATAACATCAGATCTGTCAATATGCAGTTTAAAACAAGAATATGGCTTCATCTTCAAATATCTTGCTTATCTGTCTGGACGTTGCTACAGCTAAAATATTTACTTCATCTTTAAATATTTTGCAAAATAATTCAGCCTATTGAGAATAAAAAACAAAACAGGTCAGCATTAAATAATAAATGATGTCATTAAAAATTTAGTATATAAACGTATAAAATTTCTCCAGTGTTCATTCTGATTTGTCTGATCTAACTTAGAGGCTGAGCATTACCTGTAACATTTTAGCAGTAAACTACAGTAAGAGAATATCTTTGTCCTCTCCTTCGAGCCTTGCTCTCTTCAGACAACTTAGATTTAAATAGAGAAAAATAATTTCCCGATACGTCAGAAGAAGAATCGGGGAACCTTCAGAGAATTTAGTAAGCCCCACAAAATCCTCCGATCCACTACAAGAAGAAATCGGAGAGTAGTATAAGAAAAACTACTGCGATTCCCTATACGGTACCAGCTACTCCAGAGTAACAAATCCGTTGCTGCCACGTAACCAGAACCCCCGTCAACTTCGAACCTCCCAAGGCAATAGACGGTGGGGTTAACATATATATATATATATATATATATATATAATATATATATATATATATATATATATATATACAGGGTGTCCCATAAGTCCGGCATCATATGAAAAATAATAAAAAAAGGGCAAAACAAAAGCTTTTATTTACAGAACGTGCTCAATATGTCCACCATTGTTTTCAATACACAAATTCAGACGTGATACCCAGTCAGCAAGCACACGGTGAATGATGTCAGGAGTAATGATGTTACATGCCCCAATAATACGCTGCCGCAAATGTTCAACACTCCTAATTTTCTCTGCGTATACCAGCGCTTTCAAGTGGCCCCAGAGATAAAAAATCTAGTGGCGTGAGATCCGGGCTTCCAGCTGGCCATTCCACAGGCCCTCGACGTTAAGGTAGGTTGATTTTCCGCATTTTTTTAGATATCGACTTTGGACCAATCCCTTTTTCAAATTGCTCTAAAACATCATTGTTCACTGTACTTGCCTGGTTGTCCTTTATGCCAATAGATTCAAGTTCCCAAAACGCTTACAAATGCCTTTCCAGACCATGGCTGTTCTCCTCAATCTTAACAAAAAGAGCCTTAACTTCCATTTCATTGCAATAACTACCATGTAGCATCCAGCCTAGCTTACTTTCAATAGCTACCGGGCCTTGAGATGTACGGACAATATTACCAGTGATGAAGTCCCAATAATAGTCAGCTCCAATCAAAAGACTAATATCTTCTGTTCCCTCAAACTTATTATTGCCCAAATTAATTCCTTTAACTTGCAATTCTTGGACACATGCCATATCTAAACAAGTAGTGACTGGAGCACAAAGTTCCTCAATCTCTACAGCTTGGACCTTGATAGTGGGACTTTGCGGTAACAACCCTTTAACCAGAACTTCTACCTTCTTAAATTTGGTTCGGTTTTGAACGGAACCCCCAAACCCAGAAATTCTTAAATTTTCCCTCTTAAGTTCTTTAAACTTCAATTTTCTGGAAATTCTGGTCTTAATAAAACTACACTGGCTACCACTATCAAACAACACTCTTACAGTAGCTTCTCCCTCATTCCCAATTAATAAGGCTGCAGTTGTTTGCAATAATCCCCCTTTACCTTTACTCCCTTGCATAGCAGTGGCATGTGCCACTGATGTCTCTACTTCTGGGGTAGGCCTACTAAGAGTGTTTTCACACAATAATGGCTGATGCCTACCATGACATTTTTTACACAAAATTTTAAACTTACAAAACCTTGCTCTATGACCTTTCAAAAAACATTTAAAACATGCTGTGGACTTAGTTACCCTGTCCTTTCTCTCCTCAAAGGGTAAGGCCTCAGCCACCTCACATTTATATGACTTGTGGTTGCCTTCGCAAAATATGCATTCCTTGATTCCCTTTAATTTATTCTCAGAGGAGGCATGTAGAGCTGACACTGTACCTGGGCTATTCCTTTTTGTGGAAACTTTGGTGCTGTGCCTGCCTTTGTCCCCTTGTTTACCATCCCACTGTGCAAACTCAACTCCCTCTCGTCTTGCTAATTCTGTGCCTAAAAGACTTAACATCTGCTGAAGGGGGATGTACACATGTTCTGCAGAGTGTCCCCTACTTAATTCAAGCAAAATTGAGCTAGGCAATTTAGACTCCAGTGTAGGAACCAACATTA
Source organism: Bathynomus jamesi (assembly GCA_023014485.1). Lineage (NCBI taxonomy): Eukaryota > Metazoa > Arthropoda > Malacostraca > Isopoda > Cirolanidae > Bathynomus > Bathynomus jamesi. Next base: position 67,035 of record JAJOZX010004061.1, read on the forward strand.
TACCATACTTTTCCATTCCTACACCCAAGTTGTCCAGGGACCTAGTTCTAATTTCAAATTCATCATATAACTGCCGTAACTCCTTGACACTATTAGGATTATTAACAGGAGGTATGCTAAAAGTGCACGGAGGCGGCTTTTAATTAAGATCTCTGGCTTACCAAACCGTTTCTTTAATATATCCCAAGCCACATTATAATTAGCCTCTGTTAATGCTAATCCTGCTATAGTCTTTGCTGCCTCCCCTTCCAAGAAGGACCGCAAATAATTAAACTTCTCCACGGCACTTAACACTTGACTAGAATGAACTGCTGATTGAAAACTGTCTGCCCATCCTTGCCATTCCTGAATACTCCCAGAAAATGTTTTGAGTACAAGCCTCGGTAATTGAACTACAGATCTCTTAACCTTAACTTCACTAACATCATTTGTTGAGTGTTGTGTTTCATTATCAGACCTGGTCTCTAACTGTACTGAGCTACTAAACTCTTTTGCTCGGAGGCCTACGTTAATTATATCATCAATAATCTCTTCAAAGTAAATTACGTTATTTTCTATGTCATCCTCTTCTATAAGAGCCTCAATTTTAACATTTACCTCACTTAGAGCAACCTTTTTAGTTTCTAATATGGAAAGCTGCGCAGTCACTAAGCGTAAATCCTCTTGCTCTATGGCAGAATCTATAGTGGCAATGACCTTTGTAATTAGACCTTTGTAGGCGCTTCTCCTTTTTATAAATTTGTTCAATTCAGATGCACTCATCTTCAATGCAAACAACAATTGGGCTCAATGCCAAATAAGCTGAATTGGCAGAAATACTTAAACGAACTGATCAAACGTAAATTTTACTTTCAAATAAACTGAATTGCTAGGTGGGGTACTAACCAACACCAGTATGGAATACCAATTTTTCCACCCAAGTAACTGTCGCACTGGTCTGCAACCTTCGCCTACGAATAATAAACCAAATTAACCAAACTGGTAAATGTAGGCCAAAAACAACGACAGACAAGTGGCCAAGTTTCGCAATTGGGCAACCAAACTTTCTACCCTGGGACCTTAATTCAATAATAACCCAAAATTAACCAAACCGGTAAAATGTAGGCCAAAACAACGACAGACGACTGGCCAAGTTTCGCAATTGGGCGACCAAACTTTTTACCCTGGGACCTTAATTCAATAATAACCCAAAATTAACCAAACCGGTAAAATGTAGGCCAAAACAACGACAGACGACTGGCCAAGTTTCGCAATTGGGCTACCAAACTTTCTACCCTGGGACCTTAATTCAATAATAACCCAAAATTAACCAAACCGGTAAAATGTAGGCCAAAACAACGACAGACGACTGGCCAAGTTTCGCAATTGGGCTACCAAACTTTCTACCCTGGGACCTTAATTCAATAATAACCCAAAATTAACCAGACCGGTAAAATGTAGGCCAAAACAACGACAGACGACTGGCCAAGTTTCGCAATTGGGCTACCAAACTTTCTACCCTGGGACCTTAATTCAATAATACTCAACCCGTCTAGGCCTAACTTGGGCTACAATTTGCACAATCAGAACTTTGCCGAAAAATAGTCACTGACTCAGTCTTGCGGTAGAATCCGGTTCTGAAGGACCATGTTATTTTATTTATTTTGTTGGGTTCAAAATCCCAGCTGAGCCGTGAACGGCCAAATTCTAAAGGGCCAGTTCTATCTGAAGCCCAAGTTAAGCTAAATTAAAACTTACGGATTTGAGATCCTATTAGGTCCTACCTCAGGGTAACCTCAGGGTTGCTGACTCGATGCGGGCCTACCTTAGACCTTAGTTACATGAATTTAATGTAAACAAAAAAGGGTACTATTTATGGTCTTCTTTCTCAACCTTGCAACAACAACGCAACCTGGACTATTGCACGGTGCAACAATCTTGTATCTAAACAACCAAACTGAATTGCAAGAGAGCTCTCTACAAGACCACACCCTGTACGTACGACATCCCACAAACGAGTAGAAAAGACGCGCAGCTCCCCAAAATGATGCCACCAGCGTCCCAAACACTGATGCCACAAGAGCCCAAAAATGCTAGCTCTTATTAAGTGAATTTTTCACTAACCTTACAATTATGAGATGGATATATATACACCTTAACTTAATATATACAAGCAATGCTGCATCAATCAGCTTAGTCATCATATCGCCTTGGGACAACAATGGTTCTTCCTCTTCTAGATTTTCTAACAGTCATTATGTTCAAGTCATATATTTGTATGTTAACTAAATATTCTCTTGACGTAATCATTTAACATCACATAATGTTCTTATATATAAATGATATTTTGTGTAAGCATTTCAATCCATTATTATTAGGCCACATCAATTATTCTATGTGCATCCATGCAATCATTTAGCCTACTTAATCAGTGTCATGTTTTTCCATTCAATGTACCAAACGCACGTGCATTCTTTATATCATTAACTAGGCCCATTCAATGTTCCATATCGCATGCCATTTACATACCATTAATGAGTACATTATTACGTGTCAATTAAGCTATTAACATTTCATCTTATTAGCTAAGCCTATGCCCTAAGCATAACGTAAAACTACCAATTAATTACTGTCAATTCTTTGTTATATCACAGTGAATAAAATAACGGATTTATTTTCATAATAAACTACAAACCCATAAGGTGTCTTTTATAACCTTAATATTAATTTGCTTGGGTGTAAACCAAAGCTGGTGACCTCGCTGCCATTTCGGTCACTTCCAATAGTATGGTGGATCTACTCAAATAGCCTTTCATTAATAAGTAATCAGTCAGTCATTGCCTTAATCAATCGTTGCATACAATTAAATCATTATCACATTAAACGGTCCACTCTTATAGGGGTGGAATTTTTTTTTGTGATTTGTTTTTATTGCTGGGTTTTAACTTATGAGGATGGATGAGGAAACACCTCTGGGAAAGTTTTATTTGAATCAGTTAATTTGTAGGGGTAGCACATGACACTTGAAGTTTTGGTATAATCTGAAAATCACAGCAAAGTTAATCTTGGTGACAGTACATGACATTAGGGTAACTAACAATTACGAAATGAATTGACTAACAATTCCCTCTGCACCTCATTTGATCTTTGTTTTCTCGCCCAGTTGCCAGGCTGACTTCAGTGGTTGAGGAAACTGCTTCCTGTAGTTAGCAACAACTTGCAGGAGATACTGCAGTTGTTCCTCATTCCTGGTGTGGCAGCCGTTGTATTCATTAATGAGAGCAACCCCCCTCTCTGCATGATCGTTCACGAGAGAGAGGTTTGCCACTGATTTCTTCGCTATTTGGTAATCAGGATCACTGTTCCAATCCCGCACCTCCTTCCTCAGGTATCCCACACCTGACCCCAGAGACAACAGCAGTCTTTTTGAGTTTGCTGTTGCTAATGACTCGATTGAAGCCCCCTCAGCAACACCTTTCCTTCTCTTCTGGCAATCAGGCTTTCCTTCAACTTCCTCCATCGCCTTCACCATTGCTGTTTTAGTCTCTTCAGACACCTCAGGATCGAAAATCGCGAGGCCCACCATCTCCTCCGAAAGACACCAAAGATGACCGCTGAGTTTTTTTAATGCCACTTCCGAAATTTTGGGGTCATGGTATTCCCGAAGACTCTGCAGAAGACTGAGGTCGCTGCGAGGCGCAGCAGCAGCTATTGGCGCTGTCATCCATGCCTGCAGGTAGATGGAAACAGCGAAGACACTGACATCCTTAAGGCACTTTTGCTCTCGTGGAGTGAGGGCTGGGATTTGTCCCCTGAACAGCCACATCTTCAATGAATAGATCACCTTAGATAACCATCTAGCTTGGTGCATGGGGCCAGGTCGCTTGAAGGTGTAGTTGTCAATGCTCCCTCCCAAGAAAATGATGAACAGATCGAGGAATTCCTGATAGTCATCTCGAAAGGATTTTGAGGAGTGTTTTTCCTCAGCAAAGCGGAGAATCCAATCTCTAATGGGGGCCAAGAGTCGATGCACCTCTTCATCATCCCATCCGGTGCCGTATGTTCCTGTGTCGATGAAGGTCCATTTGCTCTGAAACCTGCTGAACAATGGAACATCAGGTCCACTCGTTGGGCCATAGCAAGCAGTGAAAACTCCACCGATCATCACTTCCATGATGTGATGACGGCAGGCAAAATGGAGAAGGTCTTTCTTCAACTTCTGCTCCAACAACACACACGCTCCATTCAAACGACCAGCATTGGAGGCAGTGGTGTCGAAACACATCCCCACGACAGATTCTTCGAGGCCCCAATCAGTCAATAATTCAAAAACTGCGCTGGCTTGGTGTTCTCCTGATCCAGTTGGTATTTTGGGGACTCCAAGGAGCTGAGATTGACCCGAAAAGGAGGAAATGAGCACAGGCAGCCGATCCACATGCGCATGGTCTCTGGTGTTGAGGAGGTCTGGAATAAGTTTTCCATCCCAGTGGATGATTGCAGGACCGGACTGAAAGGAAGCTTTCAGGCTACTGCAGATCATGATCTGATGTCGTTCTCTCTGCCGTTTGATGGAGGTCCGGGTGATGTTAAAATTCATTGGGCTGTGGCCAAGGCTCAATGCAGTCTCTGCTATTATGTAGGTTGCCATCTTGTCCGTAGTGTGTGTCCGATCTAGGGCAGCAGCTAGATTTGATGTTATCACATTCTTGACTCTTTTCACCTGTTTTGGAGGTCGCTTTCCACCTTTTGCCCATTCATCTTCGGTGGAGGATGACTCGTCAGTGACTGAGGATTCTGTTGAGGACACCAATACTGCTGTACCCGACGTTGATGCACCTTCATTGACTGCCTGCAATACAATCGAAGAAAATGGACAATTAGTGTTAACGAACAACCTAATCATCGCAATCAAATGAAAGTAGGAATTTGAAGAACAATCTCACCTTTCTCTTTCGCATCTCCTCCTCCATCTTCCTGTGGGCAGCTTGTTTTTCTTTTTCTGCTGTTTTTCTGTCTACTCCCACCATGCATCCCCGTCTTCCAGGCTCTCGCTGGGCCAGCAAGAAGGCCTTGTCTTCTGGGTTTTTGATTAGAGACAAGGCATCAGCATGTGTCATATCAAATAGGTTCCGAAGTGTCTCCTTGAATCCCTCTTCGTTGTACACCTAAATATAAATAATAAATATATATAATATATATATGATAAATGTATTGACTATTGTACAGTATAATGTCATACTCTCGAGAAACTATTTTATTTATCATTGATCATCCAACTCACCTGCTTCTGGCTCCTCCTCATTCGTCCTTTTTTTATTTTGATCCAATCTTGGTGAAGGTCCAAGATCTTTTGGATTCCTTTGTATTTTTCCCTTGTCGGGATTCGAGCTTTGTTCCAAAATATTTCAAGTTGACCCCACACTACTTGAGCACTTTCCTTCAACTCCTTCTTGAGATTAGTGTGGTGATGAAGGAAGCATGACAATACTTCTCCACGTGATGATAATTTGCTTCCAAGAAGCTTGTCCTTCACTTTATCTCCTTCAAGGAGATAAAAGCAAGAGCTTCGAACTTGAGTCATCATATATCCAACCACTAAACACCACCAATGAACACTACACCAATAATCTGTCAAGGAAAAGATGTATTACTGGAACTGGAACATAATATACAAGTAAATCTACTAGGTAGTGCAAAAGTGCAAAAATGAAGTAGTGTGCTACCCCTAAAAAGTGATTGATTTGGGAAAAAATTGGCCAGAGGTGTTTTCTCATTCATCCTCACAAGTTACCGCCCGGCAATAACAAAAAATCAAACCTTCAATTTTATGGACCACCCTAATATATATATATATATATATATTTTTTTTTTCTGTAACCTATATATAGGCTGTAATTCTTTATGTACTTCAGTGTTCCTGAGGATGTCATTAGACGAAAGCGCTTGAGCACCATTCTGTTTCCTTTCCTTCGTGGTTTTATTCATCATAATTATTTTTCACGTGTTACTTTCGTGAAATAATTTTCATATATATATATATATATATGCACGTCACCTCAGTCACCAATTTAAAACAAGTTTGTAGCCACTTTCCCTTGTTAGCTCTGACAAATAAAATGTTTTCTTAGTTCAGGATTTTTTTAAGCTTATTTTATATACAGTATGTTGGAAACAATAAGAATAAGCATAGCATATATCTAAATAGATGCTTAAGTTGGGCGGGATTAGCCTAGGTTAGTTAGATTAGTCTAGCCACTTAAATGAAATTGTGGGAAATTTGTGAGTGAATCAGGATTTGAACTGAGGAATTGGTTAAATCAGTGGTACTAACTGCGCGGCTCGCGAGCCAAATGCGCAATATATATTTGGCTCGCGAGCCACCCAATGTGTACCACTGGGTTAAATGATGAACTTTTTGAATTAAACTGTACTGAGCTCTCCTGTTACTTTAAGAAAAACTAGATACAGTGTAAGTGGCAAACATATGGGAAGCCGAACATCTAGGGGAAGGTGTTACACCCCGTTAGGTATTTACAGGTGCTTTGATGTACTGTAGATCTTCTTTAGTGCCTACCATTTGTGCCAGCTTCCCAACCTCGACCAACTTATTCATATTTTACTAATTTAGAAGCTATAGACATTACCCCTAACTGACATAATAATTAGACAACTTAAACTCCTTTCACATTAGTCACTTTCGAAGCATCACCAAATTAAACTTAGAATCAACGATTTCTGCAGATACAAAAATACATGCTGTTTTGGTCAGCCCAATAAACGAACAGACCACGTCCCATTGTTTATCTTTTTGTGTTGCCATTTAGCTTTCTTTTAGTGACTTTTAGACTATATACATATATCCAGGGCCGTTTCCTGGCATAAGCAGACTAAGCGGCCGCTTAGGGCCCCGCTGCTACTATGGGGCCCCTAGACAGGCTATATAGCTGAAGTTATTATTATTATTATTATTATTATTAGTATTATTATTATTATTATTATTATTATCATCATCATTATTATCATGATTATTATTATTTAGCAGATTAGTTGTGGTTAACTAGATGTGACTTCGTGCATCTTCGAAAATGAAACGACATTATCCATCAGGAGCTGAAAAACAGAAAAAGAAAAAAATAGAGGAGGAGAAGCTTTCCAGTAACACAGGTGAGATGTGCCACTTGTATATTCTTATGATTACAGTTAACGCAACCAGGTTAGGTAGACCATCAAGCTAGGCAAGTGCTCAGGAATCGTGTAGAGTAAGCTAGTCTCTGTAATATTTATAATATTTCGAAATATGAAATTTAATGGATCACATCACCTCAAATTCTGTTCACACAGATCAATTATCACTAGGCAACAAATTTCAACTTTTTTTTTGTTACAGACACGTGAACTACTGATTCCTACTAAAGCGCTGATGCTGATTTCAGATCTGATATCAAAATTTCTCTATCACGTCCAGATTTTTTGTAACCGAAAACCCCTATTTTTCATTTTTTTTCTCACCCGCTTCTATTACGAAAGCCGTCTAAGCTACTTTTCCGTGCCACGTTTTATGTTAAGCATACTTAAATAATTAGTGAACAGGGATGTCTTTCCTCCTTTATTCTGGCTTAAGACAGACAGCGGAATTCCGCTGGCGGAGTTACCACCCCTGCGCCCAACCATCCACCCAAAGCGCGTTAGTATTTTGTTGTTACTACTGAAAGGCAAATTCCTGTTCTTAAGTGAAACTTTGGTGTGTCCTCTTCCTTTGTCGCTTGTAGGATGACGAGCTCTCCTTCTGCAGGAACCAACAATAATCTCCCATCATATTTGGGTTGAAATTACCTTGGTATCTGTTTTCCATAACTGAGATCTGTTGGTGGAAGCGCTCACCATGCTCGTCACTTACAGCCCCAAGGTTGGCCGGGAAGAAGTCAAGATGAGAATGTAAAAAATGAATTTTCAAAGACATTCTGCATCCCATTATTTCATAAGATTTAGGCATGTTTTCTACGAGTTTACGGTGGTTTTCAGCTTTGTGGTTTCCAAGAAAATTTTTGACAACTTCATCGAAAGATGTCCATGCTCCTAGTTCATTCTCATTTAGGTTAGATGGAAATGATGAGTCGTGGATGACACTGCGGATCTGTGGTCCAGTGAAAACTCCAGCTTCTAGCTTAGCATCTGTCAATATTCCTTTGAATTTATCCTTTAAATATTGGAAACCACTACCTTGATGATCCATACCCTTCACGAAATTTTTCATAAGGCCAAGTTTAATGTGAAGTGGTGGAAGATGTACTTTCTGAGGGTCAATAAGTGCTGGGTGTTTCACATTGTATTTACCAACCAACATGTTCAGTTCTAGATGGCCAATCATGTTTTTTGTAGTGGTTCTTGTCATCTCTGCTGTTCCATAGACACAAAAAGCACATATGCTTTGTGTAGCCCAACTGTAACCCAAGAAGTAATGATACAACTTTAAGGTCGCCACAAATATTCCATGTGTGGTCCTTATATTTGATGAGTCTTAGCAGCAGTTTCATCGATTCATAAGTCTCATTAAGGCCAGTGGCATGTGCTACAGGTATTGAAGGTTTTTCATTGCCGTTGTGCAGTAATACAGCTTTAAGGCTAGCTTTACTAGAGTCAATGAACAGTCTCCATTCTTTTGGATTATAGCGACAGCCAATCCCTTGCATCAGCCCACTGATATCGTGGCAGAAACAAACGTTTTCTTCCTGTAAGTAAAATGATGAAAACTGCAAATGGCGATGGCGGAAATGGGAAACTTTGGTGTTTGGTTGGAGAAGATTAAATTCTTGAAGTCTTGAACCAAGCAACTCTGCCTTTTCTTTTGGTAATTCCAAATCGCGCACTAAGTCATTTAACTCCGCTTGACTAACAAATGTGGGGAAATATTTGCATCTGGAACATATATGCCATCTTTCCCTGTTTCTATATCACTAGCAGAATCTTCAGATGAACTGCTGTCTGTTATCGTTGCTGGTGGAACTGGTGGTGGATTTGTTTCATCATGTGGTACTGGTTTCATTGCTGATTCGCAGTTTGGGTACGTGATCTTTGATTTGTTTTTCTTTGTGAAACCAGCAATCTTTGTCAAACAAAAATAACAATCATTGAAGTGATTTTTCGGCTCACGCCAAACCATGGGGACTGAGAACGGCATAGCTTTTCTTTTACCATTCATCCAAGCTATTAACATTGCATTGCACTGTGCACAGCAAATATGTGGTGCCCAGTCCCTCTGTTGGTCTCCTAACTTACAGTCAAAATAACACTTGTAGGCAAGTTTAATCTTTGTTGTTATGTTTCTACGTTGTGGCTTAGGTGTATATTGTCCACAGACAAAGCAGAAGTTGTCTGGGTGATTTACACAAGCACGTCTATTTGATGCCATTTTTAATTACCATACAATATCTGAAAAAACGTAGAAAGTAATTATTACGATGTGCAAAATAAAAAGAAATACACACCGTAGTACAAAACAAATGCTATAAAAACACACAAGTCACCACAACCTGTCACTTGCTCATCAGCAGAGAGCTTCAACAACCGTTCTGCTTGACTGTCACGTAGCGACTGACCGTTGGGCCGTTGCCCGTTACTATGCTCTTGACTCAGTGTTGCCAACTCGGGATAAATTTTATTTATCAAAATTGTTCGAATTTGTATATAGTTGGCAAAAAAAATTGCTTTAACCTTGAAAAGCAAGTTTCATATTACTGGCATTAAGCCGATTAAAACCAAAATCTGGACGTGGTAGAAAATTTTACTAAAAGTGATTTGCATTTTACACAAAATCTAGACGTGATAGAAATAATCTAATTATAGATTTGAAATCAGCATACCGAAATTAGCTAGGAGCACCTATTTGGTCTTCTGTAACAAAATCTTTGTTGCCTAGTGTTATCAAACAAGATAAGAAAGAGTATTTTAGCAAAAATTAACAGAATATGTAATGTTATGCTCTTCTCAGGAGCACAACTGAAATATTTGGAAAAGCCATCCTCAGCAAAGCCTGATGAGTATCATGAGCCAACAGCAGGACCATCCTCTATGCAACCTCAAACACCAGTAGAAGTAGGGCCTGATGAACCAACAAGTGGCCCATCTTCTGTTCAGCTTCAAACACCACACACAGGCATTTCTACTGAGCAACAAGAACCAAGATCTGCTCCACCGCTTGATCCGTATGACTGGCCAACTAAAGCACGTGAACATAACACTTAAGTCTTGGAATGAAACCAGGCGGGAGAGCCGGCTTAAGAGCATTGAGGCTGTGCGATACCAGAGCCACAACATCAGAGAGGCCCTGTTGGGAGTCAGAAACAATGCCATAGATGCCATAGCCAGGACTGAAGCACAAGCAGTCTAGGGTGGCCCACTTTTCAATTTTTTTTTAAAAGTATAGGTTATCGTAGTTTTTCCCATTATTTGGCACTATACTAGCACATTGGTACCATTTTTACAAAAATTGATCAATATTTAGGGGTCTCGCATCGACCTTGAAATTACGAGTTTTTTTTTTAAATGCGTACTTTTTAACTTTTTACTGAATCAAGATAAATCATTAAGTATGGATGTTTTCTGAATCCTCTTGATGAGAGAAGTCGTTTGGTGTGCCTTCCAATGTCATACGACTAACGGTTTAAAAGTTGTGCCTGTATACAGGTAATACCAATGTGCTAGTATAGTGCCAAATAATGGGAAAAACCACGATCACCTATACTTTTCAAAAAAATCAGCAAATAGCAGACAAATAAGGAAGAAAGAAACAATAACTTAAACAATCACTTTTGCATTGTATTGACCACTATCACACGTCACTGGCTGCAACGTTGTCCCTCTGTGCTATGTCATCGTGGCGAGTGATGACTTCTTGAAGTCGCCGAGCTCTTTCCGGTTCTTTTCCACCACTTGCAGAAGATCCTGCAGCTGTGCCTCGTCCTTTGTGACCGTGTTCGCATAGTCTTGTATCAGTTGGACTCCTCTTTCAGCGACGTCATTGGTGACCTGGAGATTAGAGATCACATCCTTCAGACGACAAAAGTCCTCGTTCTCGTCCCACTTATCAGTTGGCAGGGTGAGCCACGAAGACCCATACATCTTCAGACCTGCAAATAAGAACCAGGAGGACTCGTCGATCAGGTCGGGGAGTAGCGTCATCTCGTCGACTGAGACGTTCTCGTATGTGAAGTCTTTGGGTACAGGGAGGTGGGACAGCTTCTCTGCCATCTGTTGCTTCACAGTGCCATCCACCTTGTTGCTGCATAGAGCGAAGATGACGGTCTGAGGCCTCAGATACCAGAAGTGCCGCCTCATCACTGCCAGTGACGCTTCTGCCACCTCGCGGTCCACTGCCCTATACCTCAGAAAACGCTGGTATAGTACCAGGTCATTCAACGGCGCATCAGCTGCTACAGGGGCCGCCAACCAAGCTGGTACGTACAGAAGAGCGATGAACACCACGATCCTGTGCAGTTTGTCGACCAGCTCGGCGTCGAGCTCCAGCTGCCTACTGAACATCAGCAGTTTTGTGTAGTAGATGACCTGAAACAGAATAGGCACCATTGTAAGTAAGACAGGTTTATTGTTACCAATTACTTTGTTTGCGTTATAATGAAATGTTTATCTTTGAATAACATTTAAACTTATCTCTAGATTATTTTTGTTTGAAAATACTAACTTTAGCCATCCATCTTGCGTGGTGGTAGGCTCCTGGGCGCATGAGGTGAATGCCACGGCGTGGTTGTGTCCCGAGTACCAGGAGCGTGATCTCTGCCACTTCCCGGTAATCGTCTCTGACGAAACCAGAAGCTGTGCTCAGGAAGCTGACCGCCGCGTCCCGGAGTTCTATTAGCCACGTACTCTCCGCCAGATTCTCGACCTGCAGCTTGCAGTAGGTCGAGAGATCGAGCTCGTCCCATCTTCAAAAATAATAAACAAGAAAATTGTGTGAGAAAACTCTGAAGTTCCGGTTTGGCTTGCTGTTTTATAAACTAGTGGAATATCATGTGTGTCCTAACTTTACCTTGCACAAAAAATGAACTAACCTTCTCTTCAACTGCTGAAACAAAGGATCAGTTGGTGCCGTAGTCCTTCCGAGCAGGGTGACGGCTACTGCCCCCACGATAAGCTCTAGGACGTGATGACGGCATCCCAGCTGGAGTAGCGGTCGCCCGAGCATGTTTTCCAGCCGGACAACTGCACCCTGCACCCTCCCCGTGTTGGTGGAAGTGGTGTCGAAGCAGAGTCCGATGACGCTCTCCTCACATCCCCAATCTTCGAGAGCATGTATGGTTGCCCGCGCCTGCGACAGTCCGGTGCCGTCAGCAACAGCTGGGACTGACAGCAACTTTCCTTCTGTGCAATGAGGAGCCCCGGAGATGAGAATTGCTTGGCGGTGCTCCGCCGTTCCAAGGAAGTTCTGAAACACATGCCATATATTTCAATTTCATGGTTGTAAAGTAACCTATTTTTGTTCACATTCAGTTCTCTTTTTAATTGACATTATGCTTCATGAATCTCATTACTAAATTGATAGCTATGAAAACTTAATCAACTGACCTTGACCATTTTGCCATCCCAGTGGACAACAGTGTGCCTCGGTGGCGTGAAGGAGTCCTTCACAGCCGTCGCCACTTCACGGCGATGTGACACTCTTCCCCGGCGAGCCGTTTCTTTCGAGATGCTGAACTGATTGAGGTCTGCTGGTGGATCCGCCGAACGTGTGATAGCAGCCACAATGCTTACTACCTATGTAGAGAATGGAAAGTGGAAAGGAAACTGTCAAGAATACATGTGGGTTACGGGACACTTTAAAACTGACGCTATCGATGAATACTATACACAATACGCACCTGATTATTGGACATGCGGAAACGATCAGCCACTTCCATGACAGCAGGTGCATTAAGGATGCGGCGAGGAAGATTGACAGACACACTTGGCTCTTTCGGCAGGGGGAACGCTAGTTCTGTCTCCGACTCTCCTGACATGCCAGTATCATCATTCTCCATGGCCTCATCTCCGGTTTCGTATGCACACTTTGAGGTTTGCGGCTCCTGGCGAGGACGTTTTCTTCCTTCCTGTAGCTTTCTTTTTACAGCGAAAACTTTATCGTTCCCGCTCATCGTTGCCACCCGAGGACCACGTTGATCGAGGTAGAAGTCAATGTCTTCTTTCTTGTCCTTGTCGGACAGCAGTCGATTCTTCTTTATATCTTCGACAGCGTCAGATGCTCCGATATCCCACAGCTTGTCCACACTGTCCGAAAACTTCTGCCGTTTTCCTCCGGCGTCAGTTTCTCGTTTTCTGCTCTTTTGGAGTAAGTGCCACTCTTTCCACAATGCCTCTAGCTTCCGTTCGCAGTTGAGCTTTGTGATTGTTTTAATGCGGGCCATGTTCCAAAACTTTAAGACGTTGTTTACGGTTTCTTTGAATGCGTCTTTCCTGTTAGCAGTGTACTGGATAACACTGAAGAAGTATTGCAAAACCTGCCGTGTTGTTGGCAATTTGCTACCACTGATGGAGGACGACGGTTGGCCAACTAAAAAAATTTCCGAGGCCGATCTTAGAGAAGGTAGCGATGTTATTTTCGCCTTTCCTTTTGATGACTCTCTATTTGTAGCTTCAAGAGTTCTTCCAGTTATGGTTGCCATCGATTTGTCCATGACAAAGGATGAGGAACTCAGACAGAATTTCAAAATGTTATGATCTGCAAAAAAAGAAATAGGTTAGGTACCTGGCACAGGCATAGTGCATTTTCTAATTACCTATATACATTATACATTCCGCCCGGGTATGGTGACTCATTTTTTTGAAAAGTATAGGTGATCGTGGTTTTTCCCATTATTTGGCACTATACTAGCACATTGGTATTACCTGTATACAGGCACAACCTTTAAACCGTTAGTCGTATGACATTGGCAGGCACACCAAACGACTTCTCTCATTAAGAGGATTCAGAAAACATCCCTACTTAATGATTTATCTTGATTCAGTAAAAAGTTAAAAAGTAAGCATTTAAAAAAAAAACTAGTAATTTCAAGGTCGATGCGAGACCCCTAAATATTGATCAATTTTTGTAAAAATGGTACCAATGTGCTAGTATAGTGCCAAATAATGGGAAAAACCACGATCACCTATACTTTTCAAAAAAAATTGAAAAGTGGGCCACCCTAACAAGCACTTGCAGAGGAGGTAGGGTCTTATCGCTTTCAGATTTGCACAGTACAGTAGTATGGTATGACATTCTTCATGCAGTTAACCATGTGATCAAACTTCTGCAGTCTCCTACAATCAGTGATGGGCATCGATACATGAAAATCGCTAAAGCGATACTGATACATCGATACATGAAGAACGTCTTAGGCTCTTAGGCGATACCGATACGCCGATACTTTCTAGATGTCTTAAGCGATACCGATACCGATACATGCATCGTCGATACATGTATCGCCGGTACATTTTTATAATTATTCATTTAATATGTAGGTATTAGATATTATTGTTTATACTAGTAATTTGTACGCACTGTAAGTAAAATCAACGACATTTTAATGGGTTTTATAGATGTAAATAAAAACAATTGCTTTATTTAATGAAAGTATGTTTTAATTTTGTAGGATACATGAATGACTGAAAATATTACACTAACAATTAAAAGTAATTACTATTACCCTTCAAAAATACCGGCTGGCTAAACATCTGGTCAGACAGTCTATTCCTTTTTGGAGCGTGAATGTGACCAGCCAAACTAAACAACCGTTCTACAGGAGCAGAGGATGGTAGTGGTGTGTTATACTTCAGGAAGACCCGTAGAATTCCTGGGTACTGCCTCAGAGATTGGAGAGAATGACTTCCGTCACTCAGATACTGTAAAACTTCCATCTCAGTGGAATCTTGGGTTGCAGAGACATTAGTGGAAGCAGACTCATAACAGAAGAAATCATCTGCACTTCCGTCAGATACAGCATCACTTAGTTGTTGCTGGGGGGTCTGCTCGCTGAGGCTCTTAACAGCATTAACCAACATTTCTTGAACCCTCTTTTTGACAATGTTAGTATTAAATTTTAAATTTGCCTTTTATTGTCATCCACTTTAACTTGAACAGAGGATTTGAAGACGATGCCAGTATTGCTGCTTTACACTCATGCGACGCATCAAGGCACAGAAACTTTTCAAACCACTTAGTGAACCCTACTGTGACTGCATTGAGAAGTGGCTGACAATGACGCAATGCCTCCGAATTCAAACGCTCTAGCTTCTTCTCTACAGCTAACAATGTCGGAAGCAGGCAGCCGTAAAAACTTTCTTTGTCGGAGTGCAACCTATCAAGTGCTGTTGCAATGGGGACCAAGAGGAATCGCTGCGTTACAAGTATGAACCTGTTTAAACTCAACACCGAGTGGGTGTGGCCAATAGTGTTGCAACACCAATGAGCGTTTCTATATTATATGAGCGTTTCTATATTATGAGCGTTTCTATATTATGGTTAATTAATCTCAATAACACAAGTACAAACGTGTTTAAACGTTGCGCCGTACTGTGTGACGTGACCAGTAGAGTAGTACTGTCATTAAATAAATATTTAATAATATTATTATTTATGTACATTCATAAATATAACTCAGTAGTGTCATATTATAACATCTATTTAAATATTTAAAAATTCTTATTAATGTATCGATGTATCGAAGTATCGATTTTTTTCGATACATTTAAGAAAATTGACCTTAGCGATACCGATAAATCGATACTTTTGTCAAGTAGCTAAAGCGATACCGATACCGATACAAAAGTATCGATCGATACGTATCGGTGATACATGTATCTAGATACTGCCCATCACTGCCTACAATGCAGTTTGATGCGGCAGTCAACCTCCTCACAAAAACAAAAGACTCACTCACCAGCTACAGAAACACAGGTTTTGTTGCAGCACAAGTCGTAGCTAGGGACATATGTGAGGAAATGAATGTGGAGGCTGTGCTGAAGGAGAAGAGGCTCACATCCACAAAAAAAAACACTTTGCTTACGAAGCTCCTGACGAACCATTTACAGAGGCCTTAAAGAGGCTGGAAGCCAAATTTTTCAATGTGGTGGTGGATTGTGCCATCGGGTCAATAAATGAGAAATTCAAAACATTAAATGATGTGAGGGACATATTTGGGGTTCTCCTAAACTTCACCACAATGAACAAGGAAGACTTGTCCTACAAGTGTGAAAAGCTCTCTACGATACTGAGCTCTGGAGCTGACTCTGACATTGATGGAAGAGAACTGGCCCTCGAAATTAAGAACTTGCCGACTTTACCTTCACATCGTAAGCAACTGGAAGAACTATACCCCAATCTCTGGGTTGCACTAAGACTTGCCTGCACTCTACCTGTGACAGTAGCGTCAGCCGAGAGGAGCTTCTCTAAGATGAAGCTAATCAAGAACTACCTCAGATCATCAATGGGGCAGGATCGCCTCAGTGGCCTTGGCATCATAAGCATCAACCAGGACGTTGGCAGGGAGATTTCATATGATGATGTTATTGATCATTTCGCCCAGAAAAAATCTAGGAGGCAAAAATTTTGAAGATACAAACTGTTCTGTATAACTATTAGCTATTACACGATTGTATCGTAGAGTTAGTAATTGTTTGGTAGTTGATAATTGCATTATTTTTTTATACATAGTTCTGTGTCATTTATTCTAAATAATGAATAAGCTAATTTTCAGGAATTTCATGAAGAGTATTTTTTCTGGTTGTCTTCTGAAAGTACATATTTGTTGTTTTTGGACATAAATGTTTCATTAAAATTGTTTCATAATTGTTTTTTATTAGCACAGCCATTTTTTGTATGTGTGTGCTGAGGTGATGCAGTAAGGCGTGAGTTGGTGGATGGAGGGGTGGGGCCTCAAATGGGTATACTGCTTAGGGCCCCCTATTGGCTAGAAACGGCTCTGCATATATCTATACACACACGTCACCTCACTCCTCCGCTACAAGTTGAGTTTGTCAAGGGGGGGAGACTCTAGACGACCTGTGGAGTGGGGTTAATGTAGTAGGAATAGATGCAACATGCATATGTGGGCGAATTGAACCATTTTCAGGAGAATCGGGTCTCCCTTCCGGAGAACTCTGGTCATCCTGCAATTCACTTTCCCATATCTGGTCCTGATGGCGTTTAATAGAACGACCATCTTCTAGTTGGCACTTGAAGGAAACAGGCCTGTTCTCTCCTCCACCGTTGCAGGAACCCATTTTGGTCCAGCCCCATAGTTGCGAATCATAACTGGATCATTAAGTTGCGATACTATAACTCTCCTTTTCTTAGTGTCGTGATACAACTTCTGTTTTTCCTGACTGATGGCGTAAAACTCGTTGTTGTACCGTTTCGTTTGGACGTAACAGATCGAAAACAGAACCAATTCCTGGCCAATCATGAGTTTAGAAGGAGACACCCCCGTCGTCGTGTGGGATGTCAGTCGATATTTAAATAAAAATTTATCGAACACCACTTGCATTTCCTCCCCATGAGAATGACGCAAGGCCGACTTGAAAGTACCGACCATGTTTTCCGCGAGACCGTTAGTAGACGGGTGAAAAACATTAGACTAGACCGGACGTGTCTAATGCCATTTAGGTGGACAAAAAAACAAAATTCTCAGTGGCAAAACAAGTACCACTGCCGGAAACCAGAACTACGGGTAAACCCCATCGAGCAAAACACGAACGGAGTAAGCGAATAGTAACACCCGAAGTCATGGAAGTGGTTGGAAAAATTTCCACCCACTCAGAGTAGGCGTCCACAATGACTAGGAAATGGATATTATTTATAGGACCTGCATAGTCAACATGCATCCTATGCCAAGGTATAGTAGGCCATTCCCAAGGATGAAGTGGACTTTTCTTTGGTAGATCTCTGTTCTTTAGGCAGTTTTGACAGGAACGAACCAATGATTCGAGTTCTCCATCTAAACCAGGCCACCAGAAATAAGCTCGCGCCAGCTCTTTCATTTTCGTTGCACCCATGTGTTCAGCATGAAGTTCCTTCACTTAATTCGACCTGCCTTCATTCGGAATTATCATTCTGTGACCCCATAAGAGACAGCCATTTTGGATTGAGAGTCCAGACTGACGTTGTTGATGGAAAGGGTGTAATTCACTCTCAACTTTAGTAGGCCAACCAACTGAGCAGAAATGGATGACCCTAGACAGAATGGGGTCTAATTTGGTCCACTTCTCTATCTGTACTGCAGTTACTGTAGTGGAGCCCAAAAACTCTACCAAGTGAATCCATTCTCTAGGTATAGGGTACGCATTCATTTAGATTTTCTAAAGGCAACCTACTTAGAACATCAGCCGTACCTAGAAGTTTGTCTGACCCAGGCACGTGCAGAGGGTGGTGGGCTACAGAGGCTTGAGCCCCCCATTTGCCCCTTCATGCCTCAAAAGTGCCCTTTTTTTCCATAAATGTATAAATGCTGTGAAGAGACTTATTGTTTTTGAGGGGGGAGGAGATGGTGCCCTTATTGTTAACTTTCAGCACCCCCCCATCTGAAGTGTCCTGTGCACGGGCCTGGCCTGACCGAGGTACTAAGTCAAATTTATAGGCTTGTAGAATCAGTGCCCATCGTTGAATCCTACCTGAGGCCATAACTGAAATATTTTTATTCGGTGAAAATAAACCTAAAAGAGGCTTATGGTCAGTAATTAGTTTGAATTCATGACCCCATAGATAGAAATGAAATTTCTTTACTGCAAATACTAGAGCCAAGGCTTCACGTTCAAGTTGTGCATATCGCCTTTCAGTCTCAGTGTTCTAGAAGCAAAACAGATAGGCCTATCTACACCATTAATGTGGTGAGATAACACTGCCCCAATTCCATAAGAACTGCAATCCGCTAAAACTACGAGAGGAAGTTTAGGATCATAATGCACTAGGAGAGTGTACTTTAGTAGTACGTCCTTTGAATCCTCAAATGCTTCCTTTTGCGTTTTCTCCCATCTCCATTGTTCTCCAGATCGTAATAACTTATTTACGGGTTCAAGGAAAGTCGATGCATTAGGCAAAAATTTCCTATAAAAGTTTAGGAGACCTAAATAAGCTTGTAACTGCGTGATGTTTTGTGGAGGTGGTGTATTTTTTATTGCTTCTAGCTTACCACCGTTGGATGAATGCCCGAGGCATCTACTGTATGCGGAATCCCAAATACGAAACCTCATTTGTGACCCAAGAACACTTTTATTTTTTTTAGCTGAAGTCCGGCATCCCGGAGTCTTTTAAGAACTGTTGTTAATCTAGTTAGGTGTTCTCTTTTAGATGAACCTGAAATGAGGACATCATCTAGAAAACAAAGTACACCCGGACTGTGATCTACAACTTGGTCCATTGTTCTCTGAAAAATACCCGGAGCCGATGCTAATCCATAGCATAGCCTATTGTACCTATATAGGCCTCGGTGCGTATTTATGATAGGTAGCTCTTTAGAATTTTTGTCTAAAACTTAGTTGAGCTTAGGTTTGTGACATATCTAGTTTTTTGAAATATTTACCCCAGCAAGAGAGCTAAATAATTCATCAGGCTTGGGTATAGGGTAGCAATCTAGAAGAACTGCTCTATTTGCTGTTAAACGGTAATCCCCACATAAACGCACTGACTTGTCGGATTTTAGTACAGGAACTACCGGCGCAGCCCACTTAGCGTGTGACTGGTTCGATAATTTTATCTTTGAGCAGTCTATCAATTTCTAAATCTACCTTCTCCCGCAATGCATGTGGAATTGGACGAGCCTTACAAGTCTACCTCTATACAGACCTGATGGTCTTTTAGTTTGCCTACTTCAGGCACAAAAAGAGAAGACAACTCTGTTAACAATGAATCTATGTCAGATGGATATGCGAGTGTATCACGTCTGTCTGACCCTTTGGCAAAATTTTGTCAAGAGGCAATTTCAAGACATCTATCCAATCACGGCCAAGTATAGTTGGCCCTTGCTTATCCACCACTAAAAGAGTTAAGGAATGAGACAAAGTTTTCTTGTTCAGTGTAACTGTGATGTATGCTTCTCCACAAACAGGTATTTGTATGTCCCCATATTTTTTTTAGTATTGTTTTAGGTTCGTGTAGTTTAGGTGTATTTTTTAAAGTTTTGTCAAAAACGGTTTTAGACATGACAGTTCGGGGAGCACATGTATCTATTTCTAGAGCAACTGTAATTCCATGTGGGCCTACTCCAATGTTCGAAGTATTTCCATTTGGAGAATTACCACTAGAAATGTTAAAATTAGAATTTTCACCCTTTTTTCCCTTGAAAAAACAAACTTTAGCTATGTGGCCTATTTTACTACAGTTTCGGCAAACTGCTTCTTTAAAAGGACAGTCCTTCTTCCAGTGGTGTTTTCCACATCAACTGCATGACTTGGTAGGCTTTTCCTTCTGCTTTGCGTTCGAATTAGTAGGTTTAGTAGGATTCGCAGCATACCTTTTATTATTTTGTCTAGTAGGCTCATTAGGTCTGCCAAACCTAGAATATTTAAAGCTATTTACGTGTTGGGCCTTACTAGTGTGACTGCCAAAAGCTCTAACATCTTTAGTGGCTGCTTCTCTCGCCGCAGCTACTTCTACAGCCTGACTAAAAGTTAGGTCCCGTATAGCTAATCGGGCTCTCTGGGTAGACTCCTCTTTAAGACCCATTACAAACCTATCTCTTAGCGTTTCGTCTAATCTGTCCCCAAATTTATAAGTATGGGCATAGGGTTTTATACACGCAACAAACTCTGCAATGCTTTCATTAGCAATCTGATGTCTGGATTTGTAGTGATTGGTTAGAGCCTGTACCAATTCACTGTAGGTGAAAATTTTCGGTGCTTTAGGAGCAACTAGGCCCGTGACTAAGCTAAAAGTTTTAGGGCCTATTATAGTTAGGAAAGTAGGTACTTTCTTAGCATCGGGAATGGAATTTGTCTCGAAAAACAACCTCACCCTTGTGGCATAAGCTTCTAAGTCCTCCTCAGAGTCTTCGTAGGGACTTACATGGTCAATCACCGACATGCTAGGAACAAAACTAATTTACGTCAAATAACGAGAAGTAGGTTAGGTAAGGTTTAAATTTGATGAAGTTACTCCCCAGTTAGGGCTGAATAGGAACTAGTATTACAGTTAGGGCTGAGTAGGAATTAGTATTAGAGTTAGGCCGGAGGGACCTAAGTTATAGTAAGGTAGTTTACTGACACAAACCAACCAAATCGAACGACCCACACTAGACTAGGCTACATCCAATTTTCCAAACACCCAAATCTCATCCTCGTCGCCAAATGTAATAACGTCGGGGTGTTAGACCCCGTTAGGTATTAGGTTATCAAATAGACATAAAAGGTACTTGCAAGTGCTTTGATTTAGATCTTCTTTAGGGCCTACCATTTGTGCCAGCGTCCCAACCTCGACCAACTTATTCCTATTTTACTGATTTAGAAGCTATAGACATTACCAGGGCCGCCGAGAGCTGCCACGGGCCCAGGGGAAGAATTGGTATATGGGCCCCCCTGTTTACTCAGTATTTTATTATGAATGTTTTTGTGTACATAACAAGCAAACTGATTATATGTCCAAGTCACTATTCAAAACATACAGTATGAATAACAACTCAGAAGAAAATTACCATTTTATTTTTCGAATCAATTATATTAATTCTATCACCATACAATTTACAAATGCATTACCAGTCCATGCAGGCAAGGTAATTGTTTACTGCAAGATTTCCATAATTAGAAGTGTACTTTCTTTGCCTTCTCTCTAGCAAAGTGGTAAATGATTCTAATGAAATTTAAAGTACGGGCTAACTGGCTTTCAATTACAATGGTTCCCAAATCTGTCAGTCGGTCTTGGGCATTGGTGGACCGCAGATAATGTTATCTGTTTCAGTTTGACTATGATAATCTCTGTAAAATGTATATTCATTAATTATATTTGCTCTCTGTTATTTAATCAATTGCTTTATTAATATTTTTAGATTTTATGCCCCCTCTTTCCGGGCCCCCTAGAGGTCCGAGCCCAAGGGATTTTTCCACGGTATGCCCACCCTCTCGGTGGGCCTGTGTGTATATATATATATATATATATATATATATATATATATATGATACACACAGACCGTGCATGGAACAAGGAACTCTTCTAGGAAAATTAAATCCACTGTAGTCCGAATAAGTAATGGTAAATGACAAATACTATAGTTTTTCTTTTTCATGATGCTAGCCCGACGTGGGCAATGGGTCACTCGCAAAGAGGTCCCAAAAATATAGCTTCCCTCACCAGCTATCTGCAAAGCAGATAGGATCCAGCTTTGGGACAGGATCTAGGGTTTAAAGCAGCCTAGCCCAGCTACATTTCGAACCTCAATATAAGCAAAAGACTCGCTGCCTTCACGTCAGATTGAATACATCAAAGAAAAAGGGGTAACTATTATATTTTTAGCCAAAAACCAAAACTTAAACCTCAACTGGCAGAATTGAGCGTCCACTTTTCAAGGCACAAATTAATATTTATTAATATTGATATACTGCAATGCAAGGTGTGTGTGTATATATGTGTGTATAGGCGTGGTACACACACACACACACACATGATCTTTGTATAGAATTTTGTTGGAACAATTTCCGGCAGAGGTCTCTCCCACCATGAAATTTGGGGGAGGATTTCTGCTCGCTGGGAAAGAGTGGGGGGAGGGCGGAGATGAGGCGCATGGATCTCGCATTGTATAATTATAAAATAACTTATTCTCAAATTTATTTATTGTGTAAGAAAATATTTTACACAGTTATCGATCACTTGTCTGTGGTCTACAAAAAAAATAAAAAATTCTGCTTCTCACAATTTAATGGGTGATCTAAACTAGTTTTGAAGTGCTGAATCTGAAAATCACATTAGTTTTTCTCTATCGGGTCAGGTTATCTAGATATCTGTAACCCTTATTTAAACGTTTACAGGCAGACTACACTCAAAACTTAAAAGTTCAATATCACAGAGAGAAGAAATTTTTAAAAATCTACTTATAAATCTACTTTTATTTGTATTTGTAGTAAAACAGAACAGAACAGAACAACAAAAAAGGATACGTACACATGCATTATTACATATCAACTCTACAGTATATATAGTTCACTTTCTTAGAAGTGAGTTTTCTTGGATTTGCGTCTATACTCAGTAGAGCCTTCCCGTTTTAGCATCCAGCAAAAGTCACCAAGCATGCAAGGGTCCCATCGTTCTTGGTAGTTTTTTCCATCATTGCAATGTCCTGATGAAACCGCTCTCCGTGTTCATCTGACACTGAGCCAAGGTTATCTGGAAAGAAGTCCAGATGGCTGTGCAAAAAATGGATCTTCAGAGACATTCTAGCCCCAAGTTGTTGGTATGCATCCAGCAGCTCGGTGACCATTGTTTCATAGTGAGGGGACTTTGTTGAGCCTAAGAAGTTGTCACAAAGATTCTTAAAAGAATTCCAGGCTCTTAGTTCCTTTGCATTGAGAGTGCTCAAAAACTGTTCATCCTTTAAAAGCACTCTTATTTGGGGACCAATAAAAACACCTTCTTTCATTTTCGCATCACTAACGCTAGGAATTTTGAATGCAAATATTTGAATGCAGCTTCTTCTGTGTCAAGCGCTTTGACAAAGTTCTTTATCAACCCTAGTTTGATATGCAGAGGGGGCAAAATAATCCTTTCTTGATCAACTAATGGCTCATACTATGTTGTCCTGGCACAAAGGCTTCACGTGGTGGCCAGTCCTTCTTTACACAATGCTGCTGTGTTGCTCTACTGTCCCATAAACACAGAAAGCACATGTACTTGGTAAAGCCACCCTGCATTCCCCGGAGAAGTCCTACCACTTTTAGGTCTCCACAAATCTTCCACTTATATTGATCATACTTGATTGCATTCAGAAGTATTACCATGTTCTCATATGACTCCTTGAGATGAACTGAGTGTCCAATTGGAATGCTTGGGTGAACGTTCTCATTGTGCAACAAAACAGCTTTAAGACTCCGCTTACTAGAGTCAATGAACAGACGCCACTCGTCTGGAACATGTTCTATTTTAAAATACGAGAATAAACTTTCAAAATCTGAGCAGTAACATAACTGATTTACAGTTTGAAAGTAGCAGGATATGTCGGAGCTTCTCTTGCGAAAAGAAGTAATGCGCACATCACCTTGAACTAAGTTCCACTCCTTAAGTCTCGAAGCTAAAAGTTCAACCTTGCCCTTTGAAAGATATAAGTCCCTAACCAAGTCATTCAAGTCTTGCTGAGTTATGAAATGTGGTTCAGAAGAAGATTCTGGACAGTACTCTGTATCAGAAGATTCATTTGCTTGTTCTGACAATGCTTCCTCTTCAGATGATGTTGGCAGAAGATTCTTATCTGCTGGTGGTGTTGGAATCGGAAGCTCATCACTATGAGGAACAGGTTTGATAGCAGAGGCTACCATAGGATAGTCAATTTTATTCCTAGTTTTTTATGTAAGGCCAGCTACTTTGCTCTGAAAGAAATAGCAATCGTCAACATGGTTCTTTTGCTCACGCCAAACCATAGGTACTGCGAATCCCATACCTTTCCTTCTACCATTGAACCAGTCACGTAAATTCATTGCACAGTTACTACAGCCATGGGCGCCCGCAGGATTTTTTCCAAGGGGGTGCAAAATTTAATGTATTAAAAGGTAGGGACCGGAGCAAGCAAAAAACTTTTGACCCCTTAGGAACCAGCAGGTTAATTCTAAGCAAGTTTAGTGTTGCATTTTCTGTAATGGAAAATGCAAATATATATTGTATATACATACAATGCACATGTAACAAAAAAAACTTATCAAAAACAATGGCTGCCACGCACTGCATGCAGCCAGGTGCTTGAGTTGGCGCTGCCAACTTGGGGATAATTTTAAGGGGGACTTCTGAACAAATAAAAAGGTAGCAACCTTTTATCATGCACACAAATAAAAATTTTCACCCTTTAGGAGGCAGTTGGATACTTTTCAGCAAGTTTAGGATATAAATATTTTCTTAGAAAATATTTAATATATTTTCTTGGCATTTCCAGGGGGGGGGGGGCAAGCGCCCCCACTTGCCCCTACCTGCGGGCGCCCATGACTACAGCAAACATGTGGGGCCCATCTTTTGTCTTGGTCACCAATATGACAGCCGAAGTAGTGCTAATACACTGTTCTTATCAGAGGAGTCATATTCCTGCGCTGTGAAGTTGGAGTAAATAGACCACAGATGTAACAAAATAAATCTGAACTGTTCACGCAACCCCTTGAAGCACACATAAATCTAAAAAGTAAAAACGCAATTATTGTGTTTTGTATTGAAATAAAATGAACTATAATCATAAAATTATTGAACTATAATCATAAAATTAGTATAAAACAGTACCGTATAAAACATCATATTCTGACAAAAACTGACTTAATGTGCAAAAATGAAGTTCATTTTCGAAATCAGCACCCTATAATTAGTATAAAACTACGTTTTTACCGGGAAGCAAAACTGTTGTTTGGTTGTGTTATTTATCGATTAATAATATCTATAACACTTTTGCTCTACGTACCTATTTTTTATTTTAGCGTTCCATTTAATTCGATTAACTGCTTTTCCCGGGCCCCGGGGATTTATTCCGGCTTCCCCGCCCTCTCGGCGGCCCTGGACATTACCCCTTACTGACAATAATAATTACACAACTTAAACTTCTTTCACATTAGTCACTTTCGAAGCATCACTAAATTAAACTTAGAATCAACGATTTCTGCAGATACAAAAATACATGCTGTTTAGGTCAGCCCAATAAATGAACAGACTGCGTCCCGCTGTTTATCTTTTTGTGTTGCCATTCAGCTTTCTTTCAGTGACTTTTCCCTTTAGTGACTTTTAGACTATATATATATATATATACAGGGCGTCCCAAAAAAATGTATACACACTTTAACAGCTGATAGCTCAATTGATGTTTCTTTCTTTCCAAGTTAAACCCATTAGAATTAATAATGGCAGTCAGACTAAGCTTTGAACAAAGGAAATTCATTCTAAAATGCTACTGGAAGTGTGAAAACGCAGTTGAAGTGCAAAGACAGTTTAGGAGGGAGTTTCAAACAGATCCACCAACGCGACTTACCATCACTCGAATTAGAGATAAGTTTGAAACCGATGGAACTGTTCAGAATGTCCACAAGAAGCGTTCCGGAAGACCACGGACATCGACAAGCCCCACAAAGCAAGAAAGAGTACTGGAAACGTATCACCAAAGTCCAAGAAATCTGTGCGGCAAGCGAGTCGTGAGGTAGGAATTTCAGAATCGTCTGTCCAACGCATTTTGAAGCGCTGTCAATGGAAAAGTTACATTCCAAGATTAGTCCATGCTATTAATGAAGATGATCCGGACCGAAGAGTGGAGTATTGCGAGTGGTACTTGGCACGATGTGGATGTGGATTGGACGAAGGGGTTTCGTAGAATACCATCCGCGTTCACCAGACCTCACACCACTAGACTTTTTTTTATGGGGATACTTAAAAGACAAAGTCTCTACGCTATAAAACCTGCAACAGTCGCTGAATTGAGAGCAGCCATTGAACGAGAATGCACACAAATACCAAACGAAATGTTTCGTGATGTTTGCGATTCCATTGCTTCGCGTTATCAGCAGTGCCTGGACCAGAACGGACGTCAGTTTGAAAACAGGCGTTGACAAAACAATTAAATAATGTCTGTAGATCCTATTACATTTTGAAAATGAAATCTATTTTAATAAACACTGCCTTTATAAGTATTTAAAGTGTGTGTGTACATATTTTTGGGACGCCCTGTATATATATATATATATATACTAGCTGAGATACCCGGCATTGCCCGGGATAAATTTCACATTAGATCTCCAGCTTCCGGGCTTCTTTATTTTTTCTGGCTGCTGATGTAGATCTGCCCAAACTTGACCGTTTCTTTGGTGGCATGGTAAAGTTGTTGGGATTTTCAAAAACTGCAAAAAAACATTGCCACATTAACTTCCTGTAACAACCATTACGCACTTCCTGTAACTATTCGCACAAACAGACAAACAGACAGGCTGACCGACTCTGTGTTGACATTCTTCATCCCATAAGAGGTTCCCGTGCCAAATTTGGTAGCTCTAGGTCAAACGGTTTGAAGTCGTCCTAAAAAATAATTATATGTGAAGCTCAAGATTTTCATGACTGTGCTCTTTTCTATAGTTTTATTGACCAAATAATCAAAATTTTACGGCTGCGTTCTTTTGTAGTCTAATCGCGGTGCTGGGGCCTTCGGGCCCAGTAATTTTAATTATTTAATTTATTAACACCCAGGTGTACAACCTGGGGACCTTGTTTGTAACTGCTTCCATTTTGGAGTTATGGCTGGAACACACACACGTCCTTCTGAGGTACATGGGAGGTTCCCGTGCCAAATTTGGTAGCTCTAGGTCAAACGGTTTGCGCTTGCATAAAGGACAAACAAACAAACAGACAGGCGAAAATATATAAGATATATATATATATATATGTTATCTCAGTCACCAATTTAAAACAAGTTTGTGGCCATTATTCTTAATTAAAAGCCACCTCCGTGAACTTTTAGCTATACCTCCTGTTAATAATGCCAATAGTGTCAAGGAGTTACGGCAGTTATATGGTGAATTTGAAGTTAGAACTAGGTCCCTGGACAACTTGGTTGTAGGATTGGAAAGGTATGGTGTAATGTTGGTTACTATACTGGAGTCTAAATTGTCTAGCTCAATTTTACTTGAATTAAGTAGGGGACACTCTACAGAACATGTGTACATCCCCCTTCAGCAGATATTAAGTCTTTTAGGCACAGAGTTAGCAAGACGAGAGGGAATTGAGTTTGCACAGTGTGATGTTAAACAAGGAGACAAAGGCAGGCACAGCACCAAGGTTTCTACAAAAAGGAATAGCCCAGGTACAGTATCAGCTCTACATGCATCCTCTGAGAATAAATTAAAGGAAATCAAGGAATGCATATTTTGCGAAGGTAACCACAAGTCATATAAATGTGAGGTGGCTGAGGCTTTACCTTTTGAGGAGAGAAAGGACAGGGTAACTGAGTCCACAGCATGTTTTAAATGTTTTTTATAAGGTCACAGAGTAAGGTTTTGTAAGTTTAAAATTTTGTGAAAAAAAATGCCATGGCCGGCATCAGCCATTATTGTGTGAAAACACTGCTAGTAGGCTTACCCCAGAAGTAGAGACATCAGTGGCACATGCTACTGCTATGAAAGAGAGTAAAAGTAAAGGGGGATTATTGCAAACAGCTGCAGCATTATTAATTGGGAATGATGGAAAAGCTACTGTAAGAATGTTGTTTGATAGTGGTAGCCAGTGTAGCTTTATTAAGACTAGAATTTCCAGAAATTTGAAGTTTAAAGAACTTAAGAGGGAAAATATAAGAATTTCTTGGTTTTGTGGTTCAGTTCAAAACCGAACCAACGTTAAAAAGGTAGAAGTTCTGGTTAAGGGGTTTTTACCACAAAGTCCCACTATCAAGGTCCAAGCTGTAGAGATTGAGGAACTTTGTGCTCCAGTCACTATTTGTTTAGATATGGCATGTGTCCAAGAATTGCAAGTTAAAGAAATTAATTTGGGCAATAATAAGTTTGAAGGAACAGAAGATATTAGTCTTTTGATTGGAGCTGACTATTATTGGGACTTCATCACTAGTAACATTGTCCGCACATCTCCAGGTCGGGTAGCTATTGAAAGTAAGCTAGGCTGGATGCTACATGGTAGCTATTGCAATGAAATGGAGGTTAAAGCTCTGTTTGTTAAGATTGAGGAGAACAGCAATGGGTTGGAAAGGCATTTGAAAGCCTTTAGAGAACTTGAATCCATTGGCATAAAGGACAAACAGGAGAAGCAGGCAAGTACAATGAACAGTGATGTTTTAGAGCAATTTGAAAAAGGGATTGGGTTTAGAGATGGTGGCTATGAAGTTGGCCTCCCTTGGAAGGATTCTTGCAAACCCAATTCAAACCTTCAGCTAGCTAATAGGAGGTTGGAGACTTCATTGCACAGGCTAAGGAAAAATGAAGAGTTGTTAAATGAATACAATGAGGCCATCCTAAGCTATGTAAGGGAGGGCTATACTGAAGGGGTGCAAGGTGAGCTGGTAAGCCAGGAGGCACATTATCTGCCACACCATGCAGTAGTACGGCGAGACAAAACTACCACCAAACTGAGGGTAGTTTTTGATGGCTCAGCAAAGGACAAACCTGAGATTCAGGTTTGGTAGAGTAGCATTGACTGCAGATGTGAAGCAAGCATTTTTGCGGATAAAGTTAAAACCAGAGGAGAGAGATGCAGTAAGGTATCTGTGAGTGGATACGAAAGACTTGTTGGAAAATGAACCCAAGGTTCAACTTCAAGCATATAGAATGAAGTAAGTGTTGTTTGGCCTCAGCTCTAGTTCATTTCTGTTGGTAACTACTATGCAGTATCGTTTAAAGAAATATTCTGAAGTCTATCCTAATACTATTGAACACATAAGGAAAAATTTTTATGTTGATTGCTGTGTTCAGTGGATAATACAGAAATGGCTAAACAGATATTCATCGAGGCGAGAGCTATAATGAAGGAGGCTGGCATGGAGCTTAGAAAATGGCAGACCAATCATTCTCAGTTACAACAGTTTATGAGTCAGTCCTGTGTAGGACCTGATGCAGCAGAAAGTATTGAGGATTCTGGTGTTAAGGAGTTGTGAGCAATAGACACAAAGGTGCTAGGCACTGTTTGGCAGCAAGGATAGGATTTGTTTACCTTCAATAGGAAATCTTTAGTAGAGCTGGCTGAGAATGAGGCAATGTGAACAAAACGTACAGCTCTTAGTTTGGCTTCGAAGGTCTTTGATCCTCTTGGATTCCTGGCTCCATTTATGATAAAGTAAAAAATTTGGTTTCAGAGCCTCTGGGAAATTGGACATGGTTGGGACCAAGAGTTATCTGATCATATGATGGTAAGGTGGAAATATTAGTTCAAAGAATTGACACATCTTGGAGACATTGAAATCTAAAGATGGTACTTTGGAGAGTTAAACAATAGTTCAGACAATTTGGAGCTGCAGATCTTTTGTGATGCAAGTGAGGAAGCCTATACAACTTGTATTTATATAAGAGGCACATTCAAAGAGGAAGTAAGTTGCAGGTTGGTTGCTGCAAAGAACAGAGTAGCACCTTTGAAAAGGCTTTCTATTCCAGGGTTGGAATTGTTGGGTGCAGTTATTGCTAGTCGGTTTGCAGTTACAGTGCAAAAGTCTTTGGCCCTTTATGAAATTCCAAGCTATTATTGGACAGACTCCACTATAGTTTGGCACTGGTTAAGAAGCCAGGCAAGGAAATGGAAACCATTTGTTGCCAATAGGGTGGAGGAAATTCAAACACACACAGATCCAAGGCAATGGAAGCATTGTCTAGGCACCCAAAACCCAGATGATTTACCAACACGAGGAATTTCATTGAAAGATCTTACACACTCAAGTTTGTGGTGGAATGGGCCAGAGTGGCTAAAACTTGGAAGTGAAAACTGGCTTTCTTATCAGCCTATTGTAGGAGAATGTCAGGCTGAAGAAGAATGGGTGAGTGAGATAAGAAAATGCACTCTGAACAGTTGTAAGTTATGCAACAGGACCCCATATTGAGGTTTGAGGACATTAGCAGTCTGAAAAGGTTGTTAAGAGTGACAGCATGGGTATATAGATTTACAGACAATATTAAGGGAGAACCAAGAAGGAAAGGAATTCTGAACAGTAGGGAGATTCAGCAAGCCAAGCAATACTGGGTGGTATATGTGCAGAAGGAAAAATTTGGTGAAGAGAATTGCTCACCAGCAGTCCATTACAGGTTCTACCAACACATTCTGCTCTCAAGGGTTTGGATGTGTTTTTGGATCAGGATTTATTAAGAGTAGGAGATAGACTACAGTTTTCTGGGCTTCCAGAGGAGAAAAGACATCCAATTTTGCTACCTTCTGGGGTGCGCTTTGTGGAACTTTTGATTCTGGATACGTATCATAAGTTGTTATATACTGGAGTTAGAGAAGTGATAATAGAGATCAGACAACAGTTTTGGATTCCCAAAATTAGACAAGTAGTAAAAAGGTCTTGCATAAATGTACAGTTTGCAAGCGTTGGAGTGCAAAGCCTTATTATGAAAAGGTGGCTCCACTTCCAAGAGAACGGCGTGTCTATAAGGCCTCATTTGATGTAGTGGGAGTAGACTTCGCAGGTTCAGTCTATGTGTATGAGCAAGGGGAGTCTAACAAAGGTTAAATATGTCTTTTCACATGTGCTACCACCAGAGCAATCCATTTGGAGTTGGTAAGCAACTTATGAAAAAACTGTATAGGGCTATGGGTTGATTGCCTGTGCCCTCATCCGTTGGAAATTTCCAACAGACGTCAGTGGAGGGTTACCGACAAAAGCCCTATGCCTTTTCGTTAGAGAGTTATAAATATGTAGGTCTTTAAAGGACCTCTTTATATTTATATTGATTACGGTAATTCTAGCATCGGGAGTTGGGAAAGCTTATGTTAGTGAAAAACTGAAGTTGCTCACCTTATTGTTGCTGGGTCTTTGTTTGTTTCGATGTAGGGCGTGACGGTCATTTTCGGTGTAGGGCCGCCACGATGGGGTTACGCGGCGAATTTACTTAAGGTAATTAATATAGGCAGTCACTATATAAACCCCTGAAGGAATAGGCCTATCCTTTTATCGTCATTAGGTTTTATTATTATAAGGAATTCACTCAGGACTTGAGGGAAAATTTAGACACGTTTTCCCAGTTTAAAGCGTTTGCTTGGAATAAACAGCCCTGAGAGCCGTTCCTTGGTTCGCTTGTATTTCATTATTATTTGCCGATCTAGCAAGATTTTGTTGTGTCTACTACCTTTTGGTAGACTAAACAATAAATTGGGTTTTCTTGTTGCTATGGGGCTGATTCATACATACAGGTTCTTTGTACGATGGCAATTCAATTATTTCATTCCCAATAGGCTATGTCGCCAATCCCGAGGCAATTTTGTATAGATATTTAATTCAATTAATTAATAATTTATATTTAATTATGAAATAAATGTACCACATATGATACCATGTTGTGAGTGCGTATAGTTTTTCCATATACTGGGGGGGCCGGAGAAAAATTTGTATGTTATAGATCAAAATTTTTTGACAAACTGTGTAAAACATGTAAAAATGGATCAAAAGAATGAAGTAGAAATTTAGGAAGAGAGGTTACTCAAGACCTATTCAAATATGAAAGTTCAAGAGGCCAACTTCTCAAGTTTAGTTAAAGTTATGTCAATCAGTTTGACTCCCTTTAGGTATAGGAAATTTATGGGATTAAAGTAAAGTTATTAAGCATTTTAACTTTGCTCAGTTTGTGTAAGTTTTATAAGTCACCAGTCTTAATTTTTTCTTGTAAAAGTTTTCTGGCTTTCAAAGCAGTCTTTCTTTGAGGCCTGTCTGGTTTAGTCTGAGTTACATCAGGCACATTGAGAGATTCCTCCCCAATAGTATCCTGATCCATCCTTTGGGGTAATGGTTCTAATTTAGCCCCACACTCCAAAGGATATAGTAATGTGATATCTCTGGTGGTTTCACCAGTTGCTGTTTTCAGTTTTACAACCCTGGTAACTTCGTCTTCACCAGTTTTGAGTTCCAAGACTTTTCCCATTGACCAATGTTGTCTTGGTGTCTTGTCATGTATCAACACAATGTCCCCAATTTTGACTGAATCATTCCAACTTTGTTTTGTTAATTGTTTATGTCTTTCTCTAAGACTTGTTAAGTATTCTTCTCTCCATTTTGTTATAAATTGAGTCTTGATTTGTGTCAAATGTTTGTATTTTGTGTTGAGTTCTTTGTGTCCTATTTCCCAATCTGGATCCTCTGTACTGTTATGTTCAGATTCTGGTAACATGTTTACTGTTTCTCCCTTAATTAGGTGGTTTGGTGTGAGAGGTTCTGGCTCATTAATACCATCTCCCACATAAGTTAATGGTCTGTTGTTGACAACATTTTCAATTTCTGACAGAATAGTCATGAGTTCAAAAAGTTGTAGATGTTTTGTCCCAATAGTCTTTTTAAGGCAGTTCTTTACAGTTTGTATGTTTCTTTCCCAAATTGAACCATACCATGGTGTATTAACAGGAATGTACTTCCAGGTTATGTTGTGTTTGGTTAAATGAGTTTGTACTGTTTCACTGTCACAAATCTGATGAATAATTCTTTCACCAGATTTGAAGTATGTGGCATTGTCTGACCATATAGTTTTGGGTACAGAATTGTGTGCACAAAATCGTCTGAAAGCAGCAATAAAAGCTTCTGCTGTCAGATCTTCTACTATGTCTAGACATATGGCACGTGTGGCAGCACAGGTGAAGAGTACAATGTACACTTTGTATTCCTTTGAATCCATTTTGTCTCCAAAACTCACATTAACCGCTCCAGTGTAGTCAATACCGTGGTTTCAAATGGCCGAGTAAATGTTACTCGTTCCACAGGTAGGTCTGGAGGGCTTGGGTCTTAAAGGGTCGTGAGTGGATACGTTTACAAGGAATGCATGTGTTTAAAATTTCTTTGTTTCAGTTCTACCCTTTGGTAGCCAGTAAGTTTTTCTCAGCTCTGTCAGGGTTTGTGGGACTCCCATGTGGGTATTTTTGTTGTGGGTATCCCTGATGATGAGTTTTGTGAAGTGATTTCTCCGGAAGAAGAATTGGGTGCTTAGAGTTGTAAGTCAAAGTTGACTTGTTAAGCCTTCCTTTACACCTTATCAGACCCTCTGTATCCAGGTACAGATTTAGATCCATGACAAGTGAAGGAATACCTTTGTTTAATGTGTTACTGGACCTAAGATACTTCAACTCCTTGTCAAATTCTGAAGCTTGTATTTGTTTGAGCCAGTATTTTGTTGCAGTTTCTGTTAAGTTAGAAAAGGCTTTCTGAGGACAGTGTTTGAGAAGGTAGCTATTGACAAACTTGCAGCAATAGACTGTAATTCTCAAGAGTTTGTTTAGGTCTGAATAAAGGTGATAGTCAAATATAGGTTTGTCCTCAGTGATCTTTTCAGTTGTTGCAGAGTTGAGTGTGAGGTTAACTATTTGGCTGGCCAAGATCCTCAATGTTAGCCATTCGGGCCTTCATACCAGATTTTATTTGTTTTCAACAGCTTGTAAGAGAGCCCTCTTGTCAAAAAGTCTGCAGGATTCTCCTTTGTTTTTATGTACCTAAATTTGATACCAAGGTTTGTGTTTGCAGTTTTGATTCTGTTAGTCTGTTTTTCACAAATATATTTTTGCAAGAAGTTGTATCTGTGTTGGTCACCCATGTTAGACAAATTTGACTGTCTGTCCATAAGTAAATGTTTGTTATGTCAACTTCTTTATACACTTGTGAAAGAAAGTTGCTGTTTTGACTCCCAATGAGACAGCTAATAATCAAGTTGTGGTACAGTTTTCTTTTGGTTTAAGGGTGCCACTTTTGCCTTTGATAAACCAAGTTACTTTCATTTTCACTTGTTAAATAGGCACAACACCCATAAGCTTGTGTGCTGGCATCTGTAAAAATGTGTAGTGTTTGCGATTTCAATCTGTAGCCAGCACATCTTGGTACGTAGATGTCTTGAACTTTGTTCAAGTCTGTGGCTAGTTTTTCCAATGAAGTTGGTCTTCCACTGAAAGTGGTTCATCCCAATCAATTTTTCTTTTCCATAAGTTTTGCAAAAGGATTTTGGATCTTATGGTTGCTGGTAAATATAATCCAATGGGGTCAAAAATTTTGGATGATTCTGAAAGCACTTGTCTTTTTGTATTGGCATTTGGATTTAAGTTATAACTCTTTGTGCAAAGAGTGTCATCGTGTTCAGAATTCTGTTTAAAAACCAAAGCATTCCAAGTGTTTTCGTATAATTGTTTGGTTCAATGTTCCCATTTTGTCTTTTGTTATTGTTCATTAATTTAGGAGCATAGAAACCCATTCTTCATCCACCTTCTATTTTATTGTGACATTTTGGTAACTTCAAGCAATTCCTCTTCAGTTACAGTGGAACCAATGAGGTTATCACATAAAAGTTTTGTTTTAAAAACTGAACTGTTAAGTCCTCTTGAAATAAGTTTAGGTGGTTTCTAATTGTTAAAGCAAGAATACTTGGAGAGCAATTTGCTCCAAAAATAATTACTTTAAATCTGTAGGTTTTGAAACCTTTGTTAAGGTCATGTGGATCATTCAACCACAAAAACCTGAGATGATTTTTATCATACTCAAGCTTCAAATTTATACAGAGGAATGCTTTTTCTATGTCACTTTGTACTGCATAATTGTCTAAACGGAAGCAAAGGAGAATTTTTACAAGATCTGAGACAAGGTTTGGGCCTTCCATGAGACAATCATTTAAACTAACAGAATTTGTGTCTTTTAAACTACAGTTGTATACTACTCTTAGTTTAGTTGTGGATGAGTCTTCTCTGTAAACTCCCCTGTGTGTTAAATAATGACAACCTCGTTTTTTAAAGGGTTCATCAGTAACTTCTTCAATGAAGCCCCTTTCTATTTGTTCCTTGAATATGTTGTTGTATTGTTCTAAAAGATTGTCATTTTTTAGTTTTCTGTAATTTTTATACAGATGTGCCTTAGCTACTTTCAAATTGTCCATTATTTCTGGACAAGGTGTTTTCCAAGGCAGCTCCACATAGTATTGATTGTCTCTGTGTTGTAATGTATCCTTAAATTGTTCTGTCATCAATTGGTCTTCATGTGTAATAGTACTGTCCTTTATGCCAACTGATTCTAATAGTCATAACTGCTGTAACCCTTCATCCAATGTGGAATCATTTTCATTCAAATGATGTGGGATTATGACAGTGTTTTTGTAGTTCGAGTTTGTCACATAGTCAGAAATTTGTGACTGTGGTGATTTTGTTTTGCGTAAATTTTGTTCATGTTCTGTGTTTTCTGTGTCAGTAGTAAGATGGTATTTAGTTATGTCACCCAAAAGAGCAATACCTGTGGGAGTTTGTATGGCTATTCCATCTCCAATTTTAATGATGCCTCTATGGACCAGATGAAGATAGTCAGCCCCCATGAGCATATGTATATCATCAACTACATCTGCATTAAGGGTTTTATCAGCTATCGTGTATTTATTTTGAAGTTGGAGCAAAGCTTGTTTTAACCCAGCTATTTGTATTTTTTCTTGTTCTACTTTGTCCACAACAACAACCTTAAGGGTTTTAAATGTTTCATCAAGAGTTAAAGTTATATTTGCAGTTTTAAAACTGGCTTGTACTGGGTTTTTATTGATAAATGATGAAATAGAGAGATCTTCATCTCCTTGTTGGTTTTGAAGTCCCAATTTTTCTATCAGTTGTTTAGTTACAAATGTTTGTTGTGAGCAGGTATCTAAAAGACACCTAACCTGTACTATTTGTCCTCTTTTGTTTTGGATTTCCAAAGTTGTGGTTGGTAAAAGAATTTTTGAATTGTGGTTAATGCTAGATGAACTGATATGTCCATTCATAGCATTTTTGGTTTGTTTCTGTTTGTTTTGGTTTGATTTGGGTGTTTGTTCATAATGTTTGTCAGTTTTTCCAATGTCTGTGTGTGTATTACACATAGGGGTAACATGGTCAAAACTGTTGCAAAACTTACAATTGTATATCAAATTTGATTTGCAATTTGACTTTTGGTGCCCTGATCCAGTGCATTTTTTGCATAAGTTTAGTTGTTCACAACGTTTTGACCTTGCTGTAAAGTCTTTGTATTTGGGACAATTTGTAGAATTATGTTCACTGCTAAAACAAAATTTGCATGGTATGGGATTATACTCAAAAGTAGCTACATTAAAGTTTTGCAGAGTAGGAGTCTTTGAGTCTTTTTCTGTCACTTTATTTTCTGCAAATTGAGTTTTGCGGTTGTGTTTTGATGTAACTGGTAAGTGTTGAAATCTTTTGTTAGGTTTTTGGTTTTCTGCATTGTTTTTTTTTCTTGTTCTGTGTTAAATTTTGGGTGTGTAACTTGATTTGTAAAGTGCTAGTACAGTTGGGAAATCTTCTCTTAGTTTTTAAGGCTAGGGTATATGTCAGTTGTCCTCTGATGAAATATCTCTTTGACTTTAGAAGGGAGCTTTTCAAAAACAACAGCTTGAATGATCCAAGCTGTTTCTGCAATGTTTAAATTATTGTTTTTAAGTTGTCCCATGAGACATTCAAACTCACAGTAAAAATCAAAGAGGTCACCATAGTTGTCTTTTGGGGTTCGCATGTTCATGACTTTAAGAGCCAAATCATGTATAATTTCATCCTTATTCATGTAATTTCTGTTAAGTAATTCTATTGCTACAGAATAAGAAGCACCTATGGCTGGTAGTGATTCCACTAATCTTAAGGCTGGGCCTTTCAGATAGTTCACTAAATAACTAAATTTATCAACATCTGTAATGTAGTTTTTATTACCTATAAGGCTATGAAATTTTTCAATAAAAGATTGAAATTTGGCTCTGTCACCCTCAAAAGTGGGTACTGCAAGTGTAGGCAATTTTGATTTTAGTTCATTGCCCTCAGCCACATTGGGAGGGCTAAATGAAGCATTTCTTGTAGCTTCTAAGAAGCTTTCGTATGTGTCTTCTTTTTTGCACTCATCAAGTTGGTTTTGAATTTCAGAAATATAGTTGTTAATTTTTGTAATGTAATTTTCATTGTCAAGTAGGAGAGTAGAATACTCATCATCTGTTAGTTCAATTGTGTCATCAATTTCTGTAATTATGTCTTCATCTAGTATGAAAATGTCTTGTTTGTAACGAGTAATAGAATTTAATGTTGTTTCAAGATCATATCTTGTAGGTTCCTTTTGTTTGAAATCATTGTACAGTTTGGTGATGACTAGGGCAGTCAAAAGTTGACCGAAAAAATTAAGAAAGTTGACCTTACGAATTGAAAAAATTGACTTATAAAGTTGCCTTTACTTTCAATAATAAAAACGATACTTTAATTACTTATTCTTGCTCTTCTACATCAGTTGACTGATTGTGGTAAATTATGAAGTATTTGCCGACATTTTCTGGCAAAAAATTGCGATCCTTACTTAATAATTTATTAAGCATGGAGAAAGATCTCTCTACAGCGGCAGTTGTTGGTTGACATTGCAAAAGCTGACCATAAACTGTTGGTGAGATTTCAGGTCTACTGAGGTTAGAGTGAAATCACAAATCAGAAAAAATCACAAATCAAAAATGGTAACCAGTAACCACAATACATACAACACAACCACATCCAAAACCAGAACGGACATAACTGAATAAGACAAATACGAGCAGCGAAGTTGCCAGTTAACCAAAAAGATGCCAATTTTTAGTTATTTTAATTATTTATTCCAAAAAATTGACTTTATTTACCTCATTGCTATTTTTTGACCTAACAGGTAAAAGTTGACTTTTGGTTGACCTATTAACTTTGGTAATATACCCCCTACAGGTGTTTTTATTGCATTTTCAGTCGTTTCAGCGAAAAGTGCCCCATAGAAAACAATTTGACTTTATTGACTTTTGACCGCCCTAGTGATGACACCTTTACGTGCTGATTTTTTCCTCATTAATTTTTTGTGATTTTGAGATGGTGCCGTAGCCCCAAGGTCTGTGTTTTTGTTTTCTTGGTCTGGGTTTCTTACCCTTTTGTCCAAGTCTTCCATAATTGTTGTTAGTGTTAAAGTTCTGAGTTTAATTTTTATGATGTTGAGCAAGTTAAATTACTGTACAGTAATAAGTTTTTTATATAACCTGCGCCACAGGTTAAATTAAAAATTCACAATGTTTTTAGTTAGGATAGGCCTTGAGTGTAAAGAGTAAGGCCTACTTTAAGAGGTAGGCCTATTATGTAAGGTAAAGTTAGGTGGGCCTACTAAATAGGCCTATTTGTTGGGCCTACCAAGTAGGCTTATGTTTGGGCCTATTATTTTATAGGACCTCAAATGAGTTAAGCCTGTTAAATTAACAAGGCTTAGTTTTGAATTTGAAGAGTAGGACCTATTAAATAGGCTTAATGTTGCGGGCCTATTATTTTTAGGACCTA
This sequence comes from Bathynomus jamesi, assembly GCA_023014485.1. Lineage (NCBI taxonomy): Eukaryota > Metazoa > Arthropoda > Malacostraca > Isopoda > Cirolanidae > Bathynomus > Bathynomus jamesi. Next base: position 106,153 of record JAJOZX010004061.1, read on the forward strand.
AAATAAGTTATGCCTGTTAAATGAACAAGCCTTTGTTTTCGATTAGTGTAAAGGTAAAGGAATCGGTTCCCAGTTGCTTAGGCCACCATATGAAAACTATAGTGGGGTTACGGTTGAAATTAGGGTTAGGCCTACTGAGTTAAGCCTAGCCACTGCGTGTCTCAGTGTAAATTTTAGAGGGGTTAGTTCCCCATACACAGGGCCACCATATGAAAAACTGTATAGGGCTATGGGTTGATTGCCTGTGCCCTCATCCGTTGGAAATTTCCAACAGACGTCAGTGGAGGGTTACCGACAAAAGCCCTATGCCTTTTCGTTAGAGAGTTATAAATATGTAGGTCTTTAAAGGACCTCTTTATATTTATATTGATTACGGTAATTCTAGCATCGGGAGTTGGGAAAGCTTATGTTAATGAAAAACTGAAGTTGCTCACCTTATTGTTGCTGGGTCTTTGTTTGTTTCGATGTAGGGCGTGACGGTCATTTTCGGTGTAGGGCCGCCACGATGGGGTTACGCGGCGAATTTACTTAAGGTAATTAATATAGGCAGTCACTATATAAACCCCTGAAGGAATAGGCCTATCCTTTTATCGTCATTAGGTTTTATTATTATAAGGAATTCACTCAGGACTTGAGGGAAAATTTAGACACGTTTTCCCAGTTTAAAGCGTTTGCTTGGAATAAACAGCCCTGAGAGCCGTTCCTTGGTTCGCTTGTATTTTCATTATTATTTGCCGATCTAGCAAGATTTTGTTGTGTCTACTACCTTTTGGTAGACTAAACAATAAATTGGGTTTTCTTGTTGCTATGTGGGGCTGATTCATACATACAGGTTCTTTGTACGTATGGCAATTCAATTATTTCATTCCCAATAGGCTATGTCGCCAATCCCGAGGCAATTTTGTATAGATATTTAATTCAATTAATTAATAATTTATATTTAATTATGAAATAAATGTACCACATATGATACCATGTTGTGAGTGCGTATAGTTTTTCCATACAACTTAAGTAGTGATGTATTTCTTTTGGGCTTTAAAAGGTTTGTGAACAGAAGGGGTTTCCCAAATAAAATCATATCGGATAATGCAAAAATCTTAAAAAAGGCTGCAAAGGAACTCCAAGAAGTTTGGTCCTTGCTAAAAGAGGAAGGATTCCAATCCTACTTTTCACACCAAGGGGTACAGTGGGAGTTTATTGTTGAGAGAGCACCATGGTGGGGAGGATTTTGGGAATGTTATTTTATTTATTTGTTGGGTTCAAAATCCCAGCTGAGCCGTGAACGGCCAAATTCTAAAGGGCCAGTTCTACCTACAGCCCAAGTTAAGCTAAAATTAAAACTTACGGATTTGAGATCCTATTAGGTCCTACCTCAGGGTTGCTGACTCGATGCGGGCCTACCTTAGACCTTAGTTACATGAATTTAATATGAAAACAAAAGGGGTACTATTTATGGTCTTCTTTCTCAACCTTGCAACAACAACGCAACCTGGACTATTGCACGATGCAACAATCTTGTATCTAAACAACCAAACTGAATTGCAAGAGAGCTCTCTATCAGACCACACCCTGTACGTACGACATCCCACAAACGAGTAGAAAGGACGCGCAGCGCCCCAAAATGATGCCACCAGAGTCCCAAACACTGATGCCACAAGAGCCCAAAAATGCTAGCTCTAAATTAAGTGAATTTTTCACTAACCTTACAATTATGAGATGGATATATATACACCTTAACTTAATATATACAAGCTGTGATAGCGTGGGGTAGACACCCCAGTTAGGTTACTTAGGTTCTAGCAAACAATCAAAAGCACTTACCGGTGCGTTGAATTAGGTATTCCTTGAAGCCTACCGTTTTATTCCTGTGTCCCACAAACAGCCTACCTAACTCTCTCTTACATTACCAATTTAGAAGCTATAGACATTACCCCTAACTATACTTAAGTACGAACAACTTCCTACCCGATTTGTCACCTTAGATTCATCACCTAATTTTTACTCAGCACCAAAGATTAGGTCAGATAGGAAAAAACATGTCTAGGCCAGACCAAAGCAATACGAACAGCCGCGTTGGTTCGTTTATGACTTGCTCTTGCCATTCAGCTTAGATTTAGTGATATTTACCCTTTAGTGACTTTTAGACTATATACATATATATATACATACACGTCACCTCACTCCTCCCCTACAAGTTTAGTATGTCAGGGGGATGAGGGACCCTAGACGACCTGCGGAGCGGGGTTGATGTAGTCGGATTAGGTGCAACCTGTATAGGCGGGCAAGTTGAACCATTTTCCGGAGGATCAGTTCTCTCTTCCGGAAGACTCTGGTCCTTCTGCACTTCCCGTTCCCATATCTGGTCCTGATGGCGTTTAATAGAACGACCATCTTCTAGTTGGCACTTGAAGGAAACAGGGCCCGTTCTCTCCTGCACAGTTGCAGGAACCCATTTTGGTCCAGCCCCATAGTTGCGAATCACAACTGGATCATTAGGTTTCGCTTCTAGAACTCTCCCTCTTTTAGTGTCGTGGTACAACTTCTGTTTTTCCTGATGGCGTAAAACTCGTTGTTGTAACATTTCGTTTGGACGTAACAAATCAAAAACTGAACGAATTCCCCGCCCAATCAAAAGTTTAGAGGGAGACACCCCCGTCGTGGTGTGTGGTGTTATTCGATATTTAAACAAAAATTTATCCAACACCACTTGCATTTCCTCCCCACGAGAATGACGCAAGGCCGACTTGGAAGTACGGACCATGTTTTCCGCGAGACCGTTAGTAGACGGGTGGAAAACACTAGACCGGACATGTCTAATGCCATTTAGGTGGACGAAGGAACGAAATTCCTCACTGGTAAAACAAGTACCATTGTCGGAAACCAGGACTACGGGTAAACCCCATCGAGTGAAAACTGACCGGAGTAAGCGAATAGTAACACCCGAAGTCGTGGAAGTGGTTGGAAAAATTTCCACCCACTTAGAGTAGGCGTCCACAATGACTAGGAAATAAGTATTATTTATAGGACCTGCATAGTCAACATGGATCCTATGCCACGGTATAGTAGGCCATTCCCAAGGATGAAGTGGACTTTTCCTTGGGAGATCTCTGTTCTCTAGGCAGCTTTGACAGGAACGAACCAATGATTCGAGTTCTCCATCTAAACCAGGCCACCAGAAATAAGCTCTCGCCAGCTCTTTCATTTTTGTTGCGCCCATGTGTTCAGCGTGAAGTTCCTTCACTAAATTCGACCTGCCTTTATTTGGAATAATCACTCTGTGGCCTCATAAGAGACAGCCATTTTGAATAGAGAGGCCAGACTGACGCTGAATAAAAGGCTGTAATTCACTCTCCACCTTAGTAGGCCAACCAACTGAGCAGAAATGGATGACCCTAGACAGAATAGGGTCTGATTTTGTCCACTGCTCTATTTGTGCTGCAGATACTGGAGTGGATTCCAAAAACTCCACCAAGTGAACCCATTCTGTAGGTATAGGTACACAATCATTTGGATTTTCTAAGGGCAACCTACTTAGCGCATCAGCCGTACCTAGAAGTTTACCTGACCGATGTACTAAGTCAAATTTATAGGCTTGTAGAATCAGTGCCCATCGTTGAATCCTACCTGAGGCCATAACTGGAATATTTTTATTAGGTGAAAATAAACCTAAAAGAGGCTTATGGTCAGTAATTAGTTTAAATTCATGACCCCATAGATAGAAATGAAATTTTTTTACTGCAAATACTAAGGCTAATGCTTCACGTTCCACTTGTGCATATCGTCTTTCCGTCTCAGTTAGTGTTCTAGAAGCAAAACAGATAGGCCTATCTACACCATCAATGTGGTGAGATAACACTGCCCCAATTCCATAAGAACTGCTGTCTGCTGAAACTACGAGAGGAAGTTTAGGATCATAATGCACTAGGAGAGTGGACTTTAGTAGTACGTCCTTGGAAGCCTCAAATGCTTCCTTTTGAGTTTTCTCCCATCTCCACTGTTCCCCAGATCGTAATAGCTTATTTAGGGGTTCAAGGAAAGTCGATGCATTAGGCAAAAATTTCCTATAAAAGTTTAGGAGACCTAAATAAGCTTGTAACTGTGTGATGTTTTGTGGAGGTGGTGCCTTTTCTATTGCTTCTAGTTTATCCACCGTTGGATGAATGCCTGAGGCATCTATGCGGAACCCTAAATATGAAACCTCATTAGTGACCCATGAACACTTTTCTCTCTTTAGCTTAAGTCCGGCATCCCGGAGTCTTTTTAGAACCGTCGTTAATCTAGTTAGGTGTTCTTTTTTAGTCGAACCTGAAATGAGGACATCATCTAGAAAGCAAAGTACCCCTGGAATGTGACCTAGAACTTGGTCCATTGTCCTCTGAAAAATACCTGGAGCCGATGCTATTCCATAGCATAGCCTATTGTACTTATATAGGCCTCGGTGCGTATTTATGATAGTTAATTCTTTAGAGTTTTCGTCTAAACTTAGTTGAGCATAGGCTTGGGACATATCGAGTTTTGTGAAATATTTACCCCCAGCAAGAGAGCTAAATAATTCATCAGGCTTGGGTATAGGATAGCAATCTAGAAGGACGGCTCTATTTGCTGTTAAACGGTAATCCCCGCATAACCGCACGGACTTGTCCGGTTTTAGTACAGGAACTACTGGGGCAGGCCACTTAGCGTGTGTGACTGGTTCAATAATTTTATCTTTTAGCGGCCTGTCAATTTCTAAATCTACCTTCTCCCGCAGTACATGCGCAATTGAACGAGCCTTACAAAATTTCGGAGTTACATTAGGATCTACTTCTATGCAGACCTGATGGCCCTTTAGGTTGCCTACTTCAGGCCCAAAAACAGAAGAAAACTCCTTTAACAATGAGTCTATGTCAGATGGATATGAGAGTGTATGCACATCTGCCTGACCCCTTGGCAAGATTTTGTCAATTGGCATTTTCAAAGCATCAATCCAATCACGGCCTAGTAGAGTAGGCCCTTGCTCATCCACCACTAAAAGGGTTAAGGGATGAGACAAAGTTTTCTGGTTGAGTGTAACTGTGACGTATGCTTCTCCACAAATAGGTATTTGTATGTCCCCGTACTTCTTCAAAATCGTTTTCGATGCATGTAGTTTAGGTGTGTTTTTGAAAATCTTATCAAAAACTACCTTGGACATGACCGTCCGGGCAGCACCCGTATCCAATTCTAGAGGAACTGTAATTCCATTTAGGCCTACCTCTACAATATATGGGCCTGTATTTTTCCCACTTTGCTGCTCATAGAATAGGTACTCCACTCCAATGTTCGAAGTATTTCCCTTTTGAGGATTTATACTAGAAATGTTAAAATTAGAATTTTCACCCTTTGTTTTCTTTCAAAAACACACTTTAGCTATGTGGCCTATTTTACTACAGTTTCGGCAAACTGCTTCTTTAAAAGGGCAATCTTTCTTCCAATGGTTTTTTCCACACCCTGTACATGGCTTGGAAGGCTTAGTAGAATTAGTAGGCTTAGTCGTATTCGCCTCATACCTTTTATTTGCCTGTCTAGTAGGCTCGTTAGGTCTGCCAGGCCTAGAAGATTTAAAGCTATTTACGTGTTGGGCTTTACTACTATGATTTCCAAAAGCTCTAACATCTTTAGCAGCTGCTTCTCTAGCCGTAGCTATTTCTACAGCCTGACTAAAAGTTAGGTCCTGTATGGCTAATAGGGCTCTCTGGGTAGACTCCTCTTTGAGACCCATTACAAACCTATCTCTTAGCATTTCATCTAATTTGTCCCCAAATTTACACGTACGGCTATGGCTTTTTATTCCTGCAACAAACTCTGCAATGTTTTCATTTCCCGTCTGATGCCTTGAATAAAATTTGAAACGTTCATAGATGAGAACTACTCTGGGTTTGTAGTGATCGGTTAGGGCCTGTACCAATTCATTATAGGTGCAAGTTTCCGGTGCTTTAGGAGAAACTAGGGCCTATTATAGTTAAAAAGGTAGGTACTTTCTTAGCATCCGGGATGGAATTTGCCTCGAAAAACAACCTCACCCTAGTGGCATAAGCTTCGAAGTCCTCCCCATTGTCTTCGTAGGGGCTTATCTGGCCAATCACCGACATGCTAGAGCAAAACCGAATTAGGCCAAATCACGTGAAGTAGGTTAGGTTAGGTTTAAATTTGGTCTAGTTACTCCCCAGTTAGGGCTGAATAGTGAATTTTATTAGAGTTAGGGCTGAGTAGTAATTAGTTTTAGAGTTAGGGCTGAGTAGTAATTAGTTTTAGAGTTAGAGTTAGGGCTGAGTAGGAATTAGTTTTAGAGTTAGGGCTGAGTAGGAATTAGTTTTAGAGTTAGGGCTGAGTAGGAATTAGTTTTTAGAGTTAGGGCGGCGGGACCTACGCTATAGTACGGTAGCTTACCCACACAAACAAACCAAATCGGACGACCCACTAGGCTACATCCAATTTTCCAAACAACCACTTGAACCCAATAAGCCAAATTAACCCAATGAGCCAAATTTAACCCAATGAACAAAATTTAACCAAATGAGCCAAATCCCATCCTCGTCGCCAAATGTGATAGCGTGGGGTAGACACCCCAGTTAGGTTACTTAGGTTCTAGCAAACAATCAAAAGCACTTACCGGTGCGTTGAATTAGGTATTCCTTGAAGCCTACCGTTTTATTCCTGTGTCCCACAAACAGCCTACCTAACTCTCTCTTACATTACCAATTTAGAAGCTATAGACATTACCCCTAACTATACTTAAGTACGAACAACTTCCTACCCGATTTGTCACCTTAGATTCATCACCTAATTTTTACTCAGCACCAAAGATTAGGTCAGATAGGAAAAAACATGTCTAGGCCAGACCAAAGCAATACGAACAGCCGCGTTGGTTCGTTTATGACTTGCTCTTGCCATTCAGCTTAGATTTAGTGATATTTACTCTTTAGTGACTTTAACACTCCCCACCGAAGAGGCATTGTTGTCGTTACCTTCTGCAAGGTTAGCCAAGCCTTCTCCATGAGGCTGTAACTCAAATGTTTCATCTTGACTATCTGTGTTTTTGCTGATTTCTAAAGCATAGAGTTTTTGTATAGGTCTCTTTAACTTTCCTCCTGAAGTCTTTACCAGTGCAGACCTAACTAAATTGTCTTTGCCAACAAACAACTCTTCAATTATGCCAAGCTTCCAGCATTGCCTTGGTCTTTCATCCCAAATCATTAACACTTCTCCCACCTTGATACAATTTGCATTGGAGCCCTTTACCTTGCCTGATGGGTAATAATTGAGTTCTGGCAAGTACTCCATCTGCCACCTCTTCCATAACTGATCTTGTAGCTCTTCAAGGTACCTGAACCGTCTGGTTAACTCTCCTTGAGTGCTCTGGATAGGCTGCAAGTCTTCTGGCACACTGGGGCTTGATGTTAATCGTTTACCACAAAGAAAATGATTTGGTATCAATGGCTCTGCATCCTGCATACTTTTGTAAACAAAAGTGATAGGCCTACTGTTCACCATTGCTTCTACTTCACATAAAACAGTGCAGAATTCTTCTTTGCTCAAATGAGCATTAGCTAAAAGTTTCTTTAATGGACACTTTACACTTTTCACTAGCCTTTCCCAAAATCCTCCCCACCATGGTGCTCTCTCAACAATAAACTCCCACTGTACCCCTTGGTGTGAAAAGTAGGATTGGAATCCTTCCTCTTTTAGCAAGGACCAAATTTCTTGGAGTTCCTTTGCAGCCTTTTTGAAGGTTTTTGCATTATCCGATATGATTTTATTTGGGAAACCCCTTCTGTTCACAAACCTTTTAAAGGCCAAAGAAATACATCACTACTTAAGTTGCTTACCAACTCCAAATGGATTGCTCTGGTGGTAGCACAGGTGAAAAGACATATATACCTTTGTTAGACTCCCCTCGCTCATACACATAGACTAGCCCTGCAAAGTCTACTCCCACTACATCAAATGGGGCAGTATAGACACACCGTTCTCTTGGAAGTGGAGCCACCTTTTCATAATAAGGCTTTGCACTCCAACGCTTGCAAACCACACATTTATGCAAGACCTTTTTTACTACTTGTCTAATTTTGGGAATCCAAAATTGTTGTCTAATCTCTATTATCACTTCTCTAACTCCAGCATGTAACAGCTTATGATGAGTATCCAGGATCAAAAGGCCCACAAAGTGCCCCCCAGAAGGTAGCAAAATTGGATGTCTTTTCTCCTCTGGAAGCCCAGAAAACTATAGTCTACCTCCTACTCTCAATAAATCCTGATCCAAAAACACATCCAAACCCTTGAGCGCAGAATGTATTGGTAGAACCTGTAATGGATGGCTGGTGAGCAATTCTCTCTCTTCACCAAATTTTTTCCTTCTGCATATATACCACCCAGTATTTCCTGGCTTGCCGAATCTCATTACTGTTCAGAATTCCTTCCCTTCTTGTTCCTCCCTTAATGTTGTTGGTAAATCTATATACCCATGCTGTCACTCTTAACAATCTTTTCAGACTGCTAATGTCCTCAAGCCTCAATATGGGGTCCTGCTGCATAACTTGACAACTGTTCACAGTGCATTTTCTCACCTCACTCACCCATGCTTCTTCAGCCTGGCATTCTCCTACAATAGGCTGATTAGAAGGCCAGTTTTCACTTCCAAGTTTTAGCCACTCCGGCCCATTCCACCACAAACTTGATTGTGCAAGATCTTTCACTGAAATTCCTCGTGTTGGTAAATCAGCGGGGTTTTGGGTGCCTGGACAATGCTTCCATTGCTTGGGATCTGTGTGCGCTTGAATTTCCTCCACCCTATTGGCAACAAATGGTTTCCATTTCCTTGCCTGGCTTCTTAACCAGTGCCAAACTATAGTGGAGTCTGTCCAATAATAGCTTGCAATTTCAGAGAGGGCCAAAGACTTTTGCACTATAACTGCAAGCCGACTAGCAATAACTGCACCCATCAATTCCAACCTTGGAACAGAAAGCCTTTTCAAAGGTGCTACTCTGCTCTTTGCAGCAACCAACCTGCAACTTACTTCCTCTTGCAATGCGCCTCTTATATAAATACAAGTTGCATAGGCTTCCTCACTTGCATCACAAAAGATGTGCAGCTCCAAATTGTCTGGACTATTGTTCAACTCTCCAAAGTACCATCTTGGGATTTCAATGTCTCCAAGATGTGCCAATTCTTTGAACCAATATTTCCACCTTACCACCATATGATCAGATAACTCTTGGTCCCAACCAAGTCCAATTTCCCAGAGGCTCTGAAACCAAATTTTTGACTTTATCACAAATGGAGCCAGGAATCCAAGAGGATCAAAGACCTTTGAAGCCAAACTAAGAGCTGTACGTTTTGTCCACCTTGTCTCATTCTCAGCCAGCTCTACTAAAGATTTCCCATTGAAGGTAAACAAATCATCATCTTGCTGCCAAACAATGCCTAGCACCTTTGCGTCTATTGCCCACAACTCCTTAATACCAGAATCCTCAATACTTTCTGCTGCATCAGGTACTACACAGGAATGACTCATAAACTCTTGTAATTGCGAATGATTGGTCTGCCATTTTCTAAGCTCCATGCCAGCCCCCCTCATTACAGCTCTAGCCTCCATGAATATCTGTTTAGCCATTTCTGTATTATCCACGGAACACAGCAAATCATCAACATAAAAATTTTTCCTTATGTGTTCAATAGTGTTAGGATAGACTTCAGAATATTTCTTAAAATGGTACTGCATAGTAGCTGCCAACAGAAATGGACTAGAGCTGAGGCCAAACAACACTGACTTCATTCTATATGCTTCAACCTTAGGTTCATTTTCCAACAAGTCTTTCGTATCCACCCATAGATACCTTACTGCATCTCTGTCCTCTGGTTTTAACTTTATCCGCAAAAAGGCTTGCTTCACATCTGCAGTCAATGCTACTCTACCAAACCTGAATCTCAGTAACAAGGAAAATAAATCTGCATTTGTGATAGCGTGGGGTAGACACCCCAGTTAGGTTACTTAGGTTCTAGCAAACAATCAAAAGCACTTACCGGTGCGTTGAATTAGGTATTCCTTGAAGCCTACCGTTTTATTCCTGTGTCCCACAACAGCCTACCTAACTCTCTCTTACATTACCAATTCAGAAGCTATAGACATTACCCCTAATTATACTTAAGTACGAACAACTTCCTACCCGATTTGTCACCTTAGATTCATCACCTAATTTTACTCAGCACCAAAGATTAGGTCAGATAGGAAGAAACATGTCTAGCCCAGATCAAAGCAATACGAACAGCCGCGTTGGTTCGTTTATGGCTTGCTCTTGCCATTCAGCTTAGATTTAGTGATATTTACTCTTTAGTGACTTTTAGACTATATACATATATATACATACACGTCACCTCACTCCTCCCCTACAAGTTTAGTCTGTCAGGGGGATGAGGGACCCTAGACGACCTGCGGAGCGGGGTTGATGTAGTAGGATCAGGTGCAACCTGTATAGGCGGGCAAGTTGAACCATTTTCCGGAGGATCAGTTCTCTCTTCCGGAAGACTCTGGTCCTTCTGCACTTCCCGTTCCCATATCTGGTCCTGATGGCGTTTAATAGAACGACCATCTTCTAGTTGGCACTTGAAGGAAACAGGGCCCGTTCTCTCCTGCACAGTTGCAGGAACCCATTTTGGTCCAGCCCCATAGTTGCGAATCACAACTGGATCATTAGGTTTCGCTTCTAGAACTCTCCCTCTTTTAGTGTCGTGGTACAACTTCTGTTTTTCCTGATGGCGTAAAACTCGTTGTTGTAACATTTCGTTTGGACGTAACAAATCAAAAACTGAACGAATTCCCCGGCCAATCAGAAGTTTAGAGGGAGACACCCCTGTCGTGGTGTGTGGTGTTATTCGATATTTAAACAAAAATTTATCCAACACCACTTGCATTTCCTCCCCACGAGAATGACGCAAGGCCGACTTGAAAGTACCCGTTAGTAGACGGGTGGAAAACACTAGACCGGACATGTCTAATGCCATTTAGGTGGACGAAGGAACGAAATTCCTCACTGGTAAAACAAGTACCATTGTCGGAAACCAGGACTACGGGTAAACCCCATCGAGCGAAAACTGAACGGAGTAAGCGAATAGTAACACCCGAAGTCGTGGAAGTGGTTGGAAAAATTTCCACCCACTTAGAGTAGGCGTCCACAATGACTAGGAAATAAGTATTATTTATAGGACCTGCATAGTCAACATGGATCCTATGCCACGGTATAGTAGGCCATTCCCAAGGATGAAGTGGACTTTTCCTTGGGAGATCTCTGTTCTCTAGGCAGCTTTGACAGGAACGAACCAATGATTCGAGTTCTCCATCTAAACCAGGCCACCAGAAATAAGCTCTCGCCAGCTCTTTCATTTTTGTTGCGCCCATGTGTTAAGCGTGAAGTTCCTTCACTAAATTCGACCTGCCTTTATTTGGAATAATCACTCTGTGGCCCCATAAGAGACAGCCATTTTGAATAGAGAGGCCAGACTGACGCTGAATAAAAGGCTGTAATTCACTCTCAACCTTAGTAGGCCAACCAACTGAGCAGAAATGGATGACCCTAGACAGAATAGGGTCTGATTTTGTCCACTGCTCTATTTGTACTGCAGATACTGGAGTGGATTCCAAAAACTCCACCAAGTGAACCCATTCTGTAGGTATAGGTACACAATCATTTGGATTTTCTAAGGGCAACCTACTTAGCGCATCAGCCGTACCTAGAAGTTTACCTGACCGATGTACTAAGTCAAATTTATAGGCTTGTAGAATCAGTGCCCATCGTTGAATCCTACCTGAGGCCATAACTGGAATATTTTTATTAGGTGAAAATAAACCTAAAAGAGGCTTATGGTCAGTAATTAGTTTAAATTCATGACCCCATAGATAGAAATGAAATTTTTTTACTGCAAATACTAAGGCTAATGCTTCACGTTCCACTTGTGCATATCGTCTTTCCGTCTCAGTTAGTGTTCTAGAAGCAAAACAGATAGGCCTATCTACACCATCAATGTGGTGAGATAACACTGCCCCAATTCCATAAGAACTGCTGTCTGCTGAAACTACGAGAGGAAGTTTAGGATCATAATGCACTAGGAGAGTGGACTTTAGTAGTACGTCCTTGGAAGCCTCAAATGCTTCCTTTTGAGTTTTCTCCCATCTCCACTGTTCCCCAGATCGTAATAGCTTATTTAGGGGTTCAAGGAAAGTCGATGCATTAGGCAAAAATTTCCTATAAAAGTTTAGGAGACCTAAATAAGCTTGTAACTGTGTGATGTTTTGTGGAGGTGGTGCCTTTTCTATTGCTTCTAGTTTATCCACCGTTGGATGAATGCCTGAGGCATCTATGCGGAACCCTAAATATGAAACCTCATTAGTGACCCATGAACACTTTTCTCTCTTTAGCTTAAGTCCGGCATCCCGGAGTCTTTTTAGAACCGTCGTTAATCTAGTTAGGTGTTCTTTTTTAGTCGAACCTGAAATGAGGACATCATCTAGAAAGCAAAGTACCCCTGGAATGTGACCTAGAACTTGGTCCATTGTCCTCTGAAAAATACCTGGAGCCGATGCTATTCCATAGCATAGCCTATTGTACTTATATAGGCCTCGGTGCGTATTTATGATAGTTAATTCTTTAGAGTTTTCATCTAAACTTAGTTGAGCATAGGCTTGGGACATATCGAGTTTTGTGAAATATTTACCCCCAGCAAGAGAGCTAAATAATTCATCAGGTTTGGGTATAGGATAGCAATCTAGAAGGACGGCTCTATTTGCTGTTAAACGGTAATCCCCGCATAACCGCACGGACTTGTCCGGTTTTAGTACAGGAACTACTGGGGCAGCCCACTTAGCGTGTGTGACTGGTTCAATAATTTTATCTTTTAGCAGCCTGTCAATTTCTAAATCTACCTTCTCCCGCAGTGCATGCGCAATTGAACGAGCCTTACAAAATTTCGGAGTTACATTAGGATCTACTTCTATGCAGACCTGATGGCCTTTTAGGTTGCCTACTTCAGGCCCAAAAATAGAAGAAAACTCCCTTAACAATGAGTCTATGTCAGATGGATATGAGAGTGTATGCACATCTGCCTGACCCCTTGGCAAGATTTTGTCAATTGGCATTTCCAAAGCATCAATCCAATCACGGCGTAGTAGAGTAGGCCCTTGCTCATCCACCACTAAAAGGGTTAAGGGATGAGACAAAGTTTTCTGGTTAAGTGTAACTGTGACGTATGCTTCTCCACAAATAGGTATTTTTATGTCCCCGTACTTCTTCAAAATCGTTTTAGATGCATGTAGTTTAGGTGTGTTTTTGAAAATCTTATCAAAAACTACCTTGGACATGACCGTCCGGGCAGCACCCGTATCCAATTCTAGAGGAACTGTAATTCCATTTAGGCCTACCTCTACAATATATGGGCCTGTATTTTCCCCACTTTGCTGCTCATAGAATAGGTACTCCACTCCAATGTTCGAAGTATTTCCCTTTTGAGGATTTATACTAGAAATGTTAAAATTAGAATTTTCACCCTTTGTTTTCTTTGAAAAACACACTTTAGCTATGTGGCCTATTTTACTACAGTTTCGGCAAACTGCTTCTTTAAAAGGGCAATCTTTCTTCCAATGGTGTTTTCCACACCCTGTACATGGCTTGGAAGGCTTAGTAGAATTAGTAGGCTTAGTCGTATTCGCCTCATACCTTTTATTTGCCTGTCTAGTAGGCTCGTTAGGTCTGCCAGGCCTAGAAGATTTAAAGCTATTTACGTGTTGGGCTTTACTACTATGATTTCCAAAAGCTCTAACATCTTTAGCAGCTGCTTCTCTAGCCGTAGCTATTTCTACAGCCTGACTAAAAGTTAGGTCCTGTATGGCTAATAGGGCTCTCTGGGTAGACTCCTCTTTGAGACCCATTACAAACCTATCTCTTAGCATTTCATCTAATTTGTCCCCAAATTTACACGTACGGCTGTGGCTTTTTATTCCTGCAACAAACTCTGCAATGCTTTCATTTCCCATCTGATGCCTTGAATAAAATTTGAAACGTTCATAGATGAGAACTACTCGGGGTTTGTAGTGATCGGTTAGGGCCTGTACTAATTCATTATAGGTGCAAGTTTCCGGTGCTTTAGGAGAAACTAGGTCCATAACTAAACCAAACGTTTTAGGGCCTATTATAGTTAAAAAGGTAGGTACTTTCTTAGCATCCGGAATGGAATTTGCCTCGAAAAACAACCTCACCCTAGTGGCATAAGCTTCGAAGTCCTCCCCATTGTCTTCGTAGGGGCTTATATGGCCAATCACCGACATGCTAGAGCAAAACCGAATTAGGCCAACTCACGTGAAGTAGGTTAGGTTAGGTTTAAATTTGGCCTAGTTACTGAATAGTGAATTTTATTAGAGTTAGGGCTGAATAGTGAATTGTATTAGAGTTAGGGCTGAGTAGGAATTAGTTTTAGAGTTAGGGCTGAGTAGGAATTAGTTTTAGAGTTAGGGCTGAGTAGGAATTAGTTTTAGAATTTGGGCGGCGGGACCTACGCTATAGTACGGTAGCTTCCCCACACAAACAAACCAAATCGGACGACCCACTAGGCTACATCCAATTTTCCAAACAACCACTTGAACCCAATAAGCCAAATTAACCCAATAAGCCAAATTAACCCAATGAGCCAAATTTAACCCAATGAACAAAATTTAACCAAATGAGCCAAATCCCATCCTCGTCGTCAAATGTGATAGCGTGGGGTAGACACCCCAGTTAGGTTACTTAGGTTCTAGCAAACAATCAAAAGCACTTACCGGTGCGTTGAATTAGGTATTCCTTGAAGCCTACCGTTTTATTCCTGTGTCCCACAACAGCCTACCTAACTCTCTCTTACATTACCAATTTAGAAGCTATAGACATTACCCCTAACTATACTTAAGTACGAACAACTTCCTACCCGATTTGTCACCTTAGATTCATCACCTAATTTTACTCAACACCAAAGATTAGGTCAGATAGGAAGAAACATGTCTAGCCCAGACCAAAGCAATACGAACAGCCGCGTTGGTTCGTTTATGGCTTGCTCTTGCCATTCAGCTTAGATTTAGTGATATTTACTCTTTAGTGACTTTTAGACTATATACATATATATACATACACGTCACCTCAGCATTTAAATTTGGCCCAGCATCCAAACAGTCATTCAAGGACACACCACCTTTGTCCTTGGCTGAGCCATCAAAAACTACCCTCAGTTTGGTGGTAGTTTTGTCTCGCCGTACCACTGCATGGTGTGGCAGATAATGTGCCTCCTGGCTCACCAGCTCACCTTGCACCCTTTCAGCATAGCCTTCCCTTACATAACTTAGGATGGCCTCATTGTATTCAATTAACAACTCTTCATTTTTTCTTAGCCTGTACAATGAAGTCTCCAACCTCCGATTAGCTAGCTGAAGGTTTGAACCGGGTTTGCAAGAATCCTTCCATGGTAGGCCAACTTCATAGCAACCATCTCTAAACCCAATCCCTTTTTCAAATTGCTCTAAAACATCATTGTTCACTGTACTTGCCTGTTTGTCCTTTATGCCAATAGATTCAAGTTCCCAAAACGCTTTCAAATGCCTTTCCAGACCATGGCTGTTCTCCTCAATCTTAACAAAAAGAGCCTTAACTTCCATTTCATTGCAATAACTACCATGTAGCATCCAGTCTAGCTTACTTTCAATAGCTACCGGGCCTCGAGATGTGCGGACAATATTACCAGTGATGAAGGCCCAATAATAGTCAGCTCCAATCAAAAGACTAATATCTTCTGTTCCTTCAAACTTATTATTGCCCAAATTAATTCCTTTAACTTGCAATTCTTGGACACATGCCATATCTAAACAAGTAGTGACTGGAGCACAAAGTTCCTCAATCTCTACAGCTTGGACCTTGATAGTGGGACTTTGCGGTAACAACCCTTTAACCAGAACTTCTACCTTCTTAAATTTGGTTCGGTTTTGAACGGAACCCCCAAACCCAGAAATTCTTAAATTTTCCCTCTTAAGTTCTTTAAACTTCAATTTTCTGGAAATTCTGGTCTTAATAAAACTACACTGGCTACCACTATCAAACAACACTCTTATAGTAGCTTCTCCCTCATTCCCAATTAATAAGGCTGCAGTTGTTTGCAATAATCCCCCTTTACTTTTACTCCCTTGCATAGCAGTGGCATGTGCCACTGATGTCTCTACTTCTGGGGTTGGCCTACTAGGAGTGTGTTCACACAATAATGGCTGATGCCTACCATGACATTTTTTGCACAAAATTTTAAACTTACAAAACCTTGCTCTGTGACCTTTCAAAAAACATTTAAAACATGCTGTGGACTTAGTTACCCTGTCCTTTCTCTCCTCAAAGGGTAATGCCTCAGCCACCTCACATTTATATGACTTGTGGTTGCCTTCGCAAAATATGCATTCCTTAATTCCCTTTAATTTATTCTCAGAGGATGCATGTAGAGCTGACACTGTACCTGGGTTATTCCTTTTTGTGGAAACTTTGGTGCTGTGCCTGCCTTTGTCCCCTTGTTTACCATCCCACTGTGCAAACTCAATTCCCTCTCGTCTTGCTAATTCTGTGCCTAAAAGACTTAACATCTGCTGAAGGGGGATGTACACATGTTCTGTAGAGTGTCCCCTACTTAATTCAAGCAAAATTGAGCTAGGCAATTTAGACTCCAGTGTAGGAACCAACATTATACCATACCTTTCCATTCCTACACCCAAGTTATCCAGGGACCTAGTTCTAATTTCAAATTCATCATATAACTGCCGTAACTCCTTGACACTATTAGGATTATTAACAGAAGGTATAGCTAAAAGTGCACGGAGGTGGCTTTTAATTAAGATCTCTGGCTTACCAAACCGTTTCTTTAATATATCCCAAGCCACATTATAATTAGCCTCTGTTAATGCTAATCCTGCTATAGTATTTGCTGCCTCCCCTTCCAAGAGGGACTGCAAATAATTAAACTTCTCCACGGCACTTAACACTTGACTAGAATGAACTGCTGATTGAAAACTGTCTGCCCATCCTTGCCATTCCTGAATACTCCCAGAAAATGGTTTGAGTACAAGCCTCGGTAATTGAACTACAGATCTGTTAACCTTAACTTCACAAACATCATTTGTTGAGTGTTGTGTTTCATTATTAGACCTGGTCTCTAACTGTACTGAGCTGCTAAACTCTTTTGCTCGGAGGCCTACTTTAATTATATCATCAATAATCTCTTCAAAGTAAATTATGTTATTTTCTATTTCATCCTCTTCTATAAGAGCCTCAATTTTAACATTTACCTCACTTAGAGCAACCTTTTTAGTTTCTAATATGGAAAGCTGCGCAGTAACTAAGCGTAAATCCTCTTGCTCTATGGCAGAATCTATAGTGGCAATGACCTTTGTAATTAGACCTTTGTAGGCGCTTCTCCTTTTTATAAATTTGTTCAATTCAGATGCACTCATCTTCAATGCAAACAACAATTGGGCTCAATGCCAAATGAGCTGAATTGGCAGAAATACTTAACCAAACTCATCAAACGTAAATTTTACTTTCAAATAAACTGAATTGCTGGGTGGGGTACTAACCAAACACCAGTATGGAATACCAAATTTTCCACCCCAGGACCTTAATTCAATAATAACCCAAAATTAACCAAACCGGTAAAATGTAGGCCAAAACAACGACAGACGACTGGCCAAGTTTCGCAATTGGGCAACCAAACTTTCCTCCCTGGGACCTTAATTCAATAATACTCAACCCGTCTAGGCCTAACTTGGGCTACAATTTGCACAATCAGAACTTTGCCGAAAAATAGTCACTGACTCAGTCTTGGGCTAGAATCCGGTTCTGAAGGACCATGTTATTTTATTTATTTGTTGGGTTCAAAATCCCAGCTGAGCCGTGAACGGCCAAATTCTAAAGGGCCAGTTCTACCTACAGCCCAAGTTAAGCTAAAATTAAAACTTACGGATTTGAGATCCTATTAGGTCCTACCTCATGGTTGCTGACTCGATGCGGGCCTACCTTAGACCTTAGTTACATGAATTTAATATGAAAACAAAAGGGGTACTATTTATGGTCTTCTTTCTCAACCTTGCAACAACAACGCAACCTGGACTATTGCACGATGCAACAATCTTGTATCTAAACAACCAAACTGAATTGCAAGAGAGCTCTCTATCAGACCACACCCTGTACGTACGACATCCCACAAACGAGTAGAAAGGACGCGCAGCGCCCCAAAATGATGCCACCAGAGTCCCAAACACTGATGCCACAAGAGCCCAAAAATGCTAGCTCTAAATTAAGTGAATTTTTCACTAACCTTACAATTATGAGATGGATATATATACACCTTAACTTAATATATACAAGCAATGCTGCATCAATCAGCTTAGTCATCATATCGCCTTGGGAACAATGGTTCTTCCTCTTCTAGATTTTCTAACAGGGAAAGGCTAGTGAGAAGTGTAAAGTGTCCATTAAAGAAACTTTAAGCTAATGC
Source organism: Bathynomus jamesi (assembly GCA_023014485.1). Classification (NCBI taxonomy): domain Eukaryota; kingdom Metazoa; phylum Arthropoda; class Malacostraca; order Isopoda; family Cirolanidae; genus Bathynomus; species Bathynomus jamesi. Next base: position 124,709 of record JAJOZX010004061.1, read on the forward strand.
TCATTTGAGCAAAGAAGAATTCTGCACTGTTTTGTGTGAAGTAGAAGCAATGGTGAACAGTAGGCCCATCACCTTTGTTTATAACAGTATGAAGGATGCAGAGCCATTGACACCAAATCATTTTCTTTGTGGTAAACGATTAACATCAAGCGCCAGTTTGCCAGAAGACGTACAGCTTATCCAGAGCAGTCAAGAAGAGTTAACCAAAAGGTTCACGTACCTTGAAGAGCTACAAGATTAGTTATAGAAGAGGTGACAGATGGAATACTCGCCAGAACTCAATTATTACCCATCAGTCAATGTAAAGGGCTCCAATGCAAATTGTATCAAGGTGGGAGAAGTTGTAATGATTGGGGATGAAGGACCAAGGCAATGCTGGAAGTTTGGCATAATTGAAGAGTTGTTTGTTGGCAAAGACAATTTAGTTAGGTCTGCACTGGTGAAGACTTCAGGAGGAAAATTAAAGAGACCTATACAAAAACTCTGTGCTTTAAAAATCAGCAAAAACACGGATAGTCAAGATGAAACATTTGAGTTACAGGCTTACAGCCTCATGGAGAAGGCTTGGCTAAACTTGCAGAAGGTAATGACAACAATGCCTCTTCGGTGGGGAGTGTTAGAAAATCTAGAAGAGGAAGAGCCAGTGTTGTTCAAAGGAGATATGATGACTAAGCTGATTGATGCAGCATTGCTTGTATATATTAAGTTAAGGTGTGTGTATATATATCCATCTCATAATTGTAAGATTAGTGAAAAATTCACTTAATTTAGAGCTACCATTTATGGGCTCTTGTGGCATCATTTTTTGGGGGCATTGCGCGTCTTTTCTACTCGTTTGTTGAATGCGACACTTATAGGGTGCGGTCTTATAGAGAGCTCTCTTGCAATTCAGTTTGGTTGTTTAGATACAAGATTGTTGCATCGTGCAAAGGTGCATGTTGTGTTGTTGTTGCAAGGTTTAGAAAGAAGACCATAAATAATGCCCCTTTTGTTTTTTATCTTAATTTTATGCAACTGAGGCCTAAGGTAGGCCCACATCGCGTCAGCAGCCCTGAGGTAGGACCTAATAGGACCTCCAAGTCCGGAAGTTTTAGTCTAATTTAACTTGGGCTGTAGGTTGAACTGGCCCTTCAGAGCTTCGCTGTTCAGGGCTCAGCTGCGATTCTGAATCCAAAAAAATAAAATAAAATATAACAGATACATTTAAATACAAAAGACAAAAATGAAAACCAGAAACTTCACGTCATCAATTCCCGATAACAGTGAACCATCTTACACTTTGTTGGGAGCGGACATAGATACCACAAAAACGTTACTGACAATCTAAAATGCTCCATTTCTGGTCAGCAATCAATCTAAAGCTTCAACTACACGAGTAAACCCAAATGAAGTTTAAAAAAATAACAGTTTAAAAAACATAATCATTAAATAACAAAATTTTAAATTTTAATACCGAAAATTAATTTAATATATTAATTCCAACCTACAACGCTAAACTTCACAGGCAGAAAACTCGTAATCACAAAATTACATCTGAGAGACAACTCTCTCCTTCAACACGAAACTAAATACAAATTTTCATCGTTATTATAAATAAGAACATATATTATGAACCCAAAAATACAGCGCAACCTACTACGTAAACAAAAATTAAAACAATTCACTGTATTATGAAGCCGCCATTAGAATTTGAACAATGTGAGGAGACGGGGATTAATTACACTCAATTATCTACTATTTACTGACTTTTTATTTGTACCGAAACAATTTAGACAAACGGGGTAAACATGAGTGCGGACTATCATTAACATTTTAATCGCGGAGAGAGAGACAATTAAATATTTTAAATAAACAATAACATACTAATACGAAAAACACCTAATCGGGGCAAACCCGCCCGAAGACTGAATTGCCAAAATTGGACATTTTACTCAGCCTCCCGCTTCGGCACATCTCGGATGTTGCCAATTTCTATTTTTATATTTTTAATTTGAAACAAAACATTATCAATTTCTTATTTACATACAAACCATAATTAGATTTCTTATTAAACATTATTTTCTTCTTTAAAAAACCAATACACTACAGTACAGTTGACCTAACCGGGCATTCATTTAAACGGGGCCGCACAGTAACCACGTATCCTACATTAATAACACACAGGGACGTAGCCAGGAATGCCCCAAAGGGGGAGGGGCGAATTTGAGCTACGTTCGTCAGGTCCCGTGGTGAATCGGGCTAGCCCATACAGTTAGGGGGTCTGGGAGAAAGCTGGAAGCTTCTCCAGTGGGGTCCGGGGCGGAGCCCAGTAAGCCAGCGCATTTTAAGCTTATTTTGTGTAAAATCTGTCTGAAAATGTCAGTGCAACTGCCATTTTTTAACAGCCACTATACAGCCATCCACATGAAATATGTACCCTTTCCAACAAAAGTTTGGATAGGACAGTCGTATTGATGCAATCTAAGCTATATTATAATGTAATTACTTGTATTTTCTGAAATTTTAAATCAGGTATTGATCCTATAGTTTTCATATTTAATAAAGAAAGTAACTATTTTATTCACACATTTATTGATTTCATGCATACAGTTATTTAGTGTATACACGTTTAACAGTTAACTAATCTATGAATAACGAAATCATTAGAAGAGATCCAAATGAAGCTCTCACGTATAAGGTAAATTATGAAAAAACTATATAGGGCTATGGGTTGATTGCCTGATATCCTCATCCGTTGGAAATTTCCAGCAGACTTCAGCGGAGAGTTACCGACTAAAGCCCTATGTTTTTTCGTTAGTTTGTTATGTATGTGTAGGTCTTTAAAGGACCTCTTTATGTTTTATTGTCTACGGTAACTCTAGCGTCGGGATTTTAGATGCCTATATGCAGTGGTGTAGTGCTAAATAAAGAAGTGGGGGAACGCATTTTGAAAGTGTTACTCAGATGCGGGGGGGACAATGGCGAGCGCGGCGAGCCCATACAGCTGGGGGTTTGGGGGCACTGTAAGCCCCCCGGGAAATCTTTTGAAATCTGACCAATTTCAGGGATATTTTGAGGTCATATGCAGTCTAGGGTGCTCCAGTTGCCCCAATTTCATCAAATATTGCTGAAGGTCCCTGTGGTATTGCAATTGGGTCTAATGAACATGTCCCTGAAGTTTGGCTCATTTCCAACAAGATTTACCTTCATCACAAACACTATTTATGAAGGAACCCTTTTGCGAAATATTAAGTTTGTGTTGAAGGTCATCTACAAGTATGATCAGCTGATCCAAACCAGTTGGAACTGGTTCATTTTTCTGGTTCATTTCATTAGACCCAACTGCAATATCACAGGGACCTTCAGCAATATTTGGTGACATTGGGGCAACTGGAGCACCCTACTGTATGTGCTTTATGTGTGTTGTATATGTGTCAGTTGCTAATTTAACTAATAACTGTAATAATCTTATTTTTCACTATTTTTTATGTGTTTATGTTGTATATGTGTCAGTTGCTAATTTAACTAATAACTGTAATAATCTTATTTTTCACTTATTTTTTATGTGCTTTATGTTGTTGTATTGTGTCAGTTGCTAATTTAACTAATAACTGTAATAATCTTATTTTCACTTATTTTTTCACTTATTTTTTATGTGCTTTATGTTGTTTGTATATGGGTCAGTTGCTAATTTAACTAATAACTAATAATCTTATTTTCACTTATTTTTTCTCTTTTCAGATAGATAAGTTCATACAATAAGAAAGTTTTAAAGAATGGCGACCAGAAGCTCAGACTCCCGGTTTGATGTTTTAATAGAAAGTCCAGGAGAAGAGCATCTGAAAATTACTGGTTCAAAGTTACCAACATACAATCAGGTGCTACTCTGCTACTTGGCTAAAGTTGATGAACTTAGAAGGCAAGATGCTTCCAAAAACATGAAATTGTCACGCATGGCATCGAAGTATGTGGTGAGCGAGATTCTTCCTCACTATTTGAAAGCACGCATCCCAACAATTCATGAGATTACCATGGCTGAGAGAATTGAGGAGTTCCACAAGGACTATATTGGCTGCATGAAGATTCCTCCTGAAAGGCGATCAAAAAGTCCTAAGATTGCAGCTTTCCAGGACAAACTTCATAAAACTATGCCATTCTATCCAGGTAATGCAGAGAAAAGGATGGTTGAAAGCAAGAAGGGTAAGGCAGAATGAAAGAAAATTATTGAGTATGACAGCATTTCTGAGAAATATGATGACAGACAGGACTTTTACCTATGGAGGAAAGGACAAAGTTTGTGCTCAGATAGAAATTAAGCGCCAAGAGAGGGCTGAACAGGCTGCTGTGCGATCAGAGAAAGAGGAGGAGAGAAGAGATCAGACATCATCAGTGGAGAAGATTTCCTCAGATTGTGATGTGTCAGATGAGGAAGCAGAAATGGTCAAATCAGCTGATGCCTCCTTTGAGCCTGAAGTAATGCCAAAACGATCACATAAGCGTTTAGTGAAAACCGGCTCCTCTTCATTTTGGCCTCATGATGTTCTTAAATCGCCAGAAGTGGTTGAAACTGCAGTTAGAAACAATGTTTCCTCAGCTGCTTTAGCACAGATCACTTTTTCCCTTATTAAGGCTACAGCTGGTGATCCATCAAAAGTAAATGTGAGTTACAGATCTGCTTATAATTATCGTGTGGAAGCTGTCAATAGTATTGCACAGAAAATCAGAGCATCATGGAAGCCACCTCTTGTGGCAACCATCCATTGGGATGGAAAATTGATGGACACTCTTGGAAATGAGTCTGCACAGGAGGAGAGGCTTCCCATACTTGTGTCTGGAGTTGGAGGTGTAAAATTGCTAGGTGTTCCACCCTTGCAACACAAGACTGACAGACTATCAGGGCCAAAAATTGCTAATGCCACCATAGAAGAACTGGAGGTCTGGAACTGCAAAGATAATGTTGCTGCGATGGTCTTTGACACAACATCCTCAAACACATGTGCAACAACAGCTGCCTGCATTAGTATTCAGGAGTCTCTCAAGCGTGAGTTGCTGTGGTTAGCATGCAGGCACCACATTGGAGAAAGGTTTCTTGTCCATACATGGGATGCCTTGAAAATTGAGGTCTCAAAGAGCCCAGACATTTCCCTTTTCATACGATTCAAGGAACATTTTGAGAAGTTGTCTTACCGCAACCTAGAGAATCTGTCCATCCCTGACATTCCAGAGGATCTGGCTGAGCAGAGAACTGCCATCATTGCTTTGTGTCAGGAAGCTCTCAAGTCAGACTTTGCTCGAGGGGACTACAAAGAACTGGTGCAACTTACCTTGGTCTACCTCAATGCTGTGCCAGATAACTTTACTGGGTTTCAAAGGCCAGGAGCTCTTCATAAAGCCCGTTGGATGGCAAAAATTCTTTACTCCATCAAAACAGTACTTCTTTGTGATCAAATTGCTGAGCTGCTAACTGGGACCATACTAGCTAAAGGACAATTACCCAAACTTATGCAGTACGTACAGTTTGTCGTGTATTGCTACATCCCATGGTGGATTGCTGCCCCAGTGTCTTCAGCTGCACCAATGAATGATCTCAGTCTAATCAATTCCTTTCTAGACTACAGGAAAGTTAATCCAACAATTGCAGGAGCTGCACTCAAGGCAATTGGTTTACATATGTGGTATCTCACAGAGGAATTGGTGCCACTTTCTTTATTCAGCAGCTCTCTCAGTGATGCAGTGAAGGAGAAAATAGCAAAGAAGCTTCTTGGAGCTGAACACCTGGCTTCATGCGTTTAAAAGAGATGGGTCTGGGTTGGCAAGCCAAAATTTCCAGAAGTTCCAAAGGAATCAAGTGATGACCTTTCAGAATTTGTTGGAAGTGATTCCTGGGCATTTTCCAGAATCCTTAACATCAATTCAGAATTCTTAAATCTGCCTGTTAATGAGTGGCCATCAAGTGAAGCATTTCTCTATGGAAAGGAAATAGTAGCAAATCTTTGTGTTGTTAATGATGCTGCCGAGAGGGGAGTTAAGCTTTGCCATGATTTCCTGGGCACTTCCAAAAAGGAATCCAATCTGCAAAATACACTACAAATTGTAGAAAATTGTCGCAACCGCCTCCCAAATCAGAGAAAGCGCAAGGTGGAATCTAAGAACTGGTTTCTTAAATTAGAATAGGTAAGGTAGCTGTTTGTTTTATTGATAATGTTTGTATGTTAATCAGTATTTTGTTTATCTTACATGTATGTGAAAATCTATCTTTTTGAGTATTAATACAAAAACATAAACATAGTCTAAGTTTGTAGTCTTTAAAGACCTTGTCTGAGTTTTTTTTTGTACACTTGCTTCTTTGGAAATAAATTCTTGACGTTGGAACTTCTATTGAGATCTATCCATTATCCATCCACAAATACACCAGCAGCTATGCATATCCAGAGCTCAACTTTGCATTAAATACCTGAAAAAATCATGAATTTGACTCATTTTTAGCATTTTTTATCATTAATATGTAGATTATTTGAATCAAAACCTCAAAAATTGAGTTACCCACCACCTAAGACCATCCCATAGTTTTTTTTATCATAATAGTAAGATGTTACAAAGCAAAAATGTGTCATTTTTAGTGTTTTTCTATAAAAATGCCTTTTGTAAAAAGGTTCCTACAGAAAACGTTAATGTGATGAAGGTAAATCTTGTTGGAATTCAATCAAACTTCACAGGCATATTTACTAGACCCAACTGCAATACCACAGAGACCTTCACCAGCTTATTCCAAATTTTAAGATTTTATGGGGCGGCTGGAGCACCCTAATATGCACTGGATATTAGGATATATTCCAAGGTTGAAGATGCAGTATTTCCAGTGTCATTAGATATACGACCTCCAGTACGATCAATAAAAATAGCTAACAACTGGAATGATCAACTAAAAAAAAGTTAACAACTGGTACGCCGTGGTGACTGTTTCATCAGATCTTTATAGGCTAGCATTGCCTCAGTCGAAGCTAAAAGAAATGAAACAGTTAATGATTCTTTCACATATTTCTTCTAGGGGTGGGAATTAAAATTTCATGACGTTAGAGATTTGTAAGTTCGGATTTATTTGAAATAGTGAGGGAACGCCGTTCCCACGCGTTCCCACAGCACTACACCACTGCCTATATGTGAACGAAAGAAAGTGTCCCACCTTATTTTCGCTGGGCCTTAGTTTGCTTCGATGTAGGGCGTGACGGTCTTCTTCGATGTAGGGCCGTTATGATGGAGCCTACACTGCGAGTTGACACTTTATAACTAATATAGGCAGTCACTAATTAAACACCTGAAGGTGTAGGCTTATCCTTTTTATAGTTATTAGGTTTTATATTATAAGGAATTCACTCAGAACTTTAGGGAAGACAAAAGCACATCTTCCCTGTTTAAAGCATTCGCTGTTACATAAAGAGCTCCGAGTGAGCCGATATAATATAATCTTCGTATTTTAGTATAAATTGCTGATTTGGCGAAGGTTGTTGACCCTTGCCTTGATGTAATCTCATGAGTTGGCAGTGGAAAATTTTGATCACGCGAAATAATAAATGTTTCTCGTGGTTATGTGGGCCCGATGCCTACATACGGGTTCTATGTATGTATGGCAATCATTTCATTCCCATTAGGCTATGTCGCCACTCCCGAGACAATTTTGTAGATATTAAATTCAATTAATTAATAATTTATATTTAATTATGAAATAAAGGTATCACATACGATACCATGCTGTAAGCGCGTATAGTTTTTTCATACAAGTCAAACGGATGCAGGAACAGCTAGATCAGTTGAGACAGAAGAAACACACATCTGCTTCATATATAAAATTTTAAACAGGATAATCGCATGGAAAAATAATTTAGGGACTACTTGACAAAAAAAATGTACTTTATCAAATACGCAATTACTTTACTAAATCAAAATCGAATACGTTAGTAAATACGCAATATACATATAGATACATCACAAAATCACATTACCGCCCACCGTCCGTTTTATTCCAGTAACAAATTGAGTCGTCTCGTCGTCTCACCTTTTTCCTCACAAATCTATCCACTATTTCGGACGCATCATCTAGAGTTAGCTTGTCTCTCTCCATGACGATTAAATATAGCTTAAATAACATATATATACATATAGATACAGACACGCCTTCTATTATATATAGATACCAAATTGTTAAATGTTATAGTTTGGCGGTGAACCTTGGTTGTAATTACCACAGATTTTTTCCCTGGACTTTTCAAGGGGGGGCGACCGCCTCCGTCGCCTCCCCCATTGGCTACGTCCCTGATAACACATGCAGTATATCAATAAATAGAGCAGAAAAAACTATCGGCCCTGAAAGTAAAATTTACTAATAAACTTAACCGAACTTAACCTAGCACTGCATTATTACATCTTCACGTTACAACAATAATATTCAAACTATACGTCTTAGCAGGCAACATATAAATATTAATAATAACAAGAACCTACTACTACTACAGTCACCACCATTGTGCGAATTGTATTCAATTTTATACATTTCTTAATATTGTTGTAATTTTTTTATATTTTGAAAAGTTTACATAGATGTATGTAGAGTTTTTTCTGCTCTATCGATTGATATATGTGTTATTAATGCAGAGTACGTGGTTGTTGGGCGACCTTAAAAGTAAGATTTACCAATTAATATTTTGTATTAAATTATGAAATAAAGGTACCAAGAGTCAACTTATGGAAGGAACAGTACAGCGTGTTATTCAACTCTGTACATAAGCACAATAAAGTTAATTTGTTACCTATAGTCCAGATATAAGAGTTAGTGTATTTGAGACTAAACAGGCCATAAAATGTTTAGATTATAACAAATCATGTGGTATTGATGGTATTTCTGCAGAGCATCTGAAATTTAGTAGTGCCTCTGTTAGCCTTGTGCTTTACAGGTTTACTCATACGTGTGGTGTTTTGCCGGATATAATGTTATCCGTTGTTTTGGTGCCAGTACTGAAAGATTAAAAGGGTAAAATCAACAGTAAAGATAACTGTAGGCCAGTAGCCTTGGCCAGTGTTATGTCTAAGGTGTTTGAATATATACTAGGCCGGGTCGAAAAGGGGTCAAGGTCAAGGTTTTGCTTAGGTACATATTGTGAGGTTGATCATTTTGTAATAGTAGTATCCACACCAAAAATCAAGGCTGTGGGACCTTCGCTACCCCTCCCCCCTTACCAATACTCACTTTTTTTTTTCATGTGAATTTGTATGGGAAATAGGTCGAAAATCGTAAAAATCGACTGTAAATTTGTTTTTTTTTGCTTTCGGATGGCCAAAATCGGGTTCCCCGGCACGAATCACATCAGAATAGACCATTTACCAATTTTTTTGAGATTTGGGGGTAGGGGGTAGGGTCTTAAATCCAGTGCTGACTCATAGCACCGGATATAAGACCTAATATTACATTATTATTTTTTTTCTTTCTAGATTCCTATTTAGGTATCTAGAATGTTAAAAGTTTGGGTAATTATTCGTTTGGTTATTATGTATTTTATCACACTCAGTCATTTTACACACCAAAATACATTTTTCTAGTAGTATTTGATGTGATTTGTTCAAATATGACCTCCATTTCCATCGGAAATGAGATCCAACAAAGTTATAGTACTTTGAAGTTTGGCTCATTTTCAAGGGAAATGGAAGTCAAAATCTAAGCAAAACACATCAAATATTACTAGAAAAATGTATTTTGGTATTAATTAACCTTACCTAACCTAACCCTGGCTAAACGAGCCTAACCCTGGCTAAACGAGCCTAGAGTATTACCTTATTATGGATTAGGTGTTGGATACAGACGAGAGCTCGTTTAGCCAGGGTTAGGCTCGTTTAGCCATGGTATGGTTAGGTTAGGTTAAGGTAGGTTAGGTAAGGTTAGGTTAGGTTAATACCAAAATACATTTTTCTAGTAATATTTGATGTGTTTTGCTTAGATTTTGACTTCCATTTCCCTTGAAAATGAGCCAAACTTCAAAGTACTATAACTTTGTTGGATCTCATTTCCGACGGAAATGGAGGTCATATTTGAACAAATCACATCAAATACTACTAGAAAAATGTATTTTGGTGTGTAAAATGACTGAGTGTGATAAAATATATAATAACCATTCGTTTTAGTGCTTTTCCTCCTTTCTGAACCAAAACACATTTTTCTGGTGTTTTGTGGTGTGATTTGCTCAAATCTGAAGTTCGTTTCTTTGGGAAATGAGACGTTTTTGAGAAATTTTAAAATTGAAAATTTCTCAAAAACGGCTCATTTCCCAAAGAAACTAAGTTCAGATTTGAGCAAATCACACCAGAAAAATGTGTTTTGGTTCAGACCTAAACTGACCTGACCTGACCTAACCCAACCTAACCCGCGTTTTTTCGCAATTTCTTACCTTAAATAGCACCGTTACAATAAGTTTTGCCACAGTTTGAGGTGGGATTTTTCAACCCACGTGCCTTTTTGACGGGAAACAGAGAAGGAACACTTTTTTTTTCTGCCGCGCTCGTCCCTAGTCAATCTTGTGCAATAATATTGATCAGCAATTTCTCTATAATTGCACTCACGACCACACTGCGGACAAATAACACGACTAGGTAAAACACAGTGACTTGTAATATCTTGTATTAATTGATAGTAATCCAAATCACAACCTTCGCAAATCATAATGAGAGTGAGAAAATGAGTATGCATTATCAGAGATTCAAAATGTACGTCTCTGATTGGTCGGATAAGGTCACGTGAAACAAAAACCAGTTTTAATTGGTTGTTTTGACCTATGTTTCCTAATTTTGCCACGAGATGTCTCCCATAAAAACTGGAGAGGGGCGACGTTCGTTAAAATTTTAACAGCGTTTAAGAGCTAAATACTCGGTCAATGGCCTATAATAGCTGCTTTTTACGTCTAAATTTTTTTTTTTTTTCCATAAAAAATAATTATTACATTTCCTTGATTTTTATCAGTTTCCCTGAGGTTTCAAGGTGTCTTGAATATGAATTTATATGTTAAATTGTTATAGAATGTCTCCTATCAAAAACGAACAAAGCATTAAAATGAATATTAACCAAAGTTTGTATTAAAATATATTATTTAATTTCAAAATCTTATTAAATTATGGCTACTAGAAAAAGAAGCCACAATGCAGCCTTTTGCAGCAGAAATTTTGAGCTACCAAGATCTATAAATTTTCTAGCAAATGATTATATTGATTTGATTAATTGGAATGAGTAGATAATCACTCCTCCACCTTTGTTAAGTAATTTTACCAATGAGTAATTGCTTCAGATTAGAACTAAAGGTAATTATTCATTTTTTGACCCACTCTCTTTTTATAATGAGAGCAAATGTTTCTGGTCAATTTGGAGGTGCTCTGCACGAATCTGCCATCCGTTTCCTGTGCAAATGCGTAGTTTTTGAGATATCGTCATCTTGAAAACTACGCATTTGCACAGGAAACGGATGGTAGATTCGTGCAAAACACCTCAAAATTGACCAGAAAAGTTTGCATTCGTGCTAAACCTAACTTAACCTAACCTAACCAGTCACCTTATTTTGGAGGATATAGTTCTGCAATTGCAGTAAGGAAGTGATGCAGAACTGTAGAATCGTCAGGATGTTCTGCCAGGAACAAGTATTGTGCGAAATATTTCCGGTAATGAGGACGCCATGTGCCCTTAAAGATAGAAACAGTAAATCCACACTCACGCTTATTTTTTGGATTTTTTTTACGGCACCTAAACACCTTCGAGTCTTGTCTTAAAATACAGGCAGTATTACATTTAGGGCAAATCACGGATGTCGGAATTATGCCGTGATTGGAAAAAACATCTAAACTTTTATCTTCATTGAGGCCAACAAGGCGGATTAGGTCTTCAAAATCAAGTTCACAAGATTGACATGTCATAACAGTAGAACGAAAATCATCACACTAACAAAAAACAGAAAGAAGTAGGCAAAAGCAAGAAAAAGTAGCCAAAAAAAAGCCAAGAAAAATCTCCTCAAAAAAGGTAGCTAAAATAAACAAACGCACCAAAATTTATATACATAGCTACATATTAGAAAGTAGAAAATATTTTTTTTAAAAAGTACATTTTATACAAATTTGCATAAGATAATATATATTTTCTTATTCAGTTTTGATTGGTTATTCAGTATACAGGGTGTCCCCGAATTAACTATTTCAATGAAATTGGACAAATTTTTTAAAAACATACTTTTATTTATATTTATCATGTTTAATATGTGTTAAAAATGTATTAGTTTCTAAATTTTTTTCATAATTTTATTTTCATAATTTTTTCATAGTTTTTCATAGTTTTATTTTCATTCTCTTTCAGAACCCTATTAATAATGAATACACAGGAATGCATCTTTGTTGTAACATCCCGTATCAAAGGACTGCAATGTAATGAAATCAGAGAAAAATTTACAAGAAGATTCCACAGAACTGGTCCTACAGACAAAGCGATTTGTGAACAAATTTAAAAGAACTGGATCCGTACACGATGAGGTGGGAAGAGGATGCCCAAGGACAGCACGTAACAGTACCGAACAGGTACGACAATTGCTTGAGGATGAACCAACAACTTCGGTTAGGGAGGCCAGTCGAAGACTCCACATATCCAAGACAACAGTTCATAGAATCTTGCGTTCGACACTGATGAAAAAGGCTTATCACATTCAAGTACTGCATGCCTTAAATGAAGAGGATTATCCAAATCGAGCAGCAAGGTGTGCAGAAATTGTGGATCAAATCGAAAATGAAAGTTTATTGGATAACATCTTATTCAGTGATGAGGTGGCTTTCCACACGTGTGGTAAAGTCAATCGACACAACTGTCATATCTGGTCCAATGAAAGACCGTCTGAAGTCATAGAATGGCAAAGACACTCTAAAAGTTAGTGTGTGGCTTGGAATGACCAAATCCAAAATTTATGGCCCATTCTTCTTTGTGGAAGCAACTGTAACGGGTACTGTCTACCTTGATATGCTTCAGCAGTTTCTCGAACCACAGCTTCTTGATGATGGCATTCTTGATAATGTTGTGTTTCAACAAGATGGAGCACCATGTCATTATGCTCTAATTGTTCGAGAATACCTCAATAGACGCCTTCCGAATTGGTGGATTGGACGTGGAGGACCTCGACCTTGGCCTCCGCATTCTCCGGATTTGACACCCCTGGATTTCTTTGCATGGGGTTTCATAAAAACAAAGGTTTATCGCCAAAAGATCAATAGTTTAGCTGAACTTAAAGAACGCATCCAGTTGGCAGTGCAGGAGATAACACCTGAAATGCTTCAAAATGTGTTTCGCAGCGCTAAGGATAGATTTGAAATTTGCAGAGATACAGACAGTGCACATGTTGAAACTTCTCAATAAAGTTTTGACTTATGATTTATAAATCTATTTGTTTTTGTATCATTTAGTAATAAACACAAAATTATGTCAGTTTTTATTAAATTTGTCCGATTTCATTGAAATAGTTAATTCTGGAATACCTTGTACATTGCTGTTATAGCTGGGTGTGACTGGGTCAAAAAATGAATATTAACCGAACTAAACCTCTAGAAATACTAAATTTTTCATGTCACAGCCAAACTGTTGAATGGGGTGTGAACTTAATAACTAAATCTAGCCAGGAAAGAATTGGTTATATTAATTGGCATAAATTTATTTTAAATATTTGTCTAAAATTAGTTTTAGGTCAAAAATTTTATTAAATTTCTCTTAATTTCTAAATTTCTACCAGTAATAACTAAAAATTTGTATTAAATTTTTTTTTTATACATTTTTGTATTTTTAAAATTTTTTTCCATTAAAAATAAGTATTTTATAAGAACTTTTGTAATAATACATTTTTTTGTAGTAAATCGCAAATTATCTCAAATTTTCTGAAAAAACTGACACTGGTAGGGTGGGTAGGGGTCCTCAGAATTTAAAAATATTTTACCAGGGTGTTACTATGATTGATTGAACCACCTCACACTATGTATGTAAGAAATCAAAAATTTTGCCCCAGCCTAATATATACTCATTAGTAGACTTGAATGTTACTTGTATACTAGTGATAACCAATTTAGTTTCAAAAAGAAACACAGTACTGATATGTGTGTGTGTGGCTTGAAGGAAATGGTCTGTAAATACCAAACTATAGATGCTAATGTATTTTTGTGTTTCCTGGATGCCTCTAAAGTATTTGATTGTGTTAATCATGACAAATTATTCATGAAACTTGTAAATTGTAATGTACCTGGTTACTTGATCCGTATATTAATATTCTGGTATAATCATCAGACAACGATTGTAAGATGGGGTTGGGTTAATTCCAGTGGTGGGCACAGCTAACCAAAAAGTTAGCTTTGATAACCACTGAACCGCTAACTCAAAACTTAACTGATAATGCTAAACCGATAAACCGCTAAAAAAATTTAGCGGAAGCTAACGATTACCGCTAACTGCTAACTTTTATTATATGAATTTAGCTTCGGTTTGGTTTTTTGGCTCTAAAACCCATAAAGAGAGCTGAAATTTTAATATGTTGCAGCTTAGACATAGAGCTTTCTAAAAAGGTATAGCATGCCAAGATCAGATGATGATCAAGGTGTACATAAATAATTAAATGAACAAATGAAATTAAACATTAGTTTACATTCAACATACAGTTTATTTACAGTACAAAAAGTATTAAATGAATCAAAAATATTAAGAAATAAAAATACACACAAAAAATAACTTGGGCTGGCACAAGATGCACCAGAAGTACAAGAGGTTGGCGTTTCTCTTATCCCTTGACATAAAGACAAAGTAGTCCTCCAGGTGGGGCCATGGGTTCTGAGACTCCTGGTTGGGCTGGTCCTGGCAGACCTGGCCATCAACAGGCCCAACATCCTCAGGTGGAACCAAAACGTCTTCACTTTCCATTGCAAAAACTTGTAGACTCGGTAAACTGACAAAAATATGCTTATGATAACGTACGCTGTTGCTGACACTGTAACGTTGTAAGTGAACTGAATTGCAGAATTACACACTGCTGCTCAGCTGCTGCTGCGTCGACCAATCACGTCTTGTGTTTACACGTAGTCAGCCAATAGCGTGCCAGACTGACTGTTGCAGACATGCTAAGAACAGACTGGAACAAGCATGTATGATTTTAGGGTTAGCGGACTTAAAGTTAGTGGAACTAAATTTAGTGGAAGCTAATTGGTCTGCTAACGGTTCTCAAAGTTAGTGGAAATGCTAATCCGCTAATGGAAAAGTTAGCTTCGCTAATTAACAGTTAGCAGATTAACGGAACCATGCCTACCACTAGTTAATTCAGAGCCATTCTCTGTGACCAATGGTGTCTGGCAGGGAGGGATACTATCCCCCTACTTATTCAATGTTTATATGGATAATCTATCTATCTTGTCCTGAACACATGTAAAATAGGCTGCTATATTGGTATAATGATTGTTAATCATCTGATGTATGCAGATGATCTAGTTCTTATTTCTCCATCTGTAAAAGGGCTCAGCACACTTTTGAAGGTGTGTGAAAGGTATGGGAAGGATAATGACATAAAATATAATCCTGCTAAAAGTCATGTTATGATTATGAGGGCCAAGGCCTACAAGTATATAAAATTTCTTTAATTTCAATTGAATGGTATGGTGGTGTTAGAAGTAACCCTGACTAAGTATCTTGGCCACATACTAACGGATAGTCTTTCAGATGACTGTGATATTGTAAGGCAATGTAGACAATCAATTTTGTGTGTACATTAGATGTTAAGTTGATTTTGTTCAAAACTTTTTGTACTTGAATGTATACAGTGCTCATTTGTGGTGGAACTGCATGATGTATAATTTGAGGAAATTATATGTTGCATATAATAATATTTTTAGGAATTTATTAAGGACTCTAAGATTTGTAAATGGTGCTCCTTCTAGTGTGTGTATGCTGTTTGTAGTCAATAAAGTGCCTAACTGTGCCAGTGTCATTCGCAATTTTGTATTTAGATTTATCACTAGGCTTGGTGAGTCAATAAGATAATAGAACCCATTGTTAGTGGACTGATCTCAAACATATTTTATAAATCTCAAATCTGGAAGCATTATACATAGTGATTCACTGGCCTACTTAGTCAGTGCTCCAGATAACTATATCTTAATCTTCTATGGACCTCTTATATAATGTTTGTCCCTGTTGAGTCTGAAATAAAGTGTTTGTTTGATACCATATTGTACATAATAATTGTAGGTGTGTTTAGGCCTGGGTTTAAATTAAGCCTTGCTGTGGACTGTAATGTAAACTGTATGACAGGCGTGTATAGTTTTTGCATACATTACATTTCATTTGGAAAACATGAAACCACCGGGGCCTATCGAGGTTATCCAAGTTATGAGCTAATAATAATAATAATAGAATTGTCCTTGACCCTTTCTTCCTGCATAGAAAAATATTTGGCCTAAAGAATGCAATTGGTATATTTCTCCTATAGTTTGGAATCTCAGTAATCCAATTTGGGTTACTTAAATTCAGGGTTTCGGAGCCGGAGCCGGAGTCGGTGGAGCCAGTGAATTTTGCTTACCTGGAGCCGGAGCTGGAGCCAGAAACCTAGAAAATACGGCTCCATGGTCTGGCTCCGGGTGATATATTGCTAGGTACCTAAATTGTTATTTGTTAAATATAGGTTTAGTTGCAAGTTATAATTCTTGTAATATATTACGAAAAATGGTACTATAGGATTCTTGGATTTTATGGAGGTGTGGGAGTTGCAGGAATAATCTGCAAATTTCCATTTTTTAACCATTAAATATTTGGGAAGATTTGTCTTAACAACACTTAATTATATAGGTAAAAATTTTTTTATGGCGGTGGAGACCTTAGGTAGGTAGGTACTAACTATTTATCTAAGTAGGTAACTACCTAGATACATACCTAGTAAGGTTGGTCCTTCTGACTTGGATTGAACTATTTTTATTTTTAGGTCAATTATCTTGTATTGCTAAATTTCTTTTTTTTCAGATTCTTTGTAATTTGTACTTGATTCTTTAATTATAATCATCAGTCTATGACCCTTCATAATGGATAGAGATTCAATAAAGAAGTCTGATATATTCAAGTATTTTACTGAAAGTTCAGATAAGAAACACTATGTTTGTATTTGTGAAGTTTCTGATGCTTTGGGAAATATTTCAACGTGTGGAACTAAAATTACCAAGCCTCAAAGCAAAAAGCCTGATGTCTCCTCAAGAGCATATAATTTGAAGACACTTGAGTCGATTACATCCTGAAATATCAAAAATGATGGAAGAAAAGAAGCAAATGCTTGAGCTTTCAAGACCCAGTACTTCTGCCAGTTCAAAAACTAAAGCAAACCAGCAAAACATTACTAAATTTTTGATGTCTCAAAAAGTCACTATCTCAATGACTACAGATAATTTTAAAAATAGCATAATTGAGTTAGTTGTTAAAGATTCTATGCCTCTATCTATGTTTGAAAAGCCAGCTATGCGCAGTCTACTAGAAGAAATGGCTCAGAAATTCAAGATTAGTTTAGATAAAGACAATATCCGTCATTTAGTGCTAGAAAAATCAAAAGAAGAAAAATTTGCTCTCAAAGAGCAATTAAAAGGGCGCTTCATATATTTAAAAGTTGATGGTTGCACACGAATACGGACACATTATTTTGCCATCAATGTCCGATTTATTGATTATGATAATAAAATCCTCACCCGCACTATAGCAGTAAAAGATACACATGCTCAGCAAACTAGTGACTACCTGCATGATCTAATTATGAGAACTCTGGAAGAGTACGGCATACCAAAAGAATTTGTGCTCTGCATTGTCAGTGATAATGCATCAAATATGATTAAAACTGTTGAGAAGTTGAATGATAATCAAGAGGCAACTTCAGAAGATGATATACAAACATTTGGTGAACATGATGATGATTCAACAGACACTCAGGAAGTGGCATCTTGTGTAGAAGAAATTGACAGTATTGTATCTGAAATTTCACACTTCTCCAGAATCAACCACATGCGTTGTGGTGCACATACCTTGCAACTTGCTATTTGCGATGGATTGAGAGATAAACATGCTACCTCTCTCATAGGTAAGTTGAGACAGGTTGTAGTAGCAGCAAGAAAACCAAAAGTGGAAGAAATAATTAAAAGACGTGCAGGCAAGGTTGCTATTTTAGATCAACCTACTCGATGGGGCAGCACTTATTTAATGATAGAGCGCTTATTAGAATTAAAACCTGTACTCTTGGACATGGCAAATTCAAATGTGAATCTTTCAGAAATAATGTGGGAACAAGCAAGAAGATTGGAAAGAGTACTGTACCAGCCATATATAGTAACAAAAAAAATTCAAAGTGAAGATTTGACTCCCGGTCAATTTTTGAAAGAGTGGAAATCTTTGATGTATTTTCTTTCCAAGATAGAAGGCACCATAGCTGATGACATTAAAAGTTCCATGGAAAGGAGAGAAAATATTTTACTTGATAATGAAGTATTGCTTGCTGCTGTTTATATAGATCCTAGATATAGATGCTTATTAACATCTGAACAGGTAGTTAAAGCCAAGGATGCCCTATGCAATATAGCAATCAGAATGAAAAGTAACCTAGACCTTTCAAATAAAGTCTCTCTATTAAGAGAGGAATGTGGAACTGAGATTATTGCATCATCAAATTCATCATCATCTTCCACCACTTCTGATGTCAGCGAGTTTGATTTTGAAAAAATTATTGATATTCAACATGGTAAGAAATCAAAACATCCTCGTTTAGAAAGTGAACTAATACCACCTCTCAGTCCAATGTGTACCCTCAAATTGCAAGTTGAGGAATCTTTTCCTGAGATTGAAAAATTTGACCGTTCGTCAAAACTGTCTTTTGAACAAGTAATAGAAAGGTATCCTAAAGTTATAAGAGATGTTGCAAATCTTCTAGTAGCTATGCCTTCAACACAAGTCAGTGTTGAATGGCTATTTTCAGCGCTGAAAATTTTAAAATCTGATTTAAGGGCACGTATGAAAGAAGATATTGTTGAGGCTATGTTATTTTTAAGAACAAATGTTTATAAGTAAACTTAGATAAATAATTTTAATTCATAATTTTTTTTCTGGAAACAGATTTACAAGGAGAATCTTGATTTTATGTTTAAAAATTAGTTTCCTACCTTAGCTACATTAGTAAAAATTTCTGCAAAAGTTATTATTTTGCTTTCATTTTTTAATACAAGGAGTATTATGATTTATGATACTGTAAATGTATCATTGAATTTGCAAACTTTTTAATTTTTTAATATGTAGTTTGAACTTTAAAGATAAAGTCTGATTTAAGGTTACACTTAAAAAAAATATAATTGAGGCCATCTTGTTTTAAAAAAAAAAATTATAAATAAACTTAGTAATTTTCATTTTCAATTATTTTAAGGAAACAGATTTACAAGAAGAATATCTTGATTTTATGTTTAAAATTAGTTTGATTATACCTTAGCTAGAATAAAAAAAATTTTGCATTAGTTTTCGTTTGTTAATCCAAGGAGTAGTATTGATTTTATAAGCATAGGGTAAATGATTTTGTAAATTTTCTTTTATAATATGTATTAGTAGTTTGAACTTTTGACTTTGTTGAATTGCTTTTGTTAATTAAATTACAAAACTTTTTGACTAAAAGAAAATCTCTTTTTAAGTAAATAATATAACCTATTAAAAATTTAAAAACTGAATTTTTTGAAATATTCAGCTCTTTTTCAAGCCAAGTTGGCTTTCATGAAGCTTTCAAGTTTCAATACTTAAAAAAAGATGCATATATTATCTCAGAAAGTTTGATTGTTACTATTTTCCATACGAGAATTCTTAAGTTTGAACTTTGAACTAATTAGGAGGCAAGTTTCTCTAATTTATATAAGTTACCATTGTTAATAAATATTTAATATCATTTAGTTTTCATCATTTTCCTTTAGTTATTTAAATAACTTCATTCTATCATTATATTTGCCTAATTTAAAATCATAAGAAATTTAAATTTTGAGTATTAAAGTGATTTAATAATAAAATATTTTTGTGCAATATTTTAAACTGGACAATTAGTTATATAAATCTAGATATTTATTTTATAATTAACAGAATTTACTATAAAAGAGCCAGAGCCGGAGCTAGACTGTAAAAAATTTCTGCTCCGGAGCCGGAGCCAGAAGTTTTTTTACCGGCTCCGAAACCCTGCTTAAATTTTATAACCCAACGCGGTGGTATTATAATGGACGTGTGAAGTTATAATTCTGTTCACGCTCTTGTTTCTGTTCCTCCCTTTTCCTACTTCTTTCCCATTTCTTCATCTGTTCAAGTTTCTCTTCTTCACTATCTTCTTTCTTGGTAACATCGACCATAATCACATTTTGAAAAAAGGAATTCACTAGGTCCAATTGATAGCCAAATCATAGCCTAGAATGATTTAAAGCTATATTTCATAATCAGATTTGGCAAAATATCAATTTCAAGTTGATTATCCTTAACCCTTCGGATGCGCAATTCCTGACCGTGTACTTTCCACCTGTGCGCAAAAAAATCGGGAAATTTACCCGTTTGTTAACGTAAAATAAATCAAGTCAAGCACCATTTTGTTAAATTATTTTTGTTTCCCTTAATAAATAAAGATTTTCTCTTACAAACTAAACATTTTCTCTTACAAAATAAACAGAATTTAGTGGGTAACTTGGGAATATGGTTGAGTAGAATTTTATGAAAATTTACACATTTTCAAGCGTTTATGTTCAGTCTTGCATGAGAAATTGGGGGAATGAAACGTGCGCTATGGCAGCTAAAAAACAAAGACTGGAAAGTTGTGAACAAATAATAGCTGCGTTAGATGCAATAAGCTCTGGAAGTAGTGAGTGTGAAAGTGATTATAGTGAAACTGATATAAGTGACAATGGAGATGATATTACAGCAAGTAGTAATAGTTCATTTTCATGGCAAAGTGTGCAATGTTGCCAGTCTAACAGATATCGCTTTGAAGAAAATGTAGGACTTCAACAAGGTTGCAATCTAAATGAAGCAAGTTCAGAAATAAATTTTTTTGAGTATTTCTTTGACAATGTTATGATGCAAAATATAGTGGGACAAACAAATGAGTTTTATCAATATGAGAAAAGAAGATTAGGCCCATCTCAATCTTCCAGGATGCAACGATGGCATGATACAAAAAATGATGAACTGTATGTCTTTTTTGCTCTAACAATGCTCATGCCACACATAAATAAACATAGACTGCAGGATTACTGGGGTTCAGACTCCTTGACTGAAACACCTTCCTTTCGCAAGTATATGTCAAGAGATCGATATTTATTACTCATGAGATTTCTGCATTTCACAGACAATTCAATTCCTCCAAATCAGCCAAATGATCGTCTTGTAAAAATCAGACACTGTATAACTCATATGAAGTCAAAGTTTTCAAATATTTACAATCCAGGACAAAAATTAGTTATTGATGAATCTCTTGTACTTTTCAGAGGGAGGGTAATTTTTCGACAATACATACCCTCCAAGCGTCATAGATTTGGAGTGAAATTTTTTATCCTTTGCGATTGTGAAACTGGATTTGTCTTGGATTTCATCATTTACACTGGATCAGACATAGATTATCCTGCAAATGATCCACTAGGACATTCTGGAGCGATTGTAAAGACACTTTTAGCTAAATATTTGAATAAAGGCCACATTCTATATACTGACAACTGGTATACGAGCCCATTACTATGCAAATATCTGCATGTAAATAAAACAGGATCTTGTGGAACTGTAAAGGTAAATAGAAAAAACATGCCCAAGTTTTGCCCAAGTAGAAAAGGAGAGTGCCATCTGATGGAATCAAAACCTTTATTAGCACTAAAATGGACTGATAAAAGAGATGTGCATATGCTAACAACAATTCACAGTGGAAGCATGATTGACTCAGGAAAGGTTGATCGTCGAACAAACGAAATAAAATTCAAACCAGATGCTGTTGTGGACTATAACAAAAATATGCGTCTGGTGGACAAATCTGATATGCAAATTAGCAGCGTAGAATGCGTTAGGAAAACTGTGAAGTGGTATAAGAAGGTATTCTTTCATCTTTTGGATATTTCTCTTTACAATTCCTTTGTACTCTACAAAAAAACTACGAAAAAGCAGATTTCAATGAGAGAATTCAATCTTACATTAGTCTCTCAACTACTCACGAAGTATGCTCAAATAACATCCCCACATCCTGGAAGACAAAGTGTGAGACCAAATGCTCCTGACAGACTTCTCTCAGCTAATTACATTGAAAGGCATCACCTGGAACAAGTTCCGCCAACACCATCTCGACCTGTAGGTCAACGACAATGTCATGTATGCTCACATACAACACAAAGAGAAAAACATGTTACAAAAGTTTCTACTTGGTGTCCGGAATGCAAAGTTGCATTGTGCCTTGAGTGCTTTGTTCTCTACCACACCCGTGCCAACTACTAAATACTAAATTCAGTAAAAGTGTAAAACAATGTTGTAAATAAGTATAATGGAAAGTGTAGATTTATCAAAATAATATTTATTTCATGAACAATTATTTTATAAGGAGTTATTTTTGAAAAGGAATAAAAAATTATTTTTCAAGAGGACAAATAAAATATATATTCTTCAAAACTCAAATGTAAGTATAATACTTGCTCATTTATGTGTACATGTGCGCATATGTATACATGCATGTGTGTGTGTGTGTGTATGTGTGTTGTGTGTGTGTGTATGTTTGTTGCGGATGGTTTATGAATATATCTGAGTCATAGATTCTTCAAAACTCAAATGTAAGCATAATACTTGCTTGTTTATGTGTACATGTGTGCATATTTGTACATGCATGCATGTGTGTATGTGTGTATGCTTGTTGCGGATGGTTTATGAATATATCTGAGTCATCAATAGCATTAAAATGCAAAATCATTTATTTTGATTGGGATTTTGTGCGAAAACATAAAAAAAATAACGCGATCATCATATGATGCTGGGAGCATTCTTCCGACAAACGTCCTGAGCATCATATGATGATGGGAGCAGCGGAAGTGTTAAACTGTTTGTGTAGAGTTTCCAAAGTACATTTCATAATAAAATACAGGCCTTAGCTATCATTTTTTTTTTTTGCCTTATTTCTAGCTTCCAAGCAAGAAATTTATATTTAGAAGTTGGAAGAGGAAAAACTCTGTTGTGCTTCAAGTAGTTTTACAAATTGTTAAAGGATTATATTATTAATTCTATAGATTTTACTTTATTGGGTTTATAAATAAATTTATTGGGAGTATAAATTGTTCTTAAACTAAACTCTAAACTTTAAACTTAATTTAACTTGGATTTTAGAGTTCTAAGGGTTCATTCAGTGCAAGCCCAGTTTTTGGATTACATTAGATTTCATTTGGAAAACATGAAGCCAGTGGGACCTATCGAGGTTATTAGAGTCATGAGCTATATTTGGATATCCTCACTTTTACAGTCCTAAATTCTAACTAATAATGTGATGGTCCTAAATTATGTAGAACAAAATTTGGAGATGCATGACCTCCAAATTCAGATTTTTTATTCATACCAGTCATTAGTACATATGATTTGATGAATTTTAAAAAACTAGACCTTGTGCTTTTTAAAAAATAAGGGAGATATTGATTTTTTTAATATCTTTACATTTTCCGAGTCGTGAAACTCTATCCACTACAAAGGTTAGTTATTTTTCCATTGATTTAGTGAAGGTTAGGTCAGGTTATGTTAACCTAACCTAATCTTCACAAAAACTAACAACATAACCTTCACTAAATCAATGGAAAAATAACTAACTTTTTATTGTGGTAGTGGATAACGTTTCATGATTTCTCGCAGAAAATAATGCAGGATAGTTTTGTGGTCTTATTGTTACCAGCTCTGAAAACCAGAGTTTCTCGGAAAATGTTAAAAAATTATTAGTGAAAAAAAGTGATATCTCCCTTATTTTTTTAAAAGCACAAGGTCTAGTTTTTTTTAAATTCATCAAATAATATGTAGCTACTAACAACTGGCATGACCTACAAATTCAGATTTTTTATTCATACATCTCCCAAATATTGACCTAAAATTTTATATACAAAATGGCTCTGGAACATGGTAAAAAGTTTATAGTGGGTACACTAGGGGCCCTTCAGCCCATCTGGGTGGCTCCTGTTAATATAAACAAACCATAAATACAGTTACATGCAAAATTAAGATCCAAGTGATCTCTGCAGATTGTCACACATCTACTAGCTGTACATTAACTTGTGGATCATTCATCAATACCACTACTGTACTAATTGTAGACATCTGGTTATCTCATCACAAGAAGTTTTACATGGATCAATATAGCTATAACCTGAATAATATAATACAAGCTCTGCAATTAAGATAAAAGGAGTAGGTGTGACTGTAAAGAGTATTTGAATGTACACCCATTCAGGGTCTCCCATTTAAAGGTGTCTATGAGGCAAGTGAACATAATGAGTCTCTCATACATCACAGTGCTATGGGGGCACTGTTCAGCAGAGAAGTCTCTGTAAATGGGGGGGTATAAAGACAGAGTATCCCCTAACCCAAGATGCTGCCTCCCTACATCCAATCACTGTGCGTGGGTGATAAGATTTACCCAAATAAAAAATAAACTATATGTATATGTGGGAAGGGTTCACAAACCTCTTCTCCACACCATTACCAGTTCCAGCAAAATGTCATTACGAAATACCTCTTTCAGTCATTAATTTATCTAGGTGCTCCAATCTCTCTCTGTAACTAAGGTGTCTAAGGCATGGTATCATCCTTGTGGCTCTCTCGTACTTTTTCTAGTCTGTCATTGTCTTGCTCTAAATAAGGACTACTGAACTGAATGCAATACTCAAGAAGAGGCCTTACATATGAAGTGTAGAGCCTACTTATAATTTCTGGCAATTTATATTCGATATGTTTCTGCATTAGGTTCAATCTAGCATTAACCTTATTTCTAATTTCAGTACAATGAGTTGTAGGTTTAAGATCATGATTCACAATAACACCCAAATCTCTCCTTTTTTTCTCTTTATTTATCCAACTTCCATCCATGTTATACAGTACTCAAATTCTGGATTGTCATGACCAACATGCATAACTTTACACTTTTCCACATTAAATTTCATCTCCCATCTATCCAGGGCTGTGGAGTCGGTGATAAAATTTGCCGACTCCAACTCTGACTCGAAACATTTTAACACCGACTCCAGAAATCTGACTTGCATAATTATGACTCTGACTCTGATGGAATGTTAAGGCCAAATTGATTATGATTAGCTTTATTAGGCCAATGGAGATTCATAAAAAAGGCATTTCATCACCACCACACGACTCATCAGGTTACTTAGTGGCTATAACTATGCCTCAATGGCTTTTTTTCTCTTTATTAAAAAATTACAATAAATCCCAAAATACAAACTGATTGAAGCTTAAACAAAATAAGATTATTATTGGTTTAGCAAATTAATAAGATGGTTTTTGTATTATTATAAACATCCGTAACAAAATGTACTAACCTAAACTGAATTTGTTCTTAAAAAAAGGATTGCTTCCATTAAATCTTCTTTCAGTGATGCTTATCAAAATTATCAAATTGAAATCTGAAAAAGATTTAGGGTTGCTAGTACAAAATTTTTAAATTTCCTTATTATTAATTGTTAATTAATTAATTATAATCCTTATTAATTATAAGCAACTATATTTATATATTATTTATATATTAAAACATTAGGTTAAATCTATTTTATTCATAAAATTGAGCTAGGCCTAGGCTGCTATGGTTATAATTGAAGGATTTGCACCGACTCTGACTCCATCCAACTATACACTTCCGACTCCGATTCTGACTCCACTCAAACTTGACCGACTCCATGACTCCGACTCCACAGCCCTGCATCTAGGTAATTCCAGGACAAATAGACAAATGAAAGTGCCAAATGTACACTCCACCATCTCCAAAATTCATGAAATATTATATAGACAATCTTAAATAGTATACATTCAATAGAATTTATTTTATCTTCTTTGAAAAGTTATTTAATTCTTGAAGTGGAAAAATGTATTGTATTCTTGTTCCTCCTTGTAAACTTGCTTCAATACTCCCAAATATATTTTCTGTTGGAACGTGACAAAATCATCTTGCACAGGAAAAATGTATGAGGGACATACACCCGAAGGATGGAGAAATTTTATCAGAAAATCATCATATTCACAGTCAAAGGACTGGACTAATCCGAGCCATAGTTTATTTTCATACATACAACCCACAAGAGAGCCTGTTTCAATTTCGCGTTGAGAGACAGTATTATGTTCTTGATCCGAAGCAGAAACTCTAATGAGCTCTTATTTCAACTGACTGTGCACTCTGAGAGAGTGGATAAACCTTCAACGAATTCTTGGAAATTGGGATGAAGCGATGTAATTGTTGAGTACCCTTGATAGAAGTAATAGGTTCACTCAGACATTTTTGCAAAGAAAGCTCTACATCTACAACTTCTGCCTCAGAGACGTAAAAAAAGTCAATAGCGGTTAGGAATTCTTGAGAGCAGAAATTGTAGAAGTCCTCATCTGTTAAGATTTGATGGTCGAGAGGCTGTCGTAAGCTTTCTCTGGCGACTGCTCTTTTTACCGTTCCACCAATACTGTCGCAGGCATTCTTCCCGTGGGATGTTATGAAAAAATTCCACTCAGCATGAATTTTGAAGTCTTCGAAATGATGGCATAAATTTAGAAAATTTGTTTTCTTATGCTGAGCCGCGCATCCATCTGTGAAATAATGAATTTTAGTTAGGTTTGAATTTTGTTGTTGGATGCACAGGATTAATTTTTTGAGAAAACTATGAACCAGAATTGTATCATGCCTGCGACGGTTTGAAACGAAGCAGTAACTTTTGCAAATTAGTTTTCCTGCATTGTTTTTGGAATAATAAATGAATGGGTGCACTGTACATTGCGAGTTCTCCCAATGAAACCCCTGGGCACAATCTTGTACGATGAATGAGAAGTTTTCCGCGAAATCACCCACCAAAACACCTTCATTTTCGGGCAGAGTTTCTTTTAGATTTTTGAAGTAACTTGACTGACATTTATTCGTGAAGTGGTGTCTTGTCAGTTTTGCAAATTTTTTGGTGAGCGATTCCACGTATTCCTCTGGAGTTTCGGTGATATCTTTTAACATACAGTGATCGACGGACACCCATTGTTTATATTTTATCTCTTCCATCGCCATGAAGTCCAAACTTTCCAAATAATTTTTTATTCCAACCTCCCGCGGGCATCTTTTGCATCGGTGCATCATACAATCTTCATTGTCCATGCCGCAGATGGATAAAGACATTAATTTTTTGAAGTCTAAATCTTTAATGCCTAATGCTGATATTTGTAGTTTTGGATTTTGGTGATGTGTACATATGCAGACACTGTGAGTTCCGCTTTGTCCCACAAGCACGCACCACGACGGTTGAAGATGAGCAAAGGTACTAAAGCCTATTTTGGGATTTTCATCATTTTTGCATATTCAGCATATAACTTTCAAGTTACACAATACCAGTCTTTTTTGTTTTTTTATTTTTTCACCCTCTTCATTTATTGCAAACTTATAATCTTTGATTCCTGGGCACATCCTACTATATTCGTCATTTTCATAAAACTCCTGAATGATTTTTTTCATTTCAGCTGTGACGACCTTCCCTTTCATCATGTTTGGAATGTTAGGAAGAATCCCAAACTGTTTTTGAAGATTGCGGCTCTTACGCACCATATACTTTGTTGCTCCAAAGAAGTCAGCAGTTTTTTCAATGGGATAGGGATACAATGATAGTATTTGTAACCTAAGATTGCGATTGTTACTTGCTTGAAATTTCTCCTTTAATTCTTCCATAACCTTTTGATACCTGAAATAAAGTGTATTTGACATTAAGTTTAATTAGTATATTTTTAATTAAACTTTTCATAAAATATATGTATATGTATTATATTGTCCGATTATAAAAATGTAAGTGGATAAAACTTAATTTAGTATATACTTCAATGACTATATTAAATTTAATTAAAAATGTCAAATTTCAATAACTATGTCCGAAAAGTAGTCTTGCCTCTCTAAATCATCTTCCAAACAAGTTTTTTTGGATGGACCAGCTTCAGAATAGTCAATAGGAGCCCCATAAGCAGCTTCAAAACTTTGTTTAACTTTTTCTGTTGTCGATCTGAATTTCGTAGAAGCCTTTATCTGTTTTTGTCCCGGCTTCAATCCAGCTGTAAAACAAATTCATAAATTTAGGTTGCGTGAAATAATCAAATATCAAATATTTTGTGTATATATGTATTCAAGTGCTGATGCTAATATTTAAAAACGGAAAACTACGAATTTGGCATTAAGAAACAAATGTCCTGAACGGAGTCTCTATTGTTTTATTACCTGTTTTAATAGGGCTTTCATCAAATAAAGGTAAAATATTGTCACTGAGCAAATCTTTATTGAATTGCCTGTCTTGAATGACAAATTCTTCCAATGGTGGTGGATTCGTGGAATCGCTAGTACTGCTTCGCTTCATACATTCGTTAAGTATGTCTGGCTCAGGTATTGGTGCAGGTTCCGGCTCTCTGGATGAACGTTGAACATGTTCTAATAGAATTGGCTTCTTTTTAATTGTGACATAGTAATTGATTTTCTTCCAAAATTCCATAGCTTGCAGCTGCCATGGCAGTTTACTTTTTTGATGTTACAGAAAATTCTTCTCGAGTGTTTTTTCATAGGATCGCAACAAAATTTTGTGTTTTGAGGCATTTTAAGGGTTGGGTAAATTTATGTATACTAGAAAATTAGGTATATACTGAAAATATGGAAAGAGCAAAAAATTATTAAAATTTGAGGATTTTTTTTTTCATTTTTTTTTTTTTCATAATAATCATCGATAAGCTGACTTTTTATTACTTATTATGGTGTACATACATCAAATAAACATTTTTTATTCCTGGTCTTTTTTTTTTGAAAAATGATATGTTCGCTGCCAAATCAAAAAAAAAAAACTTTTTCCAAAAAATCATAATTTTATTTTTGTTACCCTAAAAAAATGATACATACTTAGAAACTACAGTTAATTTTACATTTTATCATTTAAGACTTACTACACTACCACAATTAGGAGCTGAGATATTTACGTTTGAAAATTATTGGTTTTTTCATTTGACCAAAATTTGGTCAAGCCATAAAATTTGACCAACTTGACCAATTTTCAAAAAAATTCAGAAATTTGTAATTTGGACCTAAACCAACCCTCACACCAAGTTTCATGAATTTTGAAGAGGTTACTGTGTACTTCATTTGTCTATTTCTCGTAGAATTACCCATCTATTTGCCCAAGCAACTATTTTATCAATGTCCTTTTGCATTTTCATGGCACCTGTTAAAGATTTTACATTTTGTCCCAATTTTGTATCATCTGCAAATATTGAGGTTTTACTATTTAGACCCCTTTCCAAGTCATTAATATAAATAATAAAAAGTAGAGGTCCAAGTACTGACCCCTGTGGGACTCCACTCAGAACAGGGCTCCATGTAGACCTAGTCCCATTTAACTGGACTCTATGTTCTCTTTCTTTAAGCCATTCTTCAATCCGATTTGTTACTCTCCCTTTTCTTTCATGAGCTCTAACTTTAACAAGCAACTGCTTATGAGGAACTGTATCAAAAGCTTTGGCAAAATCAAAGTACACAATATCTACAGATTCTTTTTTATCCAGATGCTTTAACATACTATCATAAAACTCAATTAAGTTTGTCAAACATGACCTACCATTTCAAAAGCCATGTTGGCTATTACTAATTAATTCTTCTTTTAAGAATATTGTAATTTTGTCTCTGATGACACTTTCAAGTAATTTGCAAATAGAAGTTAAATTAATTGGTCTATAGTTTTTAGCTAGGTTTTTGTTAACCTTTTTTGAAAAATGGGACTACATTTGCTTTTTTCCAGTCTTCTGGAACTTCGCTGTTAATCAATGAAAGGTTGAAAAGTATTTTAAGTGCTTGGGCTATGCTATATTTTGCTTCCTTTACTATTTTAGGATAAATTTCATCAGGTCCTGGTGATTTATCTATGTTTAGCCTGTCAATTGCTCTCAAAATATATATGATTTATCTCTCTCTTGTTACTAATGTAAAATCTGGAATTTTATTTAGTTTCCTTTGTAAATACTGAGCAGAAATATCTATTTAACCTCAGCAATTTCAAAATCACCTTCAATAATTCTGTCATCAGCATGAAGGGGTCCAATTTTTTTATTAGATTTATTTTTAAAGTTGAAATGACTAAAGAACTTTTTGGGATTTCCTTTATAATTTTTGGCTAAGTTTCTCTCTAAATTGTGTTTACTATCTCTTATAAGTTTCTTGCATTCTTGTATCTTATTTTTATAGATTTCAAGGTCCATTTCATTTTGAGTTCTCTTAAATTTGCTGAAGGCATTTCTTTTATCTCTTATTCTTTTCTTAATAGACAGATTTATCCAGGGTTCTGTTATTTCTGATTCTTATTTTATGCTGAGGAATATATTTACTTTGAACATATTTTATTTTTTTAACTTTTCCCATACATAGTATGTAGATTTACTTTGGTTGAAGCTCAAAAATCTCCGCCCAATTTATACAGTTTAACTCATTAACTAGTTCAGTCATATTTCCATTTTTAAAGTCAGGAATTTCAGCTGCATTTTTAGTATATTTTGAGTCAAATTTCACCTTGAATTTTATTATAAAATGATCACTTGAACCCAGTGTTTCAAAGACTGATATGTTATAGAATCAGCAATATTTGTTAATAATAAATCTAAAATTGCATGCTCTCTGGTTGGTTCTTTATTTAACTGATTTAGACCATTTTCTACAGTACAATCAACGAAGTTCTCATTACTTTCAGGTGCTTGTAATATTACCCAATTTACCATATATATCTATAGTTAAAATCTCCAACAATAATTACATCATTTGAACCTACCTTATTTATTTCCTTAATAATTTAATTTTCTACGTATCGATTCTCCTATCTTGTTTTGGGGGATTCCTCTAATTGAACATCCTTCTGGTGACCTATATATACCACTTATTTTTATTTTTTTTACTATTTTTATTTTTGATTTCTATCCATACTGACTCACTATTTCACTTTCTTTTATTGAATTTATCTCTATTGGAGACAAATTTGACTGCATAATGCATAAATAAATACTCCACCACCTTCAAAATGTTTACACTCATAATAAAAGAGTTTATAGCCATTTAATTCATAGGTAATAATATTATCTCGCTCATTTAATTGATTATTTGGTACACTGCTAAATTTTGTCCATGTCTCAGTTATGATCATGATATCTGGTTTTTCAATTTCAACATATGTTTTAAATTCATCTATCTTATCTCTGATGCTTCTTGCATTTACATAAAATAACAAAAGAGAACCTGCAACATTTTCTTTAATTTTGGATCTATTATCAGTTGACTTTGGTCTTTGAACTTTGATCTTTGCCATCTTTAATTTTGTTTCTTTAATTTTTACTCCATTTATTTGTTTGACAGTTGTCATTATTATTTTGAGAGCTTTCATTCAGTGAAGTACCATTTGTTAGTCAATGGGACATAGCCAGGTTTTTTACATTTTCATTTTGGATTTCTGTTAATAAAATTGTACAAAGTACATCCTTACCTCTTGTTTTAAGATGAACCCCATCTTTATTATACAATTCTCTCTTCCAATAAAATTTGTTCCATAGACCAATATATGTTACACCTACTTGTTTACAGAGTTCTTTGAGTCTATTATTTATGCTAAAAGCCCTAGAGAACCATTTATTACTTTCACTCATCCTTGGAATAACACCTGTAATAAATGACTTATGCCTACCTTCTTTTAATTTTACCAAGATTTCATTATAGCTTTTTAAGATTTCATCTGATGGCTTAAGCATTACATCATTACCTCCAGCGTGAATAACTACATATTTTGGAAAAATTAAATCAGTACCCAAAGTTTTTTCACTGATTTTTCACTTTAGCCTATCAATGGTTGCACCAGCATAGCAATAGACTATGCTTCCTTTTGGTAACACAGTTCCTAGGCCTCTGACTTAGGAATCTTCAATTACATAAACTTTTCCTACATTGCTTTGAGCATGAAACACACACAATTTTATTGTTTACCTTTTCATACAATACAGTATTAAAAAAAACTTCACTAAGTAAAAGAAACAAAATAATAATGGCACTTGACACAGGAAATAAAACATTTCTCTCAGTAAAATAAACAAAAGAATAATAGCACTTGACAGAGGACAGAGTCCGACTCATCCTGACTTATTGAGTGTTTAATGTATATGTAATAGCTACAGACTCGATAGTACCTTGAAGCGCTTCTGCCTCAAGGGTGTGCTGCTCCCATGAAGTCCGCTCAGTGCCTTCTGAGGTGGGGCCATGACATAGTTGCCACCCTTCTTTTCTCTTGCTCCTGCCATATGATTTGGTCCACTATCGGATTTGTGAGGGCTGGTCTGGCAGAGGAATACCCTGGCACTGTGGGTTGGTTGGGTATGTTGGCTAAAAACATGTCCAAATATTTTTTAAAAGTATCGGTATCTACTGGGACTGCACTTGTATCTCTAAGGTACTGAGGCAAGGAGTTAAACAGGCAAGAACCCTGCCTAGAGATACTATTATATTAAAGGGTTTGAATCCTTCTCAGGCTGTTGGTCGGGGGGCTGATGTGGTGAATATTTGTTTTAACACCACTAGATTTTAGGATAAGAAAGTACTTTTTAGGGTAATTTTGATGTGTTATGCACAAATTTGACTTCTGTTTTCTGTGCAAATATATAGTTTTGAGATACAAGCAAATGAAATTATCTAAAAAAATATACATTTGCACAGAAAAAAGTCAAATTCATGCATATCAAATAAAAATTACCCTAAAAAGTAATATATATATATATATATATATATATATAATTTTTTTTTTAAGTTCAGGAAGAACCGATTCGCCTCTATTTAAAAGGGCATATCTCAGCGGAAAAACAAAGAAAAAGTGAGAGGAAAGACAGAGGAAAAAGAAAGGGTGGAGGGGACAGTCAAAGTGGAAAAAGACCAAGGATGAGAAAGACTGCAGGGTCGAGCCCCATCATCCTTGGGTGCTAGGGCCGGGAGGGCGCACGTGAAACCTCCAGGAACAAGCACGTACAAACGAGCACAAAGAGCACGAGCTTAGAACCCCCTTGCGGGGATATATATATATATATATATATATATATATATATATATATATATATATATATAAAAGAACTAACCCAACCTAATCTTACCTTATTGGTAATATTCTGATCTTCCCTGAAAATATAGTCACTATTGCACTTTGGACATTTTAAGGAAGTTTCAAAGCTTTGCTATTGTCTAAGCCAACGCATCTGATGACTTCTTCAAAATCTAAGCTACAAGAATCACATATCCTTGTAGGAGGAAACTCAATTAATATAAAAGGCCTTTGTTTTGGGGTCATCATTTTATAAAGAGCTTGATGACATAACTATGGCATCACTGGCTGGTCCTAGATGGCATAAGGATGACATTTTCATTAATTTTGTACTTTTTTATTTGATTTGCACAAGAAAAGGTCATTTTCCTTGTAATTTTTAATGAGGATTCAGAATATATTGATATTTTTTAATGGTTTGGAGTGGTGTTAAAATGAATATTATCCAGTGATGTTTTTGACACATTCTGCCAGTTTTTGTTGAGGTTGGGCACTCATCTAAAAGCCCTTCTAGAATTTTCCAGGTGTAGATCAGGATATCTCTCTCAAACCTTCTCTCTCTGGAATAAAGATCAAGGTCTCTGAGCTTATCCCAGTAGTTTAATTTGTTTTTACTCACCTGTTGCTCATCAGGTTGCTTAACATACAAAGTAAAGGTTCTTTGTAGGCTGTCAATTT
This sequence comes from Bathynomus jamesi, assembly GCA_023014485.1. Taxonomy (NCBI): domain Eukaryota; kingdom Metazoa; phylum Arthropoda; class Malacostraca; order Isopoda; family Cirolanidae; genus Bathynomus; species Bathynomus jamesi. Next base: position 158,759 of record JAJOZX010004061.1, read on the forward strand.
TCTGCAATTCATTCTGTTTGTGGGGAAACCATAATTGAGAGCAGTAGTCAGTGCATGGAAGAACAAGTGATTTCCACAGGGTAAGCATGGTCATACTGTCCCTGGGGCAGTCCAGGAGAGATCACCCAATGCATGGTCATACTGTCCCTGGGGCAGTCCAGGAGAGATCACCCAATGCATGTTACCACTCTGACTCGGATTTTGATGAAAATTGACTTATGGGGTTCTTCTGGGTGCTGATTTCACTGGTCAAATTAAAGAAGTTCTATGCCCCATAGTTTTTGAGATATGGGCCCCACTTTACCACCTAAATTTAATGGGCAATAACTTTTAAACATCTTACTGTAGACCTATAAAACTATACATTTTTAGAATCAGCATGAAGAGATCTATTAAATGATACCACATTCAAATGTGTAGAACAATAATGAAAATCCTCCCCCCCCAAAAAATTTTAATTTATTAAACTTCTATTAGCTAATCGTTAAAAGATACAAACAATAAAAAATGTGGGTATCAAGTTGCAAGATATTTTAAAAATTATTGAAAAAATATGTACATTGGGAAATTTTGACATTTTTAGGCCTGCAGACTTAAAATAGAGAACTACAAATGATATATTCACATGGATGAAAATAAACAGCAAAAATACAGATTGAACACACACACATCACATCAAGTTGATTCATAATTACACGAGTTTTTTCAACTCATTTTCTGGGAAAACATATTGAATATGCATTGTTCCTGGCTTTAAAGTTGGTGTGCTTAATAAACCTAAAATTTTATCTCTTGATATGTGGCATGTATCTCTAATTTGTGGAAAGTAATAGTAAACACTATATCCTGATGGGTGCAAAAAGCTAACCTCAAAGTCATCAAACTACTCATTATAGGAATGTACAAATCCCAACCATTTCTGATCATTGTAAGTACACACACTATGTACTCTCCTATTTTTGGATTAACTTCAACATTATCTTCACCCAGAAAAGCTTTGCTTATAATCCTCACCTCACCAACTTCATCAGAAGATAATTCAAATGTTGTTTTTTGCATTTATTAGGTACAAATCTGGAATTTTTGTGTTCCTGTTATCTGCATACTTTTTTCATATATGGCACTTAAAATTTTTTCCATAGTTTCAATTTCTTCAGAATTTATTAAAAAAAAATTTGTTGTCACTTATATTGTTTGAACAAAATTCAAACATGTCTTCTGGTGTTAATATTTGATTTGTGAATGTTCTCTGCTGTCGTGAATACATTTTATTATTTATTATACTTCATTATTTACTCTACTTTCTGCTCTCTCTTGCATTTCTCTTTACACTCTCTTTACACTCTCTTTACTCATTTCCATAATACTTTATAATGCGTGGTAGGTAGCCGAGCTAGCAGAAAACCATTAGCCTAACGCAAGGGGGGAGGGGGTTCATTAACACTTTTTAATGCTTGTTAACACTATTTCATTCCGAAAATGGTTTAGTTAAACAGGGTGATGCGAGCAGGGGGGTTTTACTATAGTATTTTACATCAGCGAGGGACACAAAGAATAATTTAAATTTAAGCTTACATGACCCCAACTTTACGCTTATCTCGCTGCTGAATGATGGACTCTTTTTGGGGGTAGTCCGCTCTCTGGGCCTCTGTTCAGGATTGCCAACTCTTCCAATTTTAAATGATTACAATCTAACAAACATACTTTATCGTAATTTCACAATTATTAGTAAACAATTTATATTAAACATTATAATCTTAATTAAACAAAAATTAATATTCTTAACTAGGCATTACTACACTCGCATCACCCCCTTGAAAATAAGTTTTTCACAAGGAAAACTTAACCTGTTAACGGACACCTTTAGCGCGGCTTTGCTATCCTGCTCTGGTCACCTTTTTTTGTGGTAAAAAGCGTACGCGCAATGCTTTCCGTTTTTCGACTCATAACTTTCGTTTACGTGGCTAAATTGTAATGAAAATTTATTTGTAAGTAAATTATAACTAAAACATATTTACGAAAAAAAAAAAAATATATATATATATATTTACACACCTTAACACGTTGGCTGCCATGTGCCCCGCCGGCATCTCTCATGTTATCTGTCTGAGTACCACGCGAGATGCCGGCGGGTCACAATGCATGTTTTACTTATGGATTTATTTCTCCTTGGCACCTCAGGAATAACTATTTTTTACTGGGTAAAATATTCATTGGCGTATCTGTAGACCCAGGGAAATAATAGACTTAGTAAAGATGAATATTTAACATAATTTGGAACTTGGGGCATTCACGCACACTAATTGGACTCGCTTTATCATTGTCTTATATCGCGCAAATTATCGGGCAACGCAGGAAAGCACAAGGAAGAGTTGCCAACTAGTCACTTTTCGCATAAAAATATGAAAGAGTGTACATAAATGGCGCAAAACATTTATTTGCAGCAACTATATCAGCAAGCGTACATTTACGTCGCGGGCCTCAAAGGACAGAATTTGTTCGCCATACATTTACGTTAGTGTCCGTTAACAGGTTAATATTGTTTAACAAATTTAATAATTTATTCAACAAAGTTATATTTTGCAATTTTTTTTTTTCTTTAACATATTCAAAGTTGAGATAAACAAGAAATAATTAGAATGACAAATTCCACACACATTTTGTATCATATTATAAAAATTGAAAATAACTTTATAATTTTCACATTTGCATAAAATAACATTTCACATTAATAATTAAATTACCACCTGTAACTAATCTATATATGCCAAAAAAAATAACGGAAAATTTTCTTAGTGGCTACACAAATTTCAAGTTCACAATCTATTCCAGCGATTCCTCATCAAAGGTCACTTTACATTTGAAACAATTATTTGTATAGTTATGCAGTTACTATCAGGGCAACATAGAAAAAAAAAAGAAGAAAAAGTTGACATAAAATACTGATCAGAGCGCACATACTATTTCATGAAAAACACAACAAATATGGGCAATAATCGCACCCTTTCACTTATAATTTCATTACATAATAATCAGTACATTACTTTGCTGAACGTTGTTTAGATCACAATCCACACGCTGACAACAGACTTCTTCAATTTTCAATCGCAGCTCTCCTCCTCACTTCGCTAGAATGCAAGGGATTGCATCAGTTAACATGCAATAGGTCAGCACGCTGTAGTGGTTCCGCTCTCTGCAAATGGTGAAAAAAAAAAAAAAATGAGAGATGTCCAATTCTAAAAGGATCAGGGGGTAGATATACTGAAAGCGGGACCACGCGCCGGAATTGGATGGAATTTGCAATTCTAGAAGTCGATGAAGAAACTTGCCTTGTCTCATCTCCACTTTTGTCAGTGAATGCTGCTCTTCCTACATCCAGCTGAAAGACTCTTCCACTGACAACAATCAAACGCTTACTTCGCCGTAGGCCATTTCCCAATGAACCTACTGTATGGACAGTACAGTCTTATACACCCATTCAAGCTCTTGTGGCTTGCCTACCATGTGCTAAAACACATATTTAGTGAAGCATTCGAGCAGCCTGACCAGCTACTGCCTGAAAAATACCAGTAGACTATCTTCGATCAAAACTTTCATGTGCCAAGACCCTGCACATTTTAGTTTCTCCTCTCTACTCTTCCGAAACTGTCCTGTGCCAATCTGCGCATTTGGTTTCTCTCTTCTGTCTCCTCTTCCGTCTCCTCTTCCGAAACCATCCTGCACCAAGTCCCTGCGCATTTGGTTTCTCCTCTCTCTCTCTCTCATCATTGGTGATCGATCTCCTATCCAGTCGACTAAACTCAATGGATGGAACTCGGATTCAACTTGGTTGCCTCCAAACTGAGCCTTTTAAAATTTTGAAAAAAAAAGTTTATTCAAAACGTGTTTCTGTACTGCTTATCATTTAATATTTAATTTACGGAATTTTCTCGACAGTTCACTTCGAAACAACTACACATTTGCTCTGGGCAAATTCACGGGAAAAAAATGACAAATCTCAAAATTTCGCAAAAATTTAATCACATCTAGCTACCAATAAGGTCACTTATGGCAGTTACATTGGAGAAGATAAAAAAGTCATAAAATGTATAAAACAAAATTGTACAGTATAAATATAAAAGCACCCATACATAGTAACTGTTAGTATAATTTAAGAAATATTATTGTTCAAACTACCATCAGAAATCACATCGATACTTTTAAATACAAAAGACAAAAATGAACCCCAGAAACTTCGTCATCACTTCTCTGACAATCATGAACCCTCTTGCCCTTTGGGGGGGAGCACACTAAGACGCCACAAAAACATTACTGGCTATCTAGAAGGCTCCATTTCTGAGTGAACACTCAAGCCAATGTTTTAATTGCATTAGTACACCCGACTGAAGGTTTAAACAATAACAATTTTCCAAAACAGTTATTAAAAAGTAAAAAAAAATTAAATATTACAACCGAAAATTTTAATATAGTAATTTCAACTTGAAGCGCTAAATTTCATATGAATCAAACTCGCAATTCACAAATTACATCTGAGAGACAACTCTCTCCTTCAACAGAAACCCCAGTATGGTTTGCAAATCACAAAAATCCCAGTAATTTATCATTTCCAAGTGAAACTACAAATTGCATCGTTATACTAAATAAGAATAGATAATATGCACACACAAATACACGCAACCTACTGTAAACAAAAACAAAATTGCATAATTGAGAGTGGTTGCTTTGTTTGTAAACGAACCTCTATACAAATATCCCTAACCGAATGAAATTGCATTATATCCTGACATAATTTTGTAATCTTTTCTATGCAAACACTCGAACTAAAAAAAAAAAAGGACATTTTTCATTTCTAATACCCAAATTAAAAATATCAAATCAAAACATCCTTTTTGCAATACAATCTAAATTCCAAATAAAAATTTAACCATTTTCATTGAACTGGAAGAAAGAAATAAATAAAAATTGGCCTACCTATAAAATTGAATGAATTTATAAAATGTAAAGAAACAATATATGAAAAGAATTTTCTACACCAATTTCTGTAATTAAAAAAAATTATAATATCCAGATTTCGTAAAATATGTGTACCGTAACTCACATAGGCCCCCAAGATAAAAATAAAATTTACTACCGCACTTTTAGACCTATAATTAATAAATTCAATATTAGGTGTGGAAAGAACAATTTAGAATTTAATGCATAACATTTGTGCTTATTAAAGAAAAATCTTATGATTATTTATGTTAAACCAATTAAAATTTTGTCAAATAACTATAAGAATTTGATACTCAATAGACATATACTGTAGTGATGGTCAATATCTGAACAATATTGAACGATAGGCCTACAAGAAATCTTTCTTTAGTGCAATACAATAGCCATTTTACAAAATATCAGTCGGAATTGTCGTGAAAATGAATGAAAGGAATGGAAAAAAATAGATAAATCAGCCTACCTACCAAGTTTTATGAGTATATAAATATATATAATTATATACTATACAGGTACTCCCTGACTTACGACAGGGTTACGTTCCGACAAACCTGTCATAAGTCGAAATGGTCGTAAGTCAAAAATAACCACAATGGTAGTGATGTGCGTTAACATATACATAGTTCAATCAAAGTAAAATAACAAAACACAAATAATAGTAAATAATAGTAGTAAATAAATAGTAAATAATAGTAGTAGGGCATTTGTTAGTCATGGATAGGGGTATTGGACACAAAGTAAAAGCAAAATGTAGCACAAAAACTTAACACGCTGAACAACAACGAACGATTTTGCGCGACAGCAGAACACAGACTGAGAACGACGCATGGTCGCTACGCAGCTCCATGGCAGCGCACGCCAAGCGCAGTTGTCGTACAGCATACAACCAACTGATCGGAATTTGAATTTTTAGTCTATTATTTAATTTAATACGACAGTTGTTGTCGTCATAAGTCCGGATGGACGTAAGTCGGGTGGTCATAACTTGGGGAGTATCTGTATAACTAATATATATGTATAAGTTAATATGTAAGTACAGGTGTCCCCCGTTATACGATTGTGATGCGTCCCTAAAAACCCCATCGTATATCGAACTGAAGGCCTTATGGGAAAAATAGGGATACGTTCCCAAACATTCTGGAAGACCCCCAAAATTTGCAGATTCCAGTATTATTTTGCTATATATTTTACTGTTATGTACAAAAAGTGTCTGAAAGTAAGAAATTGTGATTAATAAAAGACAATTTATACATGAACACTCACCTAATCGTTATCCTCTTGGCAGATAACGACGACACATTCTTGCCAGCTGCCAGGATCTTGTTGGAATTCTTGATCACTGTCGACACAGTGGACTGAGCCAGTCCAAGAATCTTCGCTATTGAATTAGCCCCTTGTCCATTCTTGTGATGCTTGACAATGTCAAGCTTAACCTCCAAGCTCAAACTCTTGCGAGGCTTCTTAGCAATACCCGAAGCACCAGCACTTGGCCTTTTCTGAGACATGCTTTCAAGTTGATCATTAACGCGAAATAAGGCAATCGTAAATCGAAAGATGGGGGTACTTTTTTAAAATCGTTAATGTGGGAAATCGTAAACTGAACGATCGTATAACGGGGGACGCCTGTATATAATTATTGAGTATATAAAATAATCCAAAAAAAAAACTAATTTATCAAAAATTTCATGACACAATTTCTCTATTTCAGTTAAACCAATTTAGCTTATTTTGAAGTCTAACACAATCCTATACAGCCAGCCTATAATCTGACAACTTCCGAATTAGACCCAGTATGAATTATTATGTTTAAGGTTATTTTTCGACTGTCCCTTAAAACGTAACTTAATCCTATTTAGCGCGAAGTGAAGCAAAAAGCCTGTAAACCTACATAAACAACAAAATAAGCCTATCATTATATACACCCAATCAAAATATAATCTTCAAAAATCTACTAATGAATCCCAGAAACTTTTATCACATGTTCATGAAATGTCTTAAATGCTATATATGTATATATACAGAGAAATGTGGTACAAATTTTCACTCAAACATTTTTAAAGGACCGTATAAAATGTTGTGGTGGGATTCGGAGTAACCTAACGGCCGCACCACGAATAAGAATTTTTTCTTTTGTTTAAGAACTCCACGAAACCAGGCTGCTTACCTTGAAGGGTTGTTGGATCCAGGCTCGCTGCCCAGACCTCCGACTCCACGACTGCTGGCTCCCGCCACCAACAGTTTCTTACTTGCCAGAATAGCTTCCTTCTGTTAGTGGTTCACTATCTCCAGCATCCCCTTCCTAACAGAACTTAAAGTTCCCTTGGTCCAATAACGGTCTTCAGCCTCAGACAAATCCAGCCTGACTTTAGTTTCCTCTGTTATGTTCTTTATTTTCTCTTGTCAAATTACCCTCTTAAACTATATTTTTTATTATTTATATTTCCACACATGCGCCAATTGGTTCCCTCCACTTCTCAAAACTCGAGTTTTGACACACACGCCGACACTTTTAAACCTCAGAAGCGTCTCTTTTACTAAATTTGTTTATTCTTCTTTTCATTTTTGTTTGTTTTAATATTAACAATTTTGTACTTTATTATTCATTTACTAACAGGGTTTAACAAGCACTGTCCAACTCTCACTCTTTTTCCCATACTAATTTAATAAAACTGTTTTATTCCTCATTCCTTGTTTACAAGTTTAACATTTCTTTATATAACTTATTGTTTAGTCTTTTCATTCATTAAAATATTAACATTAACATATCTTATAACATTATTTCTTTATTTATTTGTTTGCTAATATTAAAGTTAGTACTTAATGTTTATTATTTATTATCTTAATGCTTAATAGTTTACTACTATCTTTCTAATTTCTATAACAGTTATCATTCTATTCATTATTTGTTTGCTGGAAAGAGAGAGAGAACCATTAAAATCCTTTCTATAACAAATATTTCATTCAAAAATCAAAGAAATTTAATATATAAATAATAATAATCAAGGCCAGGGGGAAAGGGCTGAGAACTAAAAGGGGAAAGGGTTCACCCTCCACATCTTCCCCCCCCAAGCTCCTTTCCACCTGTCTTGCCATATAGCCTACACACCTACTATATTACCCTAATATGGTTCTCTCTTCCTTTCCTTACAATTTTTATACCAAAATATTTATTAACAAATTATTTATATAGATACCCTCTTTTTTCAAAAATAATTTTTTTCCATTTTCAAATATATATATATATATAATTTTTTTATTTTTTTTTTTTTTTTTTTTTTACAAAAAATAATTTTCAATTTTTTTTTTTTTTTTTTTTTTTTTTTCAAAAATAATTGTTTTCAATTTTAAATCTTTTAAATCATTAATTACATACATGGCTATCATAAGAATAACATATTTACAAATTTACTTTATAAATCATTTTTATTTATTTAAATTATAATTCAGTTATTTAATAATCTTTATATTTAACAAATACAGTAAACATTCAAACATTCAATATTTAGGACTAACAGCTGGCTAACAATTACTTTCTCTTTAATAATTTACGTTATACTAAAAAATATACCTATAATTTATTTTTTAATCTTATTTACAATAGTTATTTACAATAGTTATTTACAATACCAGGAATGAGGTTGAAACCTGCAAAGTGCAAATCACCAGAGGCAGGGATCAGCAGGTCTGGGAACTCACCCAGGCACCTTCCTCCTCAAGCACAGCCCAGCTTCTGGCCTCAAAATGTAGGCTGCCACCTGGTTGAATTTCCAACCACTCACTCTTTCACACATCATACAATACTACTATTTTTTTTTTTTTTTTTTTTCCTACAGAACACTACACCAATACTTTATACTACATTACCATCACCACTCCCTAAACACTGTTGCACTTTCTCTATCATTCTAACCCATCTACTTTTAATATCTTCTCTAATACTACTTGTTAATTCTACATCTAAGCTTTTATTCAACACATTTTCTTCTATCTCAAGCAATAACATTCTCACTTCCTCACAAAAATCAATCACATTCATTCTCTCCCTCATTCTTTCATTTATACTTCCTTCACCTCTATCTACTCCCCATTCATCCCTCACACTTTCCATTAAGGTCACAATACTTTGCTCAGTTACACTCCTTTCTCTCTCACATACATTTTCCCTTTCACTCTCAAGAATTGTAAATCCCACACTCTTAATGCCCCCTCCCTGACACAATCTTTCCACTTCTGAGTGAAGATGATTTCCCTTCTTCTCCCCTTCTCCTCCACCCTCGGAAAATCCCAGAAAAGAAAGGCCCTCAAGGTCTGAGACCCCAAAACCCTCAAATGAGAATTCCCCGGATGGACCAGGCTGGCACCATGAACCACCAAAGTCCCGAACATCCCATTCTAACTCTGCCTCACCCGCGGCTGTTCCAGAGTCCAACTGGGAATCCTTCAGCTCATATACTTCACCTATCTGCCTGGCTTTCTCACCTTTCATTCCCTTTCTTCTCACCTTTTTCTTCCTTTTTGCCCGCTTTGACACAATCAAGAACTCCAGATCTGCATCCATCCATTCATCCTGGATTCCCATCATGTTCTTGGTTTCTAGCGCTTTCTTTTGTTCCATCCTCTCACACATATCATACATTGGGTGACATACGATGTACTCCGGAGGTATTCGCCATTTGCGCAACTGCCGATGATGTGCTCTTACTTCTTCACACTGTCCATTCTCTTGCTCCCTCTCAATCACATACGTTACCCCATTCTCCCATACCTTTTTCACCACAAATGGACCCTCAAACTTTTGCCAACTTATACTCATTCCTTCTTCCAGCCTCATGCACCTCTTTCAAAACAAGCTCACCAACACCAAATGACCGAAAATGCACACCAGCCTCTCTCCATCTATCACATGTATTCTCATTTAATCGTATATCCTTTTGCACAAACCTTCCAAATGTAGACACATACCTTCTTGGGGAAGTTTGAATGGCTGAGTGGTATGTCGAATTGTAGCACCAGGCAACTCTTGCCAACTCAGCATCCCACTCAGCCCCTTCCCCAATACATACACGCAGCATTTCACTTATCGTTTTCACCGTTCTCTCAGCCAAACCATTCGAAGCAGACATATACGGAGTTATTCTAACATGCTCTATCCCATTCTCACTCAACATTCTCTCAAAACTAGCACCCCTAAACTCAGGCCCATTATCTGTTAAACACTTACGCGGCCTTCCAAGCATCATTGGTAACATACTCTCTCTCATCACTCTCGCAACATGCTCACTTGTTTTATTCTCTAACGCAGCAACATACACAAACTTACTCTTGTGATCGACCCCTACTAATATTCCAACTTTCCCTCTACTCGTTCTCGGCATACTCACAATATCAACCACCACAAGCTCCCACGGTTCTTTCACTTCAATCTTTCGCACTGGGGGCGGCTATGCTGGGACTGGTATTTTCGCTTTTGGCAACTCTCACAAGTAGTTGCCACTTCTGCAACAACCAGTCCCAGCCTAGGGTGGAAAACCATTCCTTTCATCAATTCCCATAACTTGTTTTTTCCCACATGCCCATACATCCTATGTGTAATAATCACCAATCCTACCATACCCTCAAATGTCATCACTGGCACACTCTCTGTCTCACCCACCTTATTTACCTCATATAATATAGCACTCCCATCCATACAGCCAACTTTTTCGCATACCTTTTATACTCTTCCACCTCTTTTGACCACTCTCTCACATCTGTACCATTATACACATATTCTCTCAACTTGCATATCACCTCATCTCCCTCTTGCATATCTAAAATATCTTCATCTCTCAACACTTCACACTGGTCTTCCACCTCTAACTCAATTGCTCCCACTAACACAGCATCTATACCTGTGCTCGGAAACATTCCCATACTGACCACATGCTCTCCTTCTCTCATTACTGAGCCCTGACCAACATCCACACTCAAGTTCATATTCTCAAGGAAATCAATCCCAGTAGAAAATCCCAGGGCATTGATTCCCCTTTCAAGACTATGAACTTGTGCTCCCATACCTCTTTACATGCACCTAATCCCACCCTCAACTGCACAGCTTCATGTGACGCGACTGTTCCCCCTCCGATACCACGTATTCTCACACCCACTCTTTCTCGGGATACAGGCACATTCTCTTCATCTAAATCACACAACACTCGCTCATTCACCAGACTGATTTGGGCACCTGTATCCACAAGACCCCTGTAGAGCTCAATAGGACCTTCTGGAACCCTTACAGGAACCACAGAAGGGCTGAGCTCTACCTCATCCACACAGTCACGTATCATCCATGGCCCCTCTAACATACCTACTTCCATACAACCTTCTCCCTCTGACTCTCTCTGTGCAGCTCTAACTTCATCCAAAACCCTTTCCAAATTTTCACCTGGCACTATGCTTTTATACCTCTTCCTTTCACTCACCCAATTGTAATGTACACCACTAATACACTGCAAATGCAAAATCAGGGCTCCTTTCTCCTCGATCCTTTCATCTTTATACACAATCGGACAATCATTACCATAATGCACATACACTTCAACACTAAACAATGAGCTGACCACCATGAGGACCTCTTGAAAAGGAAAAATACCCGGGCTCCCCATGGCTTTCAGCTCACGTACATAATTGCGGACCTTACAAACACCCATCCTTTCTGGTTTCTTAATCGCTTCATTCATAACCAAGGTCCGCAATTCATTCACACTCCCTGGTATTCTCATTTTTAACCCATCCAATTTCAAATCTTTCAACCCATACCATACACTTTCAAACAAACTGTCGCCACCCCCCCTACTTTCATGCAACTTTACTATTCCCACTGGCAAATACTCAGGGTCGACCACCTCTTTCTCACACCTTTCATTCACCCCAGGTATTCTTGACATAGGTCAGCCATACAATTCCTCTCCCCTGGCACATACTCAATCTTATAATCAAACTCACTCAACTCAAGCAAAGTTCTAGCAATTCTTCCATCCACAACTTTCATTCTCTCCATATATACCAAGGGCTGATGATCAGTCTTTAAAATAAATTTCATTCCATACAAAAATGACTTGAAAGCTTTCACACAAAACCTCATTGCCGCAAGTTCTCTCTCAATTGTACTGTACTTTCGCTCTGCCTTACTGAATGCTTTAGATACATACCCAATTACTCTCCTTCCTTCCTGTCCTTCCTCTCCCTGCAACTGGCACAAGCACCCACCCATACAAAATCCACTCGCATCTGTATACAATTCTAGCAAACTCGCTCCTTCACTCAGGTCCGGATAAGCCAACTCCACATCTTTCGCTGCTTCCACTCTCAATTGCTCAAATGCTTCATTCATCTTCTCCGTCCACACCAACTGAGTACTACCTTTCATTCCAGTCACTTCGGTCAGGGGTTTCGAAATCCCAGAGCAGCCCGCTATAAATTTCCTCTGAAACTCTACAAGTCCCAGAAAAGATTTAAGTTCACGAACTGTCCGAGGTTTCGGGAACTCCCTGACTTTTTCCATATACTCCCCACTCTTTCGTATACCACTCGAACTCACCTTGTGCCCCAGAAATGCCACACTTTCCCTGAACCACTCACACTTACTTGGTTTCACTCGTAGTCCACTTCATCCAACACTTGCAGTACCTCTCTCATTATCTTCAGGTGCTCCTCAAATGTTCTGTCATAATCAAAATGTCATCTATAAAACATATGACATTTTCCCTTGCAAACTTACCAAGAACACGATTCATTGCTCTCTGAAATGCAGCAGGTGCAGCTGTAAGTCCAACGAGAGAGCACGGAACATATAATGATTCCTGGCTGTGGAGAAAGCAGTTATGGGACGAGACTCTGGCTCAACCGGCATCTGGTAATATCCCCTCAATAGGTCCAATTTACTAAACACCCTCTTTCCATGCAAAGAGTATACACTTTCATTTATCAAGCACATCGGAAACCTGTCTTTCACTGTCCTTTCGTTCACCATTCGATAGTCCACACACAAGCGAATCCTTCCATCAGGTTTCCGCACAGGCACTATTCTACTATTCCACGGACTTGTGCTCTGTTCAATCACTCCCATTCTCTCTAATTCCTCACACTGCTCTTCTATCTCATTCATTACTGGTGGGGAGAACCGTCTTGGCCTTTGGTAGATCGGAGTCTCATCCGTTAACTGGATCCTGAAGGGAGGTAGTTTTGTTAAACGGAGGTCATCATCTCCTCGGGCCAATACGCTCCTTTTCTCCCCTGCCAACTGCCACACCTGCATTCGCTCACTCTCACTCAACTGTTCGCCAACAATCACCTCCTTTCTGATTTGTTCAGTCGTCCATTCCTCCCCACATTCTTGCCCTCGTTCATCCGTTTGTATTCCATTTTCTCCCTCCTCACATACTTCCTCAATCACTGTATATGCTCTCCCTATCACATCCCCCTCATTTATTCTCTTTCGCCATGCACCCCCATCTTCCCTAGCTTGCACACAAATCCATGGGTTACTCTCATCAATTATACCATCATACACATGCCCAACTCTTTTCACTTTATAGGATGCATCCATACCATTCACAAAAATCATGCTTCCCTGCCTTTTTCTTCTATTATCACTCACTGGCCACTCAACATGCACCAATGCTGGGGTTCCCTTTTCCAGATTTACACTCTCAGATGCTCTCACCTCATACCCTTTTATTACCCTCATCCAATCCGATTCACTTCTCCCCACATAGAATTCACACTTACCCAACTCATTTTCCACTCAATCATACGTCTAGCAGGATGGATCACCAATCGATTCTTTTTCAAAAACTCATACCCCAGAATCATGTCATACTTTTCACTCTCCTTATCAACCACATAAAGCACACATTCTTCCATTTCACACCCCATCACTTTCACTTTAATCTGCACCTCTCCCAACACTCGTACTGGGATGTTCCCAACCCCTTTAATTTCCCCAGTTACTCCCCAATTCACTCTTCCTAATTCATTCTCTTTACACAAACATCCAATTCCTTGCTTACTTATTAAATTAGGTGAACATCCTGTATCCACTAATGCCCTCCATACACTCCCTCCCCATTCAACAGGAATAACCATACACTCTGCCTTTTTCTCACTCGCTCTCACTTCCTTATTCACTTGACACCATCCTGCTAATGCCTCAAATACACATTCATCATTCAGAGAAGCAGGGACCCCAACCCCAATGAGAGGCCCCTGCCCTATGCGTTTCCCGTACTGGGACCAGCCTCGCCATTTCCAGTGACAGCACCCCCTTGAGGGCCCTGCCTCTGAGGTTGAGGAGCTGGCATGGCTGACACTGGCCGATTTCCTGCATGAGAGACAGGACTCCCTCCCGCCGGTGCCGGAGCACCCTGCTGTTGGGCTTGACAGAACCGGGCAATATGCCCAAAGTTCCCACATGCCCTACATTCATACCCAGGTGTTCTGCATTCATACGCCATGTGTCCCATCTGCCCACATGCAAAACACGCACCCACTCTTCTTCTACAGGTCTCTATACTATGTCCCCCTCTACCGCAATATGCACACCCTCTCACATTCCCCATATTCCCTCCATTCACTGGCCCTCTTTGCTCATTCATTGTTGACTGGCCTTGAAGCCCTTGCCTTCTATACGTTTGCCCCAGCATCGGACCATTCATTCTGGGACCCGATGTGGGAGGAGGCCCTGGTTGTTGCATGGCCGACCCTCCATACACCCTTGTGAATTCGTTCACAAAGTTAGCCAGCATTTCCATTGGGTTTTGGGCCATGGATGCTTGGCTAACTGGAGGGTGACCTGGCCTAGTATTTCTTAATGCGTCCGCATAACTAGGAAACACAGGTACTTGTTCCTCCCTCATCGCTGTCCCCATTCGCACATCTGCTTCCCTATTACGCCCAATCACACTCTCATACACTCGGTCCTCTAACAATTCCAAGATTTCATGCCACTTCAAACGTGTCCCTCTCACTCTTACACACTCTTTCCTCTTAACATTCAAAAACTCTCTCACACTCTCAGGTACTGTCTCAATCAACTTTCTTACCAACCTTTTATTCTCATCTATCCCATCATCTCCAAATTTCTTTCTCGCCAAAGTTTCAAGTCTATATGCATACAAATCAATACTCTCCCCCTTCTGCATCCTTGCTCTCTCAAAATCATCCTTCTTTCGATATTTCACACCCCCTCTTATTCTTAACACTTGCTCCACCAATCTCTCCCTTAACACCTCATACTTCACAGGCACTCCTGAATTTACAACAACATTGTAAAACTCTAGCAACCTACCTTCCAAACAGTCACCCATCTCTTTCACCCAATACTCAGGAGCGTCTGGATACTTGCTCTTACAATAACGTTCATACTCTTTCAAAAACTCTTGTACATCTCTCCCACTATAAACATTAAATTTTGCAACCTTCGGAATCTCCCTAATTAAGATTCCCTTATGCACTCTTACACCCTCACTCGTATCACTCTCAGTTTCAGTCTCACTCTCACTCTCATACATACTGTCCTCAATGCTGGAATAGAGGGAGTCATCTGCGCTAACGCAGCGTTGAACCTTCCGAGAAGCCCTCTTACCAGATGCCCTCCGAGCCCCCTTCATTCCCGCCTTGCCCCTCTTAGCCTGCCCTTCCATCCTCTTACCTTTCTCCCTCTGATCCTCACCCTCAAGCTTCTTCTTACCCTCCTTAGGGGTGGAATGCACCATCACCTTGTAAGGTCTTTCTTCTTTCCCCTCACTCACGCTTTCACTCCCTTCTCCTTCCAGGCCCCCTACTGCTACATCCTTTAGATGTGCCCCTTTCTTACTACCAACACCCTTACTATTTTCCCCTTCAAAACCCCCCTTCCCCTTCCTTTTTCACTTTCCCATCAAGCTTGCCCTCCAACTCACTCATTCTCTTAACCATTGCCTTTAACCCATCATCCATCTCTTTCTTACTCTCAATCATTCTTTCTTCCATCTCTTGACGACAAACTACTAATTCTTTACTCTGTTCCTCTAATCTACTCTGCAATTTCCCCAAAACATTCTCTAATTCTGCCTTCTGTAACTCTAACTGATGGTTCCTAGCCTTTTCTACCTCTAATGCCTCCTTGGTAGGCATCTCTAAAGATGCTACCCTACTTCACTTCTACTCTATTACTACTACACCCAACCTACAACTACTCTTTCACTCTTCTTCTATACAACCCAACCAGGAAACAACCCACTTTTCTGAGTGGAAGTCCCTGTTCGGGCGCCACTTATTTTATGTGGTGGGATTCGGAGTAACCTAACGGCCGCACCACGAATAAGAATTTTTTCTTTTGTTTAAGAACTCCACGAAACCAGGCTGCTTACCTTGAAGGGTTGTTGGATCCAGGCTCGCTGCCCAGACCTCCGATCCACGACTGCTGGCTCCCGCCACCAACAGTTTCTTACTTGCCAGAATAGCTTCCTTCTGTTAGTGGTTCACTATCTCCGCATCCCCTTCCTAACAGAACTTAAAGTTCCCTTGGTCCAATAACGGTCTTCAGCCTCAGACAAATCCAGCCTGACTTTAGTTTCCTCTGTTATGTTCTTTATTTTCTCTTGTCAAATTACCCTCTTAAACTATATTTTTTATTATTTATATTTCCACACATGCGCCAATTGGTTCCCTCCACTTCTCAAAACTCGAGTTTTGACACACACGCCGACACTTTTAAACCTCAGAAGCGTCTCTTTTACTAAATTTGTTTATTCTTCTTTTCATTTTTGTTTGTTCATTAAAATATTAACAATTTTGTACTTTATTATTCATTTACTAACAGGGTTTAACAAGCAACTGTCCAACTCTCACTCTTTTTCCCATACTAATTTAATAAAACTGTTTTATTCCTCATTCCTTGTTTACAAGTTTAACATTTCTTTATATAACTTATTGTTTAGTCTTTTCATTCATTAAAATATTAACATTAACATATCTTATAACATTATTTCTTTATTTATTTGTTTGCTAATATTAAAGTTAGTACTTAATGTTTATTATTTATTATCTTAATGCTTAATAGTTTACTACCATCTTTCCAATTTCCTATAACAGTTATCATTCCTATTCATTATTTGTTTGCTGGAAAGAGAGAGAGAACCATTAAAATCCTTTCTATAACAAATATTTCATTCAAAAATCAAAGAAATTTAATATATAAATAATAATAATCAAGGCCAGGGGGAAAGGGCTGAGAACTAAAAGGGGAAAGGGTTCACCCTCCACATCGTGTATCACACTGTATTTAAACTAACATAATTCATTTACATACAAATTCAGTGTAAAATGTTTTTTTTTTATATTCGTTATTATTATATTATCATAATTATTACTAATTCCAAAAGTTTAAGCACAAAGAAAGACACAAACGTAGGTAGGTTTGAGGACAGGAGAAAAAGTGAATGAAATAAAGTGAAAAGAATGAGTTATTGGCAGCAACGAACAATTTAAAATATCTCTCTCTGACGGGCTGAACGAAAGCTAACGAAATAGGAAACAAATGACTGAAATTTAATGTCAGACTCAAATGTTTTGACTCTAATGGAAAACTGATTCTGCAACAATTAAAAGAAGTTTTGAGTCTAGACTCCATCTCAAACAACAAATTTTGAAGCTCGAAAATTTTTGAAGTGACGTGACTCAGAATAATTTGGAAAATAATGGGCATCATTTTGAATTTACATTTACAATGAATTTTTGCTTAATTTGATAAGTACTCTAAAATGGGTAGTGAAACAATATCTACTAATTTTCTTTATACAGAGAATATGAAAATGATCGTGATTAGTCGAAAGAACACACACACAAATTTTGAATTCCTATTTATCAGACACGAAAAAAATATTGCATAAGCCTATTTTAAGAAGGGAGTGC
The DNA here is from genome assembly GCA_023014485.1 of Bathynomus jamesi. Taxonomy (NCBI): domain Eukaryota; kingdom Metazoa; phylum Arthropoda; class Malacostraca; order Isopoda; family Cirolanidae; genus Bathynomus; species Bathynomus jamesi. The sequence continues at coordinate 176,684 of JAJOZX010004061.1, forward strand.
ATGGGTTCGTATTATTAAATTTGATGATAATTTAATAAGGTTAGCTGCCACCAAAAATGTCGTGAATATGTTTTATTATTTATTATACTTCATTATTTACTCTACTTTCTGCTCTCTATTGCATTTCTCTTTACATTCTCTTTACTCATTTCCACAATACTTTATAACGCATGGTAGGTAGCCGAGCTAGCAGAAAACCATTAGTCTCATGCAAGGGGGGAGGGGGTTCATTAACACTCTTTTTAATGCTTGTTAACAGTTTATTTAATTCCAAAAATGGTTTGGTTAAACGGGGGGATGTGAGTGGGGGTTTTACTATAGTATTTTACATCGGAGAGAGGCACAAAGAATAATTTAAATTTAAGCTTACATGACCCCAACTTTACGCTTATTGCGCTGCTGAATGACTGACTCTTTTTGTGGGGTAGTCCGCTCTCTGGGCCTCTGTTCAGGATTGCCAACTCTTTCAATTTTAAACAATTACAATCTAACAAACATACTTTATTGTAATTTCACAATTATTAGTAAAGAATTTATATTAAACATTATAATCTTAATTAAACAAAAATTAATATTCTTAACTAGGCATTACTACACTGCATACTTGCTCTGGCTACACATCTTTTCACTGTACCCCCAATCCCATCACAAACACACTTACCATGGCTTGTGGCAAAGAAATGCCACTCACATTCCAGCCCAAAATCTTCATGTTTACAAATGTTAACAAAGTTGAAATGGTTTTTATATTGTCCTGCACATCCATCAGTAAAATAATGTAATTTTTTTATATGAAGGTGGGATTTTCTAATAATAGGTATGAGTGTATTTAAAAAAGTATAAACCATTGTAGTGTTATGTTTTGTATTTGGAGATAAAAAAAACAACTTGAATGTTTTGTTTCATTACTTTCTGGTTCCTTGCAACACAAAGGGATTTACTATGCATTGGGTATTTTCCCAATGAAAACCTTGGGCTGCATCCTGTATAACAAATGAGTAGTTTTCTGAAAAGTCACCAAGAACTACAGCTGTATGGCTATTTAAATTATTCTTCAAGTTTTTTGGAAATGCATTCTGATTCTTTGCTATAAAGTGATGATGTGTCAATCTGACAATTTTTGTGCTTAATGAATTTATAAAATCATCTACAGATTCTGTTTTTTCAACCATATTGCATTGTTTATATTTTATTTCCTCACATTCAGGATCGTTAACACTTGAAAAGTGAGCAAAAAATTCTTAATACCTTGTTTTTTTAGACAGAGATTACATATTTGCATCATGTAATTCCTGTTGTTGACATCACGCACTGCTTTCTCCATAAGAGTTGTGTATTCCAACCCTTTGACACCTAAAGCTGAGAATTGTATTTTGGCATTCTGGTGGTATGTACATACACACACACAATGGGTACCAGCAGCTCCAGCTAAAACACAATGTCTGGGGGCGAAGGCTGGCAAAACTAGAGAAGCCAATTTGGGGACTATCTGGATTATTTTTATAGAGACTAAAAGCTTCTTTCAGATTAATTAACATGAGTCTTTTCTGCACAGATTCTTTATACCCACTTTTATTTCTGTTACTCAGGCAGTCTTTTGTACCTGGGCACAAACGACTAATTTCATCTGATTCAAAAAATTTCTGAACAGAATCTTTAGTACCTTTAGTTATTACTTTTCCTTTTGGCATGGGTTTGTTTTCAGGAATAATTCCAAGTCTTTGTTTTATATTTGTTTTTCTTAACTAAATATTCAGTTGTCTGAAATAGATTTATAGTTTTTGATATGGTAAATGGAGATAATGTCAATATTTTGAGTTTCCTCTCATAACTGTCAGTAGAATGGAAAACTTCAACCAGTTCATTCATGAGATGAATCATTGACCTGAAACAAATTCATGAATGTGTAATAGCTATAAACAAAACATTACATGTGCATATTAAATTTTTTGGATTATAATATTGATTTCAAGTGTAACAAAATGAGCATTCTTTGAGATAGTCAAATTAAACCAAAAATTACACTGGTCTACAAATTTTGATGAAGTTTGTGCTTAGGAGATAAAATGTGTTTCCTATTATGGATTTTGGGGTGCTGAAAACGAATATGACCATAAAAACAGTTGATTGGCTACAGTTTCCAAGAAAATTTAAGTCACACATTTTGTGTATATGTATACCATATATTAGTAACATACCTATATAATGCAGTCACTTATATTGATTCAACCTGTCGCTTCTATGCTTGTCTCTTGTATTCAACTTCTGGAGCATCTCTTGTTATTGTCCAGCAGTAGTCTGCTAACAATGATGGACTCCATTTCCCCTGGTAGCATTTCTCCATCACTGAGATATCCTGGTGGAAATGTTCACCATGTTCATCGCTGACTGCTCCGCAGTTGGCCAGAAAAAATTCCAGGTGCGAATGGAGGAAATGTATCTTTAAAGATATATTGCAGCCCATTTTTTGATAGGACAACAGCAGGTTTTCCACTAGCTCCCTGTAATTGTCAGCTTTTGTATTTCTGAGAAAATTGGTTGCTACTAACCAGAAAGCATTCCACGCTGTCTTCTCCTCACCACCAAGGATACGGTCAAACTCCTCATCTCTTAAGAAGCTCGCGGATCTGTGGACCAACAAATACACCCTCCTTGATTTTTGCTTCACTGAGCTTTGGGAATTTACCACCGAGGTACTTAAAAGCTGCCCCTGTTTTATCTATACCCTTAAAATTTTTCATGACACCCAGTTTGATGTGTAAGGGTGGTAACAAAATCTTGCTCGATTCTACAAGTGAGGATACTGAACATTTTTTGTTCCAGGTTCCAATGAGTGTTGGAGTGGCCATTCCTTCTTGATGTAATGAGAAGTCCGAGTGTGACTATCCCATTCACACAGAAAACAGCAATATTTAGTGTAGCCTGGCTGCAGTCCAAGCATGATAGCAACAACTTTCAAGTCACCACAAACCTGCCACTGATGTTTGTCATAGTTTATGCAGTTCAAAAGTTGCTTCATGTTGTCATATGTTTCCTTCATGTGGACTGCATGACCAACTGGAATTGATGGCAATATGTCGCCAACATGCAACAAAACAGCTTTTAGACTCAACTTTGACGAATCAATGAACAGTCTCCACTCATCAGGATTGTGAATAATATTGAGAGCTGCCATCAGACTATCGATGTCATTGCAAGCTACAAGGTCACCTTCCATGATGAAGAATGGGACAAAATCTTTTTGATAGTCACGAAACTTACACACACTAACATTTTCAGCGAGGAGATTCCACTGCTGCAATCTGGACCCAACAGCTCTGCCTTACTCTTTGGCAGTTCTAAATCTCTGATAAGGTCGTTTAATTCATTCTGAGTTAGCATGTGTGGTTTAGAAGATGTCAAGTTATAAACAAATTCAGGGTTTTGTGAAGTTGAAGGCAAATTAGTAAAGATTGACTACTTTTATTTCTGAAGCATTTTAGCTGTAGACCAGTGTTATTTGACCAAATGAATTCCAAATGATTTAATGGGCCCATTGATCTCCAATCTTTAGGGAGTTGTGCTTCTAGTTTTTACTATCAAAGGTGAATACCTACATTGTTTCTATGCTTCAGTTTTAGTTTAGGTATATTCCTACTTAATAATAGCATAGCATATTTTAAAATTCATACCTTTGAGTTCCATGATCCAACTTTGTAGCTTTTGATAGGCTTGGGATCTCAATTTCTAAACTTGTTTCTAGCTTTCATTTTAAAGAACAATGTGCTTTTTCTATTGTTTGAATAGCTTTTGCTTCTTTTCTTGAGGAACCCAAACCATCTGAAATTTTTTAATTAATAAATATTTGACTCCATTTGATATATATGGACAATAATAATTGTCAACATAATAAGTTCAATAAGTTTAATAAATTTAATATGTCAACATTAATTTCATTAAGTTTTTCAGCAACTGCTGAAAAACTGTCTTGAAAGTAAATGCATTATAAATAAATAATATAAATAAAAAAATTATAAATATAAAAAGTACCTATCATTAAATACTTACGCTTCTTCACTGGAGTCACAAAGACTTTCTAGAACTTGAGAAACCTCTTCTTTGGCATTACTTGATATAGGTACTTGGATCATATTCATTGTTTTCTGAAATAACATTCTCAGAAGATTGATTGTGATCAGACTCTTTACTTTGTGATGTTGATAGCAACTGGTCTCTGGGTCAATAATTTTCTACAGTTGCTACATAGTACAGTATTCCTTTGTAGTTTCCATTTACATCAATCATAAAGTGATTGGCTGATGGTTCTTATATCCTTATGTATCTTTTTCTTATGTTTTTGTAAAGGATCATCACAGTATCTAATCATTTTTCATTACTGAAAATACACAATTGTAAATCTCAAAAATAAGATATGATTTGACTCAAAATAAGCACATCTGTAGTAAAAATAAGCATAATTAACAAACATTTGAGAGAGACTGCGTGAATATGAGTTATACATAGGATGTAAATATATCATTTGTAGTTCTCTATTTTAGTTTGCGTAAAAATGTCAAAATTTCAATGTACAAATGTCAATGTACATATTTAAGTACTAACCTAACCAATCATCAAGAGTGTACAGTTAAAACTAACAAAAATAATACAACTTAACTGGGTGTACAGCTGGCTTAACCGGGCGTACAGCTGGCTTAACTGGGCGTACAGCTGGCTTAACCGGGCGTACAGCTGGCTTAACCGGGCGTACAGCTGGCTCAACCGGGCATGGGTACCCCATAATGAATTCAGGACCCAGAAAGGCAAGTAGTTGGAAATATTATCAGTGCACTTGCATTAATTATGGGAGGCTTCATGATAATTAACTTCATTACTGTACCACACTGAGGACACGTAAGAAGGTCTTGAGCATGCTGTGAGCTCAAAATATAGCGATAGCAGCGCTATTGTCCCTCAAAACTTGTTTAATAAAGTCCCACTTGGACTACACACAACACACATTCTGAAGTAACTGTTGAATTCAACTATTACTGCTGGACATGTGCAGGGGTGTCATGTGACAATAGGGCAGCTGCTGATTGGCTGATAATAACATGACTACACACACATGGGACGAGATGGTTTGACTAGTGAATAATGGCAGTAAAATTTAATAATTTCAAAATGTGTGGGGTGTCACATGACAATAGGGCAGCTGCTCATTGATTAATAATATGACTACATACACATAGGGTGAGATGGTTTGATGAGTGAATAATGGAGTTTAGTGGATGTATTCTACTGAATCTTAACTTTTTTTTTCAAATTTTATTTTCATCATTTCCTTCAAAAAAATGACTTTCCAAGAATGTGGAAATATAGTTGAACACACATCAAAAGTGAAAATAGCAGAAAATTAACTCTTATAAAAAATGACACATTAAAACGAATATTAACCCTGCTTTGTGTTTAGCATACTAGCTAAAGAAGAATTTGCTATTTTTTTTTATAGTGCCAATAGCTTTGTGTTCATTAGCTTAGTGTTCATTGCTTTGTCAGTTGTTTAGATAGCTTTCTGTTCTCTTTCTCATAAATGTTCTTCTGTAGGCCTATCTGTGTTCTTGTGTCAGGTGCTTCTTTGCAATATCATTTTTCTTTGGTGTGTGCTTGTGTAATGCTGATCATAGCAGGTATTGTATTCTACTCCAGCATTCTTCTGGTTCTAGATTTTCTAATTCATTTTCCCAGTTTATTTTTCCCAGACAGTTATTTATTGATGTCTAGGCTGACTTGTGCAAGTTTAGGTCAAAGTATGGCAAGTCCATTTGGTATGGGTCTTGCTTACATTTGTGGAGAGAAGTTTGAGAATATGTGCATGACATTGTGGTTGGAGTGTACTACATAGTTGGTGTTAACAATGTAGTCAATTGTAGTTGCATTATTTATCAGCACTAAATCTAGGATATTATTTTTTTCTAGTTGGGCAGTGCTGTACTAGGAGTTTTTTGATAAACTCATCCAGGTGTTTTGATTTGGATCTTTTTGTCCCTGATTTCATACCACCATATTAGTTCCAGGTGCAATTTGGGAGATTAAAGTCTCCTGTAATGATTAAATCTCTTGTTGAGTCTATGATAGCTGAGCATTGCCTGATTTTTTCCAGAACTTTGGTGAGCTCCAGATGGGAGCTATCTCGGGGGCTAGAGACATTCACTAGTATTATGTCTTCTTTATTTATACTGAGCATGATAATTAGGAGTTCACAGGCTTCATTTGAGTATGCCATGAGCAGTTCACTTTGAATGTTTTCAGGGATGTACATTAGGACACCACCATTTAGATGGCCTTTTCACTATTCATGATCATGGGGTTCAGGTGTGTTTGTGAGGGCTATAACTGTGCTAGTAGTGTTTGAGTTTGGGTAAAAGCCCTGGATGTTTAAGTAAATTATTGATACATTTGTGAAGTCATTTGCTTCATCTCCCACATATAGGGCATTTGTAGGGTTCCTGCTGGGGGTCTCATTTGCTTTTGTATAAGGAGCACAAGTGAGCTTTGAATGTCTTCATTTGTTTCATGGTGATAAAACTCCAGTGGGGTTTCATGGTTGCTTGCTGTACTATTATCACCAGTAGGCTTACCTGGACCTGCTACATCAGCATAAGATCTGGGTGCAGGAACAGTACGAGGCTATATTATCAATCGTAAATAATACAAAGTAGATTACTTACATGAATGATAAATATAGGTGCCATGCATGATACACGACACTATGTTAGGTCAACTGAATGCCTGGCTAGGGGGCCTGAAGGAAAAATTTGTATGTTACACATTAAATTTTTGGCCTAAGTATAGAATCCATGGTTAAATTATTATTCAGGACAATGGTGCGGTTATATTTAAAACATGCAAAGTATAAAATGCAAGTCTGACAAGTTTTTAAACATGATATTTCTGTAGAATAAGTCAAGAATTTCATTTACATGTACTTTAACAGTAGGAGCAGCAGGATGACCATTTAGGGTGGAGTGAAAAAATCAAAAGTGCCAGGATCAAAATTGAGGGGGTCTAGATAGTTGTCTTTTGTCTAGGATTAAACTTTAAAACTAATTTTGGGTGGTTGCATAGAAAACTGTGACTGCTACTAGCCAATTTATACAAATCATGTATGTGTATGACCAAAATTTGAACCCAGTGACCTATCTCAGGTTCTGGACATGATAGAAAGACAATTTAATTTAAAAACTGTTTATGATATATTTTTTACCTTTGAAGCAGATTAAAATATTTGCAGAGGGCTGCAGGCTCAATAATGCATCAAAAAATTCCATATTTATATTATTTTTGGCCAAAAATTACAATTTTCAGACTTTTTTTTGCAAATTTTTTAGACAATTTATGGTAAATATTAGGGATGTACTGATATTGCTTTTTAGCCAATAACCAATACTGATACTGATAATTAAAAACAGTATTGGCCAATAACCGATACCAATATCCAGCTAGGGTTTATTAGTTTGTCATATTTTTGTAACATATTCATAATTTATTTTCTGTGTTGAAAATTTGGCAAGAAAGTAATAATCCTTTTCATAAAAGATGGCAATGCTACGTTAGATGTCATAGTTTTGTTTGTTATACAATTGGACTATGGGCCTATGATGGGCTTAGTAAATGTGTTTTTTTGGGGAACTTAGCGCAGAGATATTTGGGAACACCACCAACAACAGTTGCAAGCGAATGCATGTTCAATATTGGAGGAAACATTGCCAGTGCTGCTAGAAATTGGCTCTCTCTTGAACATACAGTGCAGCTGCTATTTTTACATGAGAACTTAACCCTTGTGAAAAAATGAGTTATGTGATTTCATCCTCTAAATCAGGGGTTACCAAAATGGTCAATATCGACCCCCTGGGGTCAGTGGGACTGTGTGGGGGGTTGATAGGGGGTTGATAAAGTTCTTGGGGTCCAGGCTTAAGTTCTAGGATTAACATCGATGAGCACAGTGACTTAAGGCTCAAACTCTCAAACCTACAGCCTAATGTTCATGCCCTTGTTAATGCTCATTGGGCTCATCCATCTCATTAGAGAAGATTTAATTGTAAAGGTATTTAGCAGTTATTAATTTATGTTAATTGTATAACTATAATGATTAATAAATATTGATTTATATTTTGTTTCTTGACTTTACTTAACTTAAAATTATTTGGGTTAGAGGTTGATGATAACTTTATAAGCTTATCAAGGGGTTGACAAGCTCAGAAGTTTGGGAATCCCTGCTCTAAATAATCTTTTATTCATAATTTTAGAAAAATCATGCTTTTGAAATATTGGCTGATATTTTTAAAAATCTACTGATATATCAGTACATCCTGAGTGTTTTTAACCAGCTAGCTAGGTTAATATTGTGAGCTATGACTAAGAGTTTTTTGGTTTTCTAGGCTTTATACCTATTTCTCAAAGGATTTACACTTGTATGTTTGGCTGTTTGAAAAGAAAATTGGGTAAAACTTGTGTGCTACATTTCTTAGGACCTAGACTATGATTAACTTGCATATTGTCTATAACACAGCTTTTGGTATTTTTACATGAGAACTTAACCCTTGTGAAAAAATAATGAGCTATATGAAGTGTAAAATGATAAAATATTGGAAATTTCATCCTCTAAATCAGGGGTGGGGAAACTTTTCAGTACCAAGGGTGAAAATCGCCAACATAAACACCACCGTGGGCGTCTGGCAAATTTTAAGCTTATATACAGCGTGTCCCAAAGAAATGTATACCCACTTTGTTCGATAATACCAGCTATGAGGATAATAAATATATTACTTTTTATGTTTTTTAATAAAGAATTTTCTCCTGAATCTAAATATGTAATTATTTTTATTAAAAATTGAAGAACAAAAAAGTTACAGATGTTTAAATTATAATTATTATTTTCGAGACTTCATGTGCGATATTTTCTAATATTTTAACCGACTGTTTTGAGATACTTATGTTTAGTGTTGATATTGAAGCATAAATGTTGTAATTATTAGTTAATTCAAAAAATTTACAAATTCCATGGTTAAATGACACTTTATCTAAGATGTTCGACGTCTTCCAGAACGTTGTTTTTGTAAGTTTTGCACAGTGCCGTCGGTTTCAAACTTATCTCATATACGTGCAAAAATATTAGAAAATATCGCACATGAAGTCTCGAAAATAGTAATTATAATTTAAACATCTGTAACGTTTTTGTTTTTCAATTTTTAATAAAAATAATTACATATTTACATTCAGGAGAAAATTCTTTATTAAAAAACAAAAAGTAATATATTTAGTATCCTCATAGCTGGTATTATCGAACAAAGTGGGTATACATTTCTTTGGGACACGCTGTATATAAGATGTATTTTAAAAAGCTATTTGCTGGGCTGTAAATAAATAATTTTTAGTAAATAATAAATACCTAAGCGGGCGAATTGAAATTAGCTCGTGGGCGAAATTTCGCCCGCGGGCAAGGGTTTCCCCACCCCTGCTCTAAATAGTCTTTTTTTCATAATTTTGGAAAAATCGTACTTTTGAAATGTAGGCTGATATTTAAAAAAATTGGCTGATACCAATAAAAATCTACCAATATCACTGATACTGATATATCAGTACATCCCTAATAAATATGTACAATTTTCTACTGAAAATATTATACATCAACTTAAGATTAATCTAAAGTATCACACATTAAACAAAGTAATAAAAAAATAATCATCTAAACAGCTTCAGAATATTGTATTTTTGTATTGAACATTTTCATCAGCTTTCTTGATTTTATTTTTTGTCGAATAATGCCATCATAACGTTCAAATCCTACCACAGTTGAGGAAGCCTCTATTACAAGCTTAATGTGCCTCTCTATAGCCTGATTATGACAAGGCTGGTTGAGTTTCAGTGCTTCCTTTCTTATGTTTATGAGTTCTTCATTGGTTAGAGATGCTATGATAGGGGGCTCATGAATGCCAGGTGAATTTAAGTTTATCATTTTGAGATACCCTTGAGTTTTGTTATTGATTTTAGGTACCATAAATCTCCTGACACTACCATCTCTCACAACACTCTGTCAGGCTGTAACTCTGGGACTTCAATATCCTCATCTGGGTAAATATTGGATTTTACTCCCAGTCTGGTTTTATAATGAGAGCAAACTTTTCTGGTCACTTTTGAGGTGCTTTGCATGAATCTGCCATTGGTTTCCTGCGCAAATGCGTAGTTTTTGAGATATCGTAACATAAACATGTAGGGTATGTTCATGTTACGAGATCTCGTAAATGACACACTACCACAGGAAATGTGCAAAACACCTCAAAATTAACCAGAAAAGTTTGCTCATCATTTTTGTTTAAACTAACAAAAATATCACGACAACCTAACCAATCATGAAGGGTGTACAGTTGACCTAACTGGGCATTCAATTAACCTAACAGGTTAATATTGGTTATTTTTTCACCTAAATATCTTCTGATCTTTTTGTATTTGGCACTCGCTGTCACATTTCGGGCAAGTTAAGGATGAGAGAATAATGCCATAATTGACAAAAACATCCAATGCTTTGTCTTCATTTAGGGCACATGACGAATCAAGTCCTCAAAGTTGAAATCACACAAATGGCATGTCATAATTCTATCACAAACACCACCAAACTGAATCCAATTAGAAAAAAAAAATAGCCAGAACAGAAAATGATAAACTAATTAAATTGCCAGAGTAGCAAAAAAATAGCTAAATCAGGAAAAATATTTTATGAAAAAAGTATATTCTAGCCAAAACAGGAAATCTATTTTATTAGAAAAAGTACATTTGAACAAATTTGCACAAGATAAGAATTTTTTTTAGCAAGTTTTTAACCCTTTGAGGACCACGGGACATATTTGTCCCAACGGAAATAATAATATAAATTGTACAATGATGCAACGTTTCTACAAATACATCTACATGTTTATACAGGTATCGTTTAGTTGTCTAAAAATTAACCCAAAAATGGGTCATTTAAGTGACTATAGTTACTACTATCTAATTGTAAATAACAAAACTTAAACTTTTAAGTTCAAAGAAATGTATACTGGTCGTCAAAGGGTTAATGGCAATTCAATATATAGTACTTGTTCAACTGCTTGTGATTGGGAGTAAAATCCAATATTAACCCTCATCTGAATCAATTATCAGGTCACCACTTTCAAAGTCATTGTCTATCACTGTTTCAATTGATTATTCCCTCTGACCAAAAGTACTTTAACTGTGATGTTGCGGATTTGTGGGTCTGAATCAGCAAACATGGCAATTAATACATTCTCAGGGTGAGCATAGTATGCATTTTGGTAGAGGGTTTTTAGGACTATTTCCCTCGCTTCCTTGTGAGAAAATTTCAGGATCCTTTGGAGCATATCATAAAAGTTCTTAGCACCATCTGTGCATTAATACTCTTCCTTGATCTGGAACCAACTTGGAAAATAGACCAAGATACAAAACTCTGCAAGTGTGACCAGAACTTTGGAAGGCTTCCTTTAAGATGTATAAAATCTGAGGATTCTACATGCCAGAGTCATTGAATGACAGATCAGTCCAACTTCAAGGAGCTCAAGATCAGGATCAACACAGCCAAGTATAACAGCCATACAGATTCTGCTGAGGTCCTCCAGTACTTCGTTAGGAATAACTGGAAATTTTGAATTCCTAATTGGCGTGAATGAAATTGCATCCCACTGAGATACACTTCCACTAAGTTCAACCCCTATCTTTCCTGGAAATGAATCTGGGCTCTTTGTTGTTCCATCCAGATTAATAAAGATGTGATGAAGGGGGAGCTCATTACAGTGTAGTAGGCAAATGCTCCACTGCAAAGGTCTACCAAGCAGTTCTTCCAGGCATCTGATAGCTCCACCATTTGAACCAGTCATTGTATTAGGCCTATCAGATCCTATCATGGTAAGTTTGGTTTGTAATTCAGTGTCTTTGAGGGCCTTGTATATATCTGTTGCAATAGTCGACCCCTTGCCATTACTTGGAGTCACGTGTGAGAGGTGGAAATCACCTGAAATAGTATTCAGAAATTAGAGAGAATTTTTTAGATATTTTAGGGTTTATATCTATTTTCCAGTTTCCATACCCATCTAAAATTCATCTTGATAAATATTTTGAGTACGGTACCATAATATCTGTCAGACATGGGGTCATTACAAGGTTTATCATTACCATTACAGCATTTTTGTTTCATTATTATTACATTATCATTACAAGCTCTTCATTATCATTGTAATGATCATTACAATACTGAATATACCGGTACTGAATAAGTGCTCTACCAGTGCACTGGAGGCAGGGATGCAAAGATGTTTGGCAGCAAGAACAGATACATCCAGATATAGATATGCATTGTCCCTCCACCATGTCAGGGGATTGCAGTCCTCATCAATGCAGGGCTGGTCAAGGTAGCTGTCCACCTGGCTAACAATAGGGCTCTGAGAAGCTGTAGGGGGAGCTGGAGCAGCCATAAAATTGAACAACTTGTACTGCTTTGGTGCTGGCTGGGACTGAGAGGAATCAGAAGCTGCATATATATATATTAGGGTGTTTCAAAAAAATGAAATTTTAAAAATTTATTCTCTCATCATTTAAAATTATTCCATTTCATACAAAACTAAAAATTATAAACTTTCATTACAATACAACAAAAATAAAAGGTGCCTCAAGAGAGCCAAAGTTTTTTCCAAGATAGTATTATTCATGAATGTTAAAATTACTGTTTTTGTTTTATTAAGATATTTCAGATAGCGGTATTTCTCAAATGTAATGACTATCACAGTACAGTTGACTTCTTGACGTTTGGAAACAATTTCCGGTGTTGCTTCACACATTGGATGAGACATTGGTACTGCTTCTCATCTTTTGTCAATTTCCCCGAGGAGCTCACCGAGAGCTACAGCTCTCTCCGCTGTATCGTTCACAACTTGTAAAGAACCAACAATTTTTTTTGCTACTTTGTAATTTTCATCCTCTTCCCATAAAGCTGGATTGTTCTTCAGAAAGGTTAGATCAAGGTTCAGTTTGCTGAAGAACTTCTTTGTTGCTGTTGTAACGTAATGATGTAAGGGTTTCCATGTTCCATCACTAGATGCCTTAAGACGCCTACCTTTTTCACGATTTTCCAATGCAATTACCATTTCCTTTTTTTCGCGAATGTCCACCTCATCGTCAAAGAAGCTGAAAGCAACCAACTCTTCTCCTAAGTACCACAAGTGTCTTTTGAAAACATTGAGAACTGCTTCCGCAAGCTCACGATCATGGAATTCATTGAGCCTTGCCATATATGCTAGATCTAGACGAGGAGAGGAGATTCCCAATGGAGCAGTGAACCAGGCTACCAGATACACATGGACAACAAAAATCACAAACCTCGTGATTCCTCTTATTTCTCTGGCAGTTATATTCATTTGATGTCGGCAAAGAAATAATTTGATGGCATAAATGAGCTTTGACATCCATCTTGCTCTGTGTATGGCTCCAGGCCTTTTGAATTTAATACCTCTTGGCGGAGTTTCACCTAGAACTATAATCCACAGCTCCAGCAGTTCCCAGTAATCTTCTCTTGGTTGCTCATCTTTAAGTATTGTTGTAGCAAAAGAAATCAACTGAGTGACATTTGCATCTTCCAGCTCCCCTTGAAGGGGTGTGAAAGATGAGAGATCAAGGGATTTCCAGCTTTCCTTAAATCTCTTAAACAACAGGATTTCTGGTCCTGTAGATAATCCCATCAAGAAAGTGTAGGCCTTTTCGACTTGAAGTTCGAATATATGGTGATGACATGCAAGATTCAACAACTCCCTTCCAAGTTTATTTTCGATAAGGATGCATGCACCACCACCACGTCCACGTATTTGACAGTGTTGTATCAAAGCTCATGGCATTCACCGAGTCTTGAAGATTGAAATTTCGTAATGTAGAAACCACCGCATCAGCTTGAGCAACACCAGTTCCAGATGAAATTTTTGGAATGGCAAGTATTTCTTCGACACCATCACCAGATACAATAATTGGCAGTCTATCTACCTTTTCTTTACCAGTCAAATCAAGCATAATTTTTCCATCCCAGTGAACAACAAGCACCTTATTGACCAAGGATTCTTTAATTTTCTTTTCATGCTGTATTGCAGCTTCTAGGCGGTGCTTCTTTCTGGCTCTGTATACCGTTGAATGGCTGACGGAAATCTCAGGACGCTGAATCACTTGACTCCTTATTAGTGACGTTAGGAGATGAACAGCCTCCCTATCACTCATGAAAATTCTGTCTAGAGTGGCGCAGAGGTCTGGAGTCATGATGGACTTTTGTTTTTTTGCAATTGAAGTTCCCCCAGTTGTACCTCCAACAGTTGGCAAGTAATCAGAATCATGAGAAGAGGAGGAACTCTCTGTATCTGATTTAGTAGAATCACTGGTTTTAGTCGAATCCACAGTTTTTGATGTGCTTGCTATTTCTTTCTTGCATCTTTGTTTTCTCTTTTCTTCATTTGCTACTCTTTCAAAACGTCGCCTTTCCTTCTCCATTGTTACCTTGTCTATTCCAGCCATAGTTCCCCGTCGTCCAGGCTCTCTTTGAGCTTGCAAGAACTGAAGGTCCTCGGGTTCTGGATCAGTTTTGCTGCATCAGCGTGAGCTATATCAAATAGATTTGGGAAAGTGCTGATAAAATCTTCTCTTTTCTTGTTTTCTGTAGTAGAACTTCGTTTTATTCTTTTGTAGCTGCTTCCATGTGGCATACAAACCTTCAATTTTTGTAATAACATGTTGTTTGGGTCTAGTTGAGATTCTGGCTTTGTTCCAGAATAGCAATATTTCATGAAAAGTTTTGTTGGCTGCTTCTTTAATTGTGTCATTCTCTTCCCGATGGAAGTAATAAAATCGCTTCAGGACATCTCCAATACATGGTAACTTAGATCCCCTGATACTGTGAGCGAGACTGCTCCCTATAAGAAAAATTTCTTGTCTTTTTTGCCTAGCTGCCATGAATCTGAAACAAAAGAATTATATGAAAGTTATCAACATACTGTTACTGTTTCATAACTGCTTCTATTTAGTTTATTTTTATTAACTTAACCCTTTAATGCCGAACGTTTTTGTAGGGTTAAGTCTAAATGCGTGTATTTGAAACGCTAAGTATTCGACTCAGTCGGCGTTAGAGGGTTAAGAAATGTACAGTGTTGGTGGGTCAACTAGTGACAAGTTAAAGAGCAAAACACAATTCCAACAAACTAATTTCCAACAATACTGTAAAATAATTTTATGTGCTCAATTAAATAAAAAAAAAAAAAATTTTTGAGAACATTCCTTAAGCTTTACGTACCTAATATTACATTTATAAATAATGAATTTGAATATAAAATAACTAAATAACGGCATATAATGCTGAAAATAAATAGTTATTAATTTCTCAAGTTTGTCAGATTTTAAAATAATCGTCTTGTTATGAATGTAGTTGTTATTTATAGATTTTACCCAAGCAAGCCAAACTTTACAAGGCATGAGGCACCTTAAGATGTTCATTAAACTTCACAAAATTCCACAACATCAGTTTACACAACTAATCGAATATTTTGAGAGGGCGAGACTTTCAAAAAAAAAAAAAAAAAAATTCAACCCTAATATATATATATATATATATATATCTATCTATCTATCTATCTATATCCCTCCCCGTGGGCGGTCTTTCTGGGGTGGATCGCCCCCGGGCTCCTGCCTCCATGTGGCGAGGGGGGTCAGCCGCGGCTGGGGGCCCTGCTGGGTCCCCTGCCCAGTTGCGAAGTGGACTTTTAGCATACCCTGCTATCCTACAGCCCCCTCTTTCCTGTCTTCCCCTCTTTCTCCTCTTCCTTGCCCCCTCTGTTTTTTCTGCTTTCTCTGTTCACTTCGCGCGCCCCGTGGGCTGCCGGGGCTGGTTGCTGGGGGTCTCGCTCCCATGGCCGGGGCCGGACTAAGTTGGCTGGTAGGGTGCCCGGGACCCTGGGGGCCTTGGTCTTTGCTGCCAGTGGGGGAGAACTTTCGATGCTGCAAGGGCCCCTTTTGAAATGGGGGTACCTCCATGGGATGAGGCACCCATCACCCGCCGGCATGCGCTTGGTCCCCTTGGGCCCCGGGTAATCGGTTCCCCACGGCCCCGGGCGCGAAACAACAAAAATTTTCTTTATGGAAACATTTACAAATCTAATGGACCTCGTTGACGACCCGGCTTGTGCATCTGACCTCCCTCTGACTACCTCTTTGGACCTTGGGTCTGGTAAGGGCAGTTGGCAGCCCTCACCCACCCCGTCTGCTCTTCTTGCCGACACCTCCTCTCCCTCTCTTCCCCAGGCTCGTGGCGCCGCTGCCCGACCCCCGCCAGTGGCGGATGGACCTGCAGTGGACCCCCCGACCCCTGGATCCCCCCATATTCCACATCCCGATAGGGACCCACCTGCTTTTTCGCCCTCAGGTGGGAAGCCCGCGGCCCTGGTCGCCTCCCACTCCGGTCGGGCCTCATCGCCCCCGGCCCCCTCGGCCCCTGGGGGACGTGGGACCCGACGTCGCCGTCCGCTTTTCTCGTCTTCCCGTCCCCTCGAAGTACCGGTGGTTTTTGGCCCGACGGCTTCGCTCGGCCTTAGGACGGTGGACAAGTTCCTCGTCCTCCGCCCCTCCTCCTCCAAGCCCCTCCCCACTAACCATGAACGCCTCTTTCGAGTGATCCATGGGGTGACGGGGACGGCTCGTTTTGACCTTCAGCCTCAGAGGGATGGCTCCATTCTGATAAGGTCGCGTTCCTCTGTCGAAACCTCCTCTCTGCTCGCTATCCCCAATGTCCTGGGCTGCGGGATCATGGTGTCCCCCCACCCCCGCCTCAATCAGTGCCAGGGCACAATCTACGCTGCTCATCTTCTACCTATCCCGGTGGAAGACCTCCAGATTGACCTCGCCTCCCAGGGTGTTGTGAGTGTGTACCGCTTTCCCGACAGATCGTGATCCCCAACCGCCCCTTCTCCTCCCCTTCTCCTCCCCTTCTCCTCCCCTTCTCCTCCCCTTCTCCTCGCCTGCTCCTCGCCTGCTCCTCACTTTCGACTCATTGGTGCCCCCTGTTTCGGTATTCTGGGGCTTTGGTGAGAGACGAGCGTGTGAATTCTCGGTACGACCATACGTGCCAGATCCTACGCGCTGTTTTCAGTGCAATAGGTTTGGCCACGTGAGCAGCTCCTGCCGTCAGCCGGCCCCGTTGTGTGTGCGCTGCGGCGGCCCTCCCCACCCCTTGCCCTGTACTGCTCCGCCTTCCTGCACCAACTGCCATGGACCACACCCTGCTTCATCCCGCTCTTGCCCGTCCTTCCTCTTTGAGAGGGAGGTTCGGGCCCTCTGTTCATCAGAGTTTCTCAGCGCCCGGGAGGCGCGGGACCGGTTGCGTGGCTGCGAGGCCCGGCGTGGTGCCTCGTACGCCGAGGCTCTCCGTTCCCGGCCGCCGCCGGCCCGGACCCCGTCCTCACCGGCGGTTCCCAACGCGCCTCCACCCACCGTGTCCGCTACTCCCAGTCCATCCTCTGCCGCCCAGCGGATTCCTACCGCGGCTCCCCGTACTACCAGCGCGTCCCCACGTGCTCCCTCCGCGAACGCCGATGCTTCGTCGGCAACCCCCCCCCCTGCCCCTTCTACGCCCTCTCCACCGGCGCCTTCGGCCACCCCCATTCCGGATCGTGACCCGCCGTCACCCATGCGGGCCGCACGACGGAGGGGTAGGGGCCGCAAGCGCCGCGCCAGTAGTGACCCCGAAAGGTTCGAAGCCATAGGCCTCGCATCACCTTCCTCTCCCAAACACAAACGCCCCCTTCGCCCTACCGCCCCGGTGTCCTCACCGTCCCTACTGCGCAACCGTTATGCACGCTCCCCCCTGGGGTCCCCGACGGCCCTCGTGGTGGGGGCTGAGATACACTCCTCCGGCCCGGTCGATGGACCCACTGGAGGGGGAACTCGCCCGCCTGGTCGGCGTGGGTGGGACATGCACGCCCCCGCGCTTGACCCGCCCCATCTCTCTCCTCGACCTGCCAATGCCTCTGGGTGAGGTATTATTTTCCACTCCCCCTCATAGTCCTGCCTCCCCTGCACCTCCGGTGAAGGGAGGGGCATTCTGGATACCCCTCACATCCCCTTCTCTGCATCGCTCTCCCCCGGACGTCCGGGAGACTCCTCTTCCGGAGGACTTGCCGGCGTCTGGTTCCACATCGCCCCCTCGTTGGGGTGACCCTCGCCTTCGCCCTCGTTCGGCGTCCCTCGGTGGACCCCGGGGCTTTCCGATTCCCTCTTTAATCTCGGGCCGCCCGATCGGCCCACCCACCCCATAACCATCCTTTTCGCTGACTTTCCTACCCCTCTCTATACCTCGCTCCTGCAGTGGAACATCCGCGAGCTCCTGGTAAGCCTCGAGAGTCTCTCCTCTCTCCTGACCTCCAGGTGTCCGGCGTGTTTCTGCCTTCAGGAGACGATTCTGGGATCCCGTTCCCTCCCTCGAGTGTCCAGCTACTGCGGGCTCCCTTCCCCGCCTCTCGATGGGGCGGGGAGGGGGGGCTCCGCGGTCTTCGTGCACCGCTCCGTCCCTTTCCGCCCCCTCCCGCTCCGTACAGTCCTGCAAGCTGTGGCCGTGCGCCTTTCTTTGGGGCGCCAGCTCACGGTCTGCTCTCTCTACCTCTCCCCTAACGTACGCCCTCCACCCGATTCTCTCCATGACCTAATTCTTCAGCTTCCCCGCCCTTTCCTGATTCTCGGGGACTTCAACAGTCGGGACCCGGCCTGGGGGGACGTTTGCTCCACCTTTCTCTCCGGGACCCTTCTCTCCGGGACCCTTCTCTCCCTTATGGACGAGCTCGAGTTCACCTTTCTGAACGATGGCTCCCCAACCTGCCTTCACTCGGCCCACGACAGTTTCACCTGTATCGACCTTTCCCTGGTTTCCCTCGAAATCGTGACGGAGTTCACCTGGGAGGTCCTGCCGGATTCTTCCGGCAGTGACCATTTCCCAGTGTGTCTTACCCCGACCCGTCTTCTCCCCCCCACCTCTGTCCGCCCGCGCTGGCTGTTCGCCCGAGCAGACTGGGCCTCATACGTGAGGGGCATGGCGATCTCGCCATCAATTCCTGCCTTTCCCTCCATCAGTGAGGCCCTCGCCTTCCTCGAGAGTAAGATCCTCTCGGCTGCCGCCAGTTGCATCCCCCGTACCTCTGGCTCCCCCAGGCCGCGAAGCGTCCCATGGTGGACCCCAGAGTGCTCCCATGCCGTTCAGGAGCGGCGCCGTGCCGGCCGCCGCTTCTATCGGACCCGCCAGCTGGAGCACAAGATAGAGTTTCAGCGCCTGAAGGCAGTGGCCCGTCGGGTCCTGAAACTGGCCCGGCGTACCTCATGGCGGAGTTACGTGTCCGGGATCTCCTCCTCGACTGTTTGGCGCAAGGTGCGTAGTTTTGAGGGGACCCGTGTCCCCCCCTCGACCCCCGGTGCTTCGGGTCGGGGACGACGAGTTCGTCTCCGATCCGGAGGCCGTCGCGAATGCACTCGCGGCGCACTTCGCAGCCATCTCCAGTTCCGATTCCCCCCATTCCCGCCGCGACCCACCGGATTTTCCACCTCATAGGGATGACCCCTATAATCACCTCTTCCGCATGACGGAGCTTCGGGAGGTCCTCCGCCCCCGACGCTCCTCCGCACCCGGCCCCGATAATATCCCCTATGACTTGTTACGGCACCTCCACCCCTCTGCTCTCAGCTTTTTACTGGACCTCTATAACCGGATTTGGTTGGAGGGTTTGTTCCCGGACCGGTGGCGTGAGTCCATCGTCGTCCCCATCCCGAAGCCCGATAAAGACCCCTCACTCCCGTCGAACTATCGCCCCATTTCCCTGACATGCTGCGCCTGCAAGGTTATGGAGGCGATGGTCGCCTCGCGGCTGTCCCTTACTCTGGAGGCGAGTGACCAATACCCTGCTACCCAGGCTGGTTTTCCGGCGCTTCCGGTCTACCACCGACCCCTCCTCCTTAGCCACGACGTGCAGGAGGCTTTCTCCCGGCGTCACTTTGTACTCGCCGTCTTTTTCGACCTCCAGAAGGCCTACGATACTACTCGGCGGAGCGCGGTCTTTGACTGCTTATGCTCCCTGGGTTTCGTAGGCTTTCTCCCCTCCTTTATTATAACTTCTGTCCCCCGTTCTTTCCGCGTCCCATCGTTCTACCCTCTCTGACCGCTTTCCGTTGGAGGAGGGTGTCCCTCAGGGTAGTGTCCTTAGCGTCCTGTGTTTCTCACTAGTGATGAACACAGTCGCTACGGTCCTGCGTACTTCCGTTCGTAGCTCCCTCTATGCCGATGACCTGGCTATCTATTGCTCTGGCCGCCTCCCGTCTTTGGCTGAACGTCGACTCCAGCTAGCCATCAACGCGGTGGTTCGCTGGGCGTCCTCGGTTGGCTATGCTTTCTCACCCTCTAAGTCTTCCAGTATGCTTTTCCGTCCTCGGCGCCTCCGTCTGTCGCATACATTCGCCCTTACCCTTGCCGGCACTCCTCTTCCCCTCGTCCCATCCGTTCGATTCCTGTGTATGACCCTCTACGAATTTTTCGGTTGGGTTCCACACCTTAGGCGGTTGCAGCAATCATCTTGCCGCACCCTCTCCCTTTTGAGTCACCTGTCCCACATGACCTGGGGGGCGGACAGGCGTGCTCTGCTGCGCCTGTACACCTCCCTGGTGCAATCCCGCATCGACTACGGCTGTGTGGTCTACAGCTCCGCCTCCTCTCTGGCACTCCGTATGCTGGATCCTCTTCTCCACCGTGGCCTTCGCCTGGCGTCGGGTGCCTTCCGCTCGTCCCCTGTCGCTAGTCTTCAGATGGACTGTGGGCAACCCCCCCTGCCCCTTCGCCGGGGCCTTCTCATGGCGAAGTGTTACCTTCGCATCTGCCGCCTCCCGATGTCCCTACTCTTCTCCGCGATCTCCCAGGCGCTACCCCAGCCTGACACGTGGCATTTTGCTGCCTCTCTGGCCGAGATCTTTTGATCCATGGGGATCACCCCACCCTCTATCCTGCCGTTCTCCTTTGACCTGTCGCCCCCCTGGCTGACCACCCCTATCTGCCGCTGCCAGGCGCTTCGTTGCCTGCGTAAGGAGTCTCCTACCGTCCTCCGGTCTTCTTTTCTGGCCCATCTTCCCGTCTACACCGACGGCTCGCGCTCCCCTGCAGGTGTCGCGGCCGCTGTCTTCTCTCCGTCGCTGTCACCTACCTCCCGGGGTATCCCCCTGCCGGTTCAGGCCTCCATCTTTTCCGCAGAGCTCTTTGCCCTTCTGGAAGCCCTCCGTCTGGTATTGGGTTTCTCGCGGTCTTTCTGTACCATTTTCTCGGACTCGCTGAGTGCCCTTCAAGCGCTCGAGCGCTATGATTCCCCGGACCCCCTCGTACGCCTTATTCAACAGGAGTACCATGTCCTGCACACCGTTCACCAGATCCGGGTCACCTTCTGCTGGGTTCCTGCCCATGTTGGTGTTTCCGGTAATGAGGCGGCTGACTGCACAGCCCGGTCCGCCGCCTCGATGCCTCCCCTCCCCCGCCCGCTCCCCTTCTCTGACTATGTGCAGGTCTTTCGTTCATTCTACGACTGCGTATGGCAACAGTCCTGGGATGATGCCACCGGAAATAAACTCTGATCCATACGTCCCCGCCTGTCATATTGGGTGTCCTCTTTCCACCACTCCCGACACAAAGAGGTCGTCCTTGCGCGGCTTTGCATCGGCCATACGCGCCTCACGCACGGCTACCTTATGTTCCGGCAGGAGGCTCCTCATTGCGCCTCCTGCCAGTCGCCCCTCACCATCTCTCACATCCTTGTGGAATGCCCCACCCTGTCGTCAGTACGTCATCGTGCCTTCCCGTTCCTTTCTGATTTCCCCCTCCCCGATCGTTTACGTCTTATGCTCGCTGAGAGCCCTCTCTTCTTGCTTGACAGTCTTTTTCTCTTCCTCTCCCAATCTCGCATCCTATCTGAGCTTTAGGCGACTTCTCACCCATCGTCCGCTGTCCTCCCACTTCTAGTGCCTTTCCCCTGTCTCCGTTTCTCTTTCTTATATTCCGCCTTGCCATGATATCCGCTAACGTATAGCGGGAAATGGCGGTAAATGCCCCAATACAAAATATATATATATATTTATTGAAATTACAATGTAATGGTGTAATGATTCATTACAGACTTTCATTACCATTATTGCCTCAAAATTTCTTTCATTACATTATCATTACAAGAGATTTGTAATTAATTATAATTAGGTAATTACCATTACAATGATAATGACCCCCATGTCTGATATCTGTTACAAAATGCAAACTAAAGATCAAAATTTTAAATCTTACCAAGTTCTCCTACAATTACATAGTGTCCTTTTAGCTCATTTCTTCTGTAATATTTGCCATTCACTTCAACTGTCACCATTGTTGCATCTTTGTGACCATCCACATAAATAGCATCCACCAATTCAAACAATTTTCCCTCCTCTTTTCTTATGGCTTTATGATATTTTTCACATTCTCTTCTCAGCTTGTTCTTGCGAAGTTCAGGGGTGCAGTGCCAATTTTATAGGTGCCGGAGCTCTGGTGGGTCTGACAAAAGCCTGCCATTTCCTATCCTGTTTCTATATATGCCACACGATGACTAAGTATTTCATGTTTGCACTCACTCACTAAACTGTTGATAATTAATGGAGACAATTTTTTTGTTGCTTGTTATGGTAATTCCTCCAAACTTCCTCTTGCAGAGGTGCCAGAGCGGTGCTCCAGTGAGCTCCGGCAGCACTGCACCCCTGGCGAAGTTCATAGTGTAAATTTACTCCATTTTAAAGACAGTTATTTAAGCAAGCTCCATAGGTTTTGACTAACAATATTTAAATTTCAACACTTGTTTGAAACTTATGCCTTTTTGTGAAATACTTGATTTGAATCAGATACTAATGTACAAGATAATTGGACTGTTACATGTCAATTACGTTCATCCTATCAGTAGTAGTGATAATTCCATAATCCTATAAAACTGCTGATGCACCTGCTGCTCTGGCTCTGTCACTTAATTGATACCTGGTAAAAGACATTTAGGCCCTATTTTATATCAAGTTAATATTCTAACAAGATGTTCATTGGACAGCAGTGTCCAAGATTTGGACTCTAACTATTAGCAACATTACATGGATTATAAATAATTTTTTCAAAGGTATTGTCAACAGAGCAACAAGAGTGTTCAGAGCATACTCATATTTTAAACTATATGGTATAGCTACCTGTCGCACTGTCGAGCAAGATTTGGTCGGCTCTTCCTATTTTGTTCTGTCCTGGATTCCTGTTGTTCATTGACACCAGCTGTTTCATCATGTGATTCCAGGCTGCCCTGACTTGAGAGACTGTTGAGATCACTGTCATGTATTGCTGCTGAGCTTGATGGAACAACTTGAAAAACTCTTCTGAGCTCTTCTCTGGTGATAATAAAATACAATATGATTATGATACAATATAGTTTACCAAAGACTCAAAAATAAAATTTTATAATTTGTGGCACAATCATTTTAAGAAACCCAGATTTTTGGTGGCTATTAATCAAAAATTTTTTAATTTATATAGATCAAACTCACCAATTCTTTTCGTTTGCTTGCTCCTGCTATACTCCTCTCCTTTTGTATCTGATGTCTGCCAATGTAAGGCATTCCTTGAAACCAATGCATCATCCTATTCTAGCTGTTTTCTGGTCCTCATAGAAAGCATAGTCTTCTGTCATTTTGAGTTGATACAAATGTTCCAAATCTCTTCTCCGATTTGAGTCCTCACAGAAGATATCAAACAACTTGAAAGTTTTTCGATGAAGGAAGAAAGATCACTCTGGAACTTGTCACCATGTTTCTTTATTGGATATCTATCAAACCTACAAAATTACTAAAACTTTAATGTTGTGAATGCAAATTTCAATTATAAACCCTAAGTTAAGTTGTAGTCAAAACGGAATTTATTACTGATCATTCTTATGTTTTGAAAATCACTGAATCACATGATTGTTAACAAAAGTACTGTCACAAACAAATAAATGTAACTACAAAATTTACAAAAGTATGATATATTTTAAATCTTTTTATAAGGGACTGAAAATTTGTCTTTCTTCAAAAATTCTTTGACTAAACCCTGAATCTTGCTGGTGACACTGGGGCATGAAATTGGATAGACATTGCACCAAATCCAGTGTTCAATCAGACTTAGTGCAACTGCATCAGCTGCTTGTCTGGTTGTCCAGTTCTCTTCTGCCATTACATGTTGGATGACATCTTTACCAAGAGGAAGCTTTCCATTGGGGAATGAGTCTGTGCTTGAAAATCTGTGACCTCCATCAAGAATTTTAACTGTCACTGCGTCTTAACCCTTAACTGGTATGGTATGGTGTGGGTCCATACCACTATACCAGTTAAGGGTTAACATCCTACTATGGAGTATTTTTTGGCAATAAGGTTATCAAAATACATGTATTTATCAATTCTACAAATTCAACCTGGAAAAAAAATATAAAATATAATTTTGAATAAAAACAAAATAGCTATTTGGAGAAAAGGGGCCAAAAAATTGTATTTTTTGAACAAAAATTATGAAATATGGATTTTTTGATACATTATTGACCCTGCAGCCCTCTGCAAATATTTTAATCTGTTTCAAAGGTAAAAAATACATCATAAACAGTTTTTAAATGCTCTTTCTATCATGTCCAGAACCTGAGATAGGTTACTGGGTTCAAATTTTGGTCATGTGCACATATAATTTGTATAAATTGGCTGGTAGCAGTCACAGTTTTGTATCCAACCACCCAAAATTGGTTTTAAAGTTTAACCCTAGACAGAAGACAACTATCTAGACCACTTCAATTTTGATCCTGTCACTTTTGATATTTTCATTCCACCCTAAATTTATTGTGACTGTGGGACTTTTGCAACATTAGAAATATAGTATTAGCTGCTTGTTCATTTATAAATGCATCTTGCAAAAATAGTGTTATTTTAGCCTATTTGTAAGACATTTGATTTAATTTTGTTGGTGGTGCTGCACTGCCATTAAACAAATTTTGGATCACCTAACGATGAAGGTCCTCAGCCTTTGTTAGCCTTATAAGGCTAACTAATGAAAATATCACGACTTAACCAATTATTAGGTCAACTGTAGTATGCCCTTGATGATGGGTTAGGTTAAGTTGTGATATTTTTGTTAGTTAGCCTGAAAGGCTAACTAAAGAAGGCTGGGGACCCTGATCTTCAAGTGATCCCAAATTTCTAATGAGATTGTTGTATTAATTGCTGATTTAAAAATTTTGTGAACATCACATAACTGAGAGTTTGCGTGGCAGGGATATTCAAGTGTGTGGCACCTGAAAAGTTACTGTGTGGCCGCGTAGGCATGCAGCTTAGAGGGAACACTGCTACAAAGCTAAGTTCCTTAAATTATTCAGAAAAATATAAAATTAAAACATATATGCTCTCTCAGCTTTCCAAAGCATTTATAAACCCTAAAATTGTATTTTGATGGACCCTTATTCTCTTTTCTGCTCTATCATTTCTAGGACCTACACAGAATTAAAATATTAAAATTGAAAACTACTAATCAATTCTGTTAAAAATGGAGTCTGGTGTAACAGGACCAGGTTCACAGACAATAACACTGATGAAAATTGGTCATTATAAGATTGGAGGAACTTTGGGCTCTGGTACCTTTGGAAAAGTAAAATGTAAGTATAATTGATACCAATTTAATATATTTGTTGGCATAATCCTTCAGAACTTACAAGGTCATTTATCAGAAAATTAATATAAAATGTTGGTCAAACCAGATGAGTTCTGAAGGGTTATTCATTTCTTTTTTTCAACATTTTGCATCAGTTTAGTGGTTTATTATAATTTGGACTTGTAATTTCTTAAATTTAGTGGTGATTTATAATAATTAACCTTTTCATTGCGCAATCAAATGCACTTTCTGCTCACCCTATGCACGAAAAAAATTAAAATCAATTTACTATTTTCTTCTTTATTATGTATTTATAGAGAAAAAATTAGTGATTTCAAATATGTATTTGTTTTTTGTGTGAGATAATATATACTAGGGGGCACTCAATATATTTTGCCTCACCCTTTTTTCTTAGCTAAATAATAGGCCTTGGGGCTGAAATGTCTTTTGGGCCATAAGTTTGAACTTTCTGTGGTTCACATAACTGGATTTTTCCAGTTTGAACCTCCCCTCCTTGTATAAAACTGCTTTTAAACACCCTTGTATAAAACTGATGGTTAATGCAGTTTCGAAAATGGTGCCTGACAGTGATGTACATTGTAAATCGAGCTGTTATCAAATTCTTAACCACAGAGAAGGAAACAGTTGGAAATATTCATAAACATCTACAAAACATTTATGGAGATACAGTACTGTTGTTGATTGAAGCACAGTTGGATGCTGGTCTATGTGTATATATATATATATATATATATATATATATATATATATATATATATATATATATATATATGAGAGAGAGAGAGAGTTATAAGGAGTTTCAAGGAAAAGAAGTACCTCAAAAGGCCTTGTGGCCCATACCAAGGAGGTACCAATGGCAACGGGTGCCACGGAAAATTTTCTACACACTCAAATAGTGTGCAAAATTTGGTCTAACCTTTTCTTGAACTGATCCACAGAGGAACTGTTCACAACTTCCGAAGGTAACCTGTTCCATGTGTCACAGATCTTATACGTAAAGTAATTCCCACACACACTAGTCCTAAACCGTTTCAAATCCAACTTCCAACCATTGTTGCGAGTTGGGTTATCATTTAAACTAAACATACTTCTAAAATTGACATCGTTGAACCCGCGTAAGAGCTTGAAAACCTCGATCAGTTGACCGCGCAGCCTCCGAGTTTCAAGTGGAAACAAGTTCAGGGCGCGTAACCGTTGATTGTAGCCCATATGCCTAATGGAAGGGATTAACTTTGTGGCCCTCGCCTGTACTCGCTCCAGCCTCTCAATATCTTTCCTGAGGGTGGGTGACCAGAACTGCACAGCATACTCCAGGTGCGGCCGAACAAGGGAATTGTACAGTGAGAGCACAATCTCCTTGTTCCAAAACTGAAATTGCCTCCTGATATAACCCAATAGTTTCTGGGCTTTCTTTTCCACCTCTACACACTGTTTCGTAAACTTAAGATCGCTGCTAATTAGCACACCCGTGTCCTTTTCTAAATCAGTCACCTCGATGTTACTACCCAACATCGAGTAGTCCGACTTGGGATTGGCGTAGCCAATGTGCATCACTTTGCATTTACCCAAGTTAAACGGCATTTGCCATTTTTCGAACCACTCTCCTATCCCACCTAGGTCCGCACGCAGTTGCTCGATCGCTTCGGGCGTCCCAACATTTGCCCCAAGCTTGGTGTCATCAGCGAATTTGGCGATCCGACTGACGATGGCACCGTCGATATCATTTATGTAAATGATAAACAACAGTGGCCCCAAAACGGAACCCTGAGGAACCCCACTAGTGACTGAGGCCCAACCCGAACTAGCCCCTTTAATTACCACCCTCTGCCGCCTATTCCTCAGCTAGTTTTCAATCCACCTACCTATTTCCCCACCGATACCCAGCGCGCGCACTTTCGCCATTAGCCGGCGGTGAGGTACCTTATCAAAGGCTTTCTGAAAGTCGAGATAAAGTACATCAATCGCCCTACTCTTATCGTACTCACTCAACATGACGTGGAAAAACTCAAGCAAGTTGGTGAGACATGTAGTAATGCTTAGTTAAGAATATTAAATTTTGTTTAATTAAATAAGATAATGTTTAATGTAAATCATTTACTAATAATTATGAAACTAATTGTTTAAAATGGGTAGGGTTGGTAATACTGAATAAGCTTTGAGAGTGGACTACCCTATAACGGTTTTCAGTCTTGAGGTGGACGCGATACGCGTAAGATTTAGAGCCATGTGATCTTAAAGTTAAATTGCGCCCTCTCCGACCTAAATATATTTAGTAATATTTCATACTCGCATATCCCCTAATTAACTAAACCAATTTCGAAATTAATAAAACGTAATGAGTGTTAATGAGTGTTAATATACCTTCCCCCGTCCCTCTGCTTTCTAACGGTCTTTTAGAGTCAGAACTCGGCATCGCTACCGGAATAATAATACTGCACGGCGAAAATGAGTAACGAGAGTGTACAGTTAAATGAAATAAAGAGCAATAGAGATATAGTAAAGTAGGAAGAAGCGTAAATAAATAATGAAGAAAATAAATAATCAAAGTAGCACTACAGACACGACCTATGCCGTCTAAACCCATGTTGGGAGTCCCCAAGCAGCTTGTAGGAATCCAAATGGTCAACGATCCTATCAGCTATTATCCCTTCTAATAATTTATCTACAACTGAAGTGAGACTAATGGGACGATAGTTCGCTGGACTTTCGTGATCCCCTTTCTTAAAGATAGGGGTCACGTTGGCTTCCCTCCAGTCACCAGGCACTTGGCCCATCTCCAACGATTTGTTGAAGACTGTAGCCAGGTGGGGAGCCACCTGGTCGCGCACTTCTCGCGCACTTCTCGCGCACTTCTCGCGCACTTCTCGCGCACTTCTCGCGCACTTCTCGCAACACTCTGGGGAGAAACTGGTCTGGCCCAGGAGCCTTAAACGCGCTCAGTTTGTCTATTCTATCGGCAACGACTGTCGCAGTACATCTAACACTATCCATTGTTGTGAGTTGGGTTATCATTTAAACTAAACATACTTCTAAAATCGACATCGTTGAACCCTCGTAAGAGCTTGAAAATCTCGATCAGTTGACCGCGCAGCCTCCGAGTTTCAAGCGAAAACAAGTTCAGGGCGCGTAACCGTCGATTGTAGCCCATATGCCTAATGGAAGGGATTAACTTTGTGGCCCTCGCCTGCACTCGCTCCAGCCTCTCAATATCTTTCCTGAGGGTGGGCGACCAGAACTGCACAGCATACTCCAGGTACGGCCGAACAAGGGAATTGTACAGTGAGAGCACAATCTCCTTGTTCCGAAACTGAAATTGCCTCCTGATATAACCCAATAGTTTCTGGGCTTTCTTTTCCACCTCTACACACTGTTTCGTAAACTTAAGGTCGCTGCTAATTAGCACACCCAAGTCCTTTTCTAAATCAGTCACCTCGATATTACTGCCCAACATCGAGTAGTCCGACTTGGGATTGGCGTAGCCAATGTGCATCACTTTGCATTTACCCAAGTTAAACGGCATTTGCCATTTTTCGGACCACTCTCCTATCCTACCTAGGTCCGCACGCAGTTCCTCGATCGCTTCGGGCGTCCCAACATTGGCCCCAAGCTTGGTGTCATCAGCGAATTTGGCGATCCGACTGACGATGCCACCGTCGATATCATTTATGTAAATGGTAAACAACAGTGGCCCCAAAATGGAACCCTGAGGAACCCCACTAGTGACCGAGGCCCAACCAGAGAGAGAGAGAGAGAGAGAGAGAGAGAGAGAGAGAGAGAGAGAGAGAGAGAGAGAGAGAGAGAGAGAGAGAGAGAGAGTTACAAGGACAAGAGGAAGCCTCAAAGACCTTTTGGTCCACTCTGGGAGGTTCCTGTTATTAAAAGTTTATTTTTCTTTCAACTATCCTAGCAGTAGGTAGAAAAGTAGAAGGCTCTCTCCCCACCCTCCGCTCCCTCCCTGCCAGAGGCAGGTACGGAAAAAGGTTGAAGAAAATACCTTGACCCTGGAAAAGTGGCCAAGGAAATTTTACAGGAAAGTGGAGAATATATAAATATCTCTATATTTAGCTTGCTCACAGAGACACCGTGCAAGCGAACTCCTGCAGAGTTTTTTTATGTTTTAATCTTAAACTATGAGAGTGTTCAGTACTTTGTCTAGCCTATTTTTAAACACATTTACATTTTGACTGGAAACAACCTCAGAGGGAAGTTGGTTCCAGATATTAACTATTTTATAGGAAAATAAATTTCCGCAGACAGAGGTCCTAAATGTCTTTAGTTCCAGTTTAAACCCATTATTTTTTGTCGGATTGGCATTAAGTGAGAATAAGTTTCTGTAATCTACCCTGTCTATTCCTTTGAGCATCTTAAAGACTTGAATAAGCTGACCTCGCAACCTTTTCGTCTCTAAGCTAAACAGATTTAGGCGCTCCAATCTCCGTTGGTAGCTTTGCATTCTCATTGAAGGGATTAA
Organism: Bathynomus jamesi; assembly: GCA_023014485.1. Taxonomy (NCBI): domain Eukaryota; kingdom Metazoa; phylum Arthropoda; class Malacostraca; order Isopoda; family Cirolanidae; genus Bathynomus; species Bathynomus jamesi. Next base: position 206,956 of record JAJOZX010004061.1, read on the forward strand.
TTTTGTAGCCCTTGCTTGTACTCTTTCTAACCTTTCTATGTCCTTCCTGAGGGATGGAGACCAAAACTGCGCACAGTATTCCAGTTGAGGTCTGACTAGAGAATTATAAAGAGACATTACAGTCTCCTTGTTCCGAAACTGGAACTGTCTTTTAATATAACCTAATAATTTTAAGGCCCTCTTTTCGACTTCTGCGCAGTGCTTCGACGGTTTCAGATCGTTGCTGATGTAGACTCCCAAGTCTTTCTCTAGATCAGTCTCAGTCAAGTTCCTTCCCAAGAGAGAGTAATCAGTCTTTGGGTTTTTATAACCTATGTTAACCCCTCCGTCTATGGCCCTGGGTTGGTTCGGAGTCGACGGGGGTTCTGGTTAGGAGGCAGCAACGGATATGTTACTTGCAGTAGTTTCTTCTATACTACTCTCCGAGTTCTTCTTTAGTGGCTCGGAGGATTCTGAGAGGCTTATTAAATTCTTTGGGTTTCTCTCCGATTCTTGTAGCTTATCGGGAGATTCTAATGACTAAGTTCTTCTGAAGAGAGCACGGCTCGAAGGAGAAGATAAAGACGTGTTCTTACTGTGTTTTACTTCTAAACTGTTACAGGTAATGCTCAGCCTCGTAGTAGGTATCAGAACAAACATGGAAGAAATTGGTGGGCTTTATATACCCCAATTCTACTAACATCATCATTATTAAATGTTGAAGAGGCTGTATTATTTTTGCACAATATTTGAAAATAAAGTAAATCTTTTAGCTGTGTAAGGTTTAAACGGATAAACAAGATATTTGAAGATGAAGCCATATTTTTATCTTAAACTGCGTATTTTCAGATCTGATGTTGTTATGATCTGCCAAGTTAACTAAAAGTGGAAATTGAACTATGCATCTTTACACTAAAATATGCATATGAGTAAAAATTAAAGGTTTAAGATTTACAATTAAATGCTTAGGCAAGACATGACTTCAACATTTATAATGAAGAAAGAATGTATAAAACATGACATGGCAAAAGTTACTCAGGATTCATTATTCAGCTAAATCTAAAAAATGATTGAGATTTTAAAAAACAACAGGTTATCAATTATATGGCAAAGTAGAAAGCACATTAAAATTTATCACAACGGAAGAATAATAATAAAAATACATAACAACAGTATTGCCGATTCGACATTCCTTATGGCGACATAATGTCGGGTCGGACATTGAGTACATTGTAATTTTGGTCTACTGTAACTTTGATTATAATTATCAATTCATTTATTATCGTTAACTACAATTTCATTAAAGTACATTGACTACGTTATTTAGTACATTACATCATTAAGTACAGTTTCATTAAAGTACATTACATTATATTAAATTAAAATATTACAGTTAATTATAATTTCATTGAAGTACATTACATCGTTTACCATGGTTAGATTATATGGTTATTAGTACAACACAAGTACATGAGACATGACATACATGATATAACATAACGCATGATAATATTATAAATTTGAAATCAAAGCGAGAGGAGGTATTTTAACCTTCGAGTGTTCGAATATGCAAGTTCGCGAAATTCGATCACTTACCCTCAGCATTTTCGAGTTCATCTCGGGAGGTCAAATAATTAAAAATAGAAATGAAAAAATAATACGAGAACGTATTTTTGCGTTTTAGAACGAAGGCAAAAGTTTTGCATTTCATGACTGACACAAGTACAGATGATTATTTAATAAGATTTATATTGGATAATTGGTCAAGATAAGATATGAATGTAAGAATTATATTTATACTACATAACATATAAATAATGACTTCTAGAGGGTGTACAGTTTTTATTATGATGATATATAAATTTTCATACATTGAATACTAGAGATATGATGAAGGGAAATTAATGACGGGAAAATGGGACATCATAGTTATTGAATTTGTACGTAGAGTACGAATCATTGTTAGGAAGACTTACAAGAACGAATTAGAGACAAAGAGTAACAATCCTGTTACATGCACTGTGTATGCATAATCTAGGGTCGAGGGTGAGATGCAAGACAATCATAATTAATTATAATAACTTCTATAACAAAAATGGAAAATGGAAAATGGATACGACTAAACCATAGAAAATGGGAGATCGTAAGGTTATGACACAAACAAAAATAGGAAGCTACAAATACAATTTCTATCCAAAACTCGCTTAGGCGATTTTGGTTTATTATGTAAAAATGAATATGGATTAGTCATTGCTCATTTTTACACCTATGTGCGTTACCTTACATTCGTCAGCCAGACTCTGTACTCATTCGTCAGCCAGACTCTGTACTCATTCGTCAGCCAGACTCTGTACTCATTCGTCAGCCAGACTCTGTACTGAATGGACGCATTTCCTGAGCTCTCTGATTTTGCATCTACTTTTATATATTGCTGAGAATTTTACTTTTGGATAGTTTTGAATTTTATATACTTGCGTTTAAATTTACGTTGTTATAGATAAGTAATTGATTTAGTGGTTTTTAGCGATTTAGAAGTTTACATAGCGTGCTGGCTTAATTTAACTTATACCTGTGACGGTTTAAATTTTTAACTCCGCGATGCCGTCGCAGAAAGCGTCGTGTGTTAGGTGTAGGGTTAACTGGTGGTATTCGGAATTTAAGGATTATAACGGCGGTCCAATGGCAATTACCAATAGATCAGTTTGTTTCTTTTGCGAGTTCATGGAGGAATTAGTTGACATAAAACGCAGTGTACATGAGGTAGCGGATAGACTTGCAACGCTTGATGAGGGCAGGATTAGGGCTACGGTTGATGGAAGCCGAACCAATACTAACGTTGAAGACGTTAGTAATTTGAAGGGTGAGGTGCGTAACTTAGTTTCTAGTTTAGGTAGCTTGTCGGGAAGGTTAGATAGAGTTGAGGAAGAGGTTAAGGTTAGTCCGAGAGTAGTAGATAGCGAGGGATTTAGAGAGGTTAAGGGTAGAGCTAGGCCGCATACGTTAGGTGATAGGAATCCCCCCCCTATCGAGGTTTCGAACCCTTTCACCCATTTGGAAAGGGACGTGAATGAGGGGGAAACTATTTTAATAGGGGACTCTTTAGTGCGCCACATGGACAAAGAGTTCGTTAAACGGAATCCAACCAATAGGAGGAGGGTCTGTCTCCCAGGGGCCAGAGTTGATAGAGTTAGAGACGAAGTGGATAGGGTTGACGTTGCTTCCCGTCACTCAATGTTGGTGACGATGGTAGGAGGCAACGACTCGTATAGGCCCGATACGAGAGTGCCTGACCTTTTGGAGAGATATAGGGGGTTAGGTCCCTGAAGGCGAGGTCAGATAGGTCTTTAGTTCTAGGTATTACCCCTAGGCACGGTTTGGGTCTTAGAATTACGTCCAAAACACTATTTTTGAATAACAAATTAGAAGAGAGTTGTGCTGAGGAAAGTGTACCCTTCGTAAAGCTGTGGTCCGAATTCAATGATCCTAGCCTTTTTATAAAAGATGGGGTGCATTTTAATGAAATAGGTAATGCTAGGCTAGGTAGGTTAATAGACGAAAATGTGCGAAAGCTGTATAGGTCGAAGCCTTCTTTAAACGTTGTGGGTCCTGGAAACGCGGGCCCTACGTGATAAATAGTTTAAAACGCGGGCCCGTGGTAAAAAATAACTTAAACGTCTTTTATTGCAACGCGTGTAGTATTAGAAATAAATGAAATGAATTTAAGGCGGTAATTTATTCCGGCAACTATGATATAGTTGCTATCACTGAAACTTGGTTAAATACCGTGACTCGGGACTTGTTGGGGGAACTTGATATACCGGGTTTTAAACTCTCTACTAATGATAGGTTACATAGATTTGGAGGCGGAGTTTTGCTGTACATTCGTAATTCCCTTAGGGCTATCGAGGTTAAGTTAGATTTTCCGGCAGCAATTAATGCGATATGTGTTGAAGTTAGGGCGCGTAGTATTAGTTTTAATTTTGTTGTTTTTTATAGACCTCCCGTTCAACCCCTCGATATAGACACTAGATTTTACTAACTTCTTGGTAATTTTATTGACAATCGGAATAGTATAATTGTCGGAGACTTTAACTGCCCTAATGTTAATTACGAGAATTTTACGGGTAATGAAGAGGGTTTGAGACTGGTTGAGTTTATGGACGATAACTTTTTACGACAGATAGTTACCGAACCAACGCGCGGTGATAATATCTTAGATTTGGTGACGAACGGCGAGAATATAGTCGAAGGTTTAGAAGTAGGCGAGAGTTTAGGATGTAGCGATCATCAAATTCTTAGGTTTAAGTTATTGATAGAAAACACTGAGGATAGTAACGTAATAGAAGTCCCTGATTTTCGTAGGGCTAATTTTGATAGTTTTGCTGATAGGATGAGAGTAGTGGACTGGGATAACTTATTTATGGGTAATGACACAAATTTGCGTTGGGTGGCGTTTAAAGAAAGTTTTAGGAATATTGAAAGGGAGTTTATTCCTCGTAGGCCCAAGCGCGTTAGAAATCGTGATAGGCCGAAGTGGTGGACCAGGGAAGTAGGCGAGTTCATAAATGAGCGTAATAGAGCGTGTAGACTTAACAAGCGCAATGGCCAGGTAGCTAATTTTAAGAGATATATCGAGCTTAGACGTCAGGTTAAAAGATCAGTTAGGAATGCTAAGCGTAATTTAGAGAGAGTTATAGCTGCGGATAGTAAACATAATCCAAAAAAGTTTTTTGAATACGTAAATAATCGTAAGCCGGTAAAAGATAACATAGGCCCTCTAGTGGATGTAAATGGCGCTTTGGCTTCTGACGCTCGGGCGATGGCGGGTATTTTCAATAACTTTTTTGCGACAGTTTTTACCGTAGAAGACGTAAATAATATCCCCGACATTGACGATATCGTTCCATTTAGTAGCGAGACTATTTTAGATGAAATAACTGTTTACGAGGCTGAGATTGCGCATTATATCGATAGGCTAAAAGTTAGCAAGGCTCCAGGCCCTGACGCTTTTTATCCCAGACATTTGAAAGATTTGAAAGACGTTATCGTAGGCCCCTTAGCGAAGATTTTTAATCAGTCACTCGAAACGGGGATTATTCCTGAAGACTTCAAATTAGCTAACGTCACGGCTATTTTTAAAAAAGGCGACCGTGCGGTAGCTAGCAATTATAGGCCCATTAGCTTAACGTCAGTTGTCGGTAAACTTTTGGAATCCGTAGTTAGGGATCGTATTATCGATCACTTAGAAAGTAGGGGTTTGATTAATAGTAGTCAGCACGGGTTTCGACGCCATAGATCTTGTTTAACTAATTTGTTAGAATTTTATAACGAAATAGTGCGCGAATATGATAGGCATAGGGCAGCTGACGTTATTTATTTAGATTTTAAAAAGGCGTTCGATACAGTTCCGCATAGGAGACTAATTGCGAAGGTTAAAGCGCACGGTATACGCTGTCAGGTAGCTAACTGGTTAGAAGAATGGCTTCGTGCTAGGAGGCAGAGGGTCGTAGTTAATGGTAGTGAATCGGGGTGGTTAGAGGTAGGTAGCGGTGTCCCACAGGGTTCAGTGTTAGGCCCATTGTTATTCGTAATTTACATTAATGACATAGATGTAGGATTGACTAGTAACGTTTCAAAATTTGCGGACGATACTAAAATAGGCGGTAAGGTTGCTAACGAGGACGATAGAAATAGGATCCAAGATGATGTAGACAGGATTATGGAGTGGACGGATAAGTGGCAGATGCAATTTAACGTAGATAAATGTAAAGTTTTGCATATAGGTTCTCGCAACAATAATTACGCGTACACGATGGATGATAGGGAGTTAGCGAGCGTTGACGAGGAAGTAGATTTAGGCGTACGCGTAACAAGATTTAAAGGTTAGGAACCAGTGCCTGGAGTCTTGCGCAAAAGCTAATAGGATGTTAGGCTTCATAGCGCGTAATTTCGAGTTTAAATCGAAGGATATTATATTACCCCTTTACAAGTCCCTAGTCAGGCATCATTTAGAATATGCAGTTCAGTTTTGGTGCCCGTACTTGCGTGAGGATATTGATAGGTTAGAAAGGGTTCAGCGTCGTGCCACGAAACTTATTCCGTCATTCCGCAATAAGCCTTATGAAGATAGGATTAAAGAGTTAGACTTGTATTCACTCGCAACTAGAAGATTAAGGGGGGAGCTTATTGAAGTTTTCAAAATCGTTAATAACATCGATAACGTAAATTTTGACAAACTGTTCACTTTCGATAATAGTAATACTCGCAATAACGGATTTAAGTTGTGTGGCAGACGTTTCATTACTAATATCGCTAAAAACTTCTTTACGTTTAAAGTAATTTATAAATGGAATAATCTTCCCGCGTCAGTCATTCATTCTACCAGCGTTAATATGTTTAAAAACCGTCTTGACAGACATTTTAAAAGTATTAACGTTGTTTAAAATTAAAATAAGAAAGTTAACAACAGGAGCTCTGGTGGTGGTGCTCGAGGATGAGTCTGTTGATGATGAATGCCAGCTTGTGACATGCCAGCGTGTGATGGCAGCAATCAAAAAAAAAAAAAAATTAGACTAACACGAACGTAGATGTAGCTCATAGCGTAAACTAACCCACTTTTTGTTAACTGTACCTACTTTTTTTTTTTCTTTTTTTTTTACTTTGCATGTCTGTAACTCTACTTGCATGTTTGTAGATTGCATGGTATGACAGAGAGTTAAGACTGTGTTTGCATGGTTTGTAAGCGTTCTTATTTTACTTCTTTTCATCTTTCACCCCTCTCCTATTTTCTCCGACTATTTTTCTGACTTGTCGGCAGTGGCTGGCGGATGATGATGGTGAGACTTTTTTCCTCTTTTTCTGAATGAATGTTAACCCACGAATGATAGGTGTTGCTCCTTACTTAACCCCTTATTCTCCTCTCTTCTCTTAACCCCCTACTCTTTCCTTTCTCTCGGGCTAGCCTTAGAGTGGATCTTAGGGTCTTTGTTAGCCTTAGCTTCTGTAGATTTGTCCAAGTTGAATGGCATCTGCCAAGTAGCAGACCATTCGCCCAACCTGTCAAGATCGTTCTGAAGCGTTCTTACGCCCTCCTCATTACCTACACTACTTCCTAATTTCGTATCGTCTGCAAATTTGGAGATTGCACTTAGAAGCCCCATGTCTATATCGTTAATATAAATGATAAAAAGTAAAGGACCCAGCACGGAACCCTGTGGGACACCACTGGTGATGGGCACCCACTCTGAAGCCACTCCATTTATTACCACTCTCTGCTTTCTATCTTTTAACCAATCCTCAATCCAGTTGGAAACGAGCCCAGTGATTCCTAGTCCTTTGACTTTAGCTATCAATCTAGCATGAGGGACTTTGTCAAAGGCTTTTTGAAAGTCGAGATACACTATATCTATTGCCCTACTTGCATCGCACAGTGTATGCATATTATGGAAAAACTCTAACAGGTTTGTCAGACAGGATCTATGTCGCCTAAATCCATGTTGAGAATAAAAAATTAGATTGTTAGATTCAAGGTGATACACACTACGTTTTGTAATGATGGATTCCAACAGTTTGCCGACAACTGATGTTAAACTGATCGGGCGATAATTACAAGGATTTTCCCTATCACCTTTTTTAAAGATAGGTGTTACATTTGCTAACTTCCAGTTAGTTGGAACTTTCCCTAACCATTGATTGTTTGAATATGGTTACTAAGTCATCAACAACATTGTGGCTAACCTCTTTTAATACCCTTGGAAGAAATAAGTCAGGACCAGGTGATTTGTATTTTATTCATCTTATCAATTAATTGCTGTACCATATTTCTCATAAAACTTATGGTCTCTATGGGATTGTCACCATGATATGTAATCCGAGGACTTGGCACTTCTATTGTGTCTTCCTCCTTGAAGACTGTAACGAAGAACTCATTTAACGTATTAGCTATATCTTTATCACCGAACTTCAGTACGCCATTTCTATCTTTTAAGGGACCTACAGAGTTTTTAATTGGCTTTCTGCTATTTACATGGGCAAAAAATTCTTTAGGGTTAACTTTACAGAGTGAGGCAACTCTAGCTTCTTCATCACATTTGGCTGATCTAATTAAGGACTCAACCCTCCTACGTAGGTTTATATAGTTTTCTGAATTAGTGTGGTTGAAATGCGACAAGTAGTTTGTAGGCTCTATTTCTTCCCGTAATAGCCCTCCTAATTTCGTTGTTAAACCATTTCGGTGACTTTGTTGACAAGGAAACCATTTTAGTGGGTATAAAAGTGTTCTGTAATATTCTAAATTGATCTGTATATGAGCTCCAAGTGACATTGACATCCTCACTTATTAGAACTTCAAGTGTCTAAACTACTTCGGAAGCTTTCAAAATTAGCTCTCGAGAAATCCACTCTTTCACGAGTCTTTTCGCTTGTATTAACTGGAACCCTGAGGTCAAACCTAATCAAATTATGATCGCTGTTACTTAAATTTTCACCAATAGTCAGGTTAGAGACTAGGTCATCTTCGTTCGTGAATATGAGGTCTAGTTTATTATTACCCCTAGTAGGCCTGTCAACCCATTGACTTAATAAGTTATCATCGGCAAATTCCAACAGTCTTGAGCCCTCAGCATCAGCTGTTTTGTTTTCCCAATTTACATTACCACATTTAAAATCACCAAAAATCACACTGATCTTATTATTCACTATTCTGCTTAATTTGTTATACAAGTTTATATCCTTATCAACGGGGTAGTGTAGTGAGGGGTCTATATACTAGAAGTAGCTGCACTACTTTATTATTTAGGTTTAGATCAATTCCCAACATTTCATGAGCAGATACGATATTACTGTTTACCGGGTGCAGGGAGTCCCGAGAGAGTTACAAGGAGTTATAAGAAAAGAAGTACCTCAAAAGGCCTTGTGGCCCATACCGAGGAGGTACCAATGGCAACGGGTGCCAGGGAAAATTTTGTACACACTCAAATAGTGTGCAAGATTTGGTCTAACCTTTTCTTGAACTGATCCACAGAGGAACTGTTCACAACTTCTGAAGGTAACCTGTTCCATGTGTCACAGATCTTATACGTAAAGTAATTCCCACACACACTAGTCCTAAACCTTTTCAAATCCAACTTCCAACCATTGTTACGAGTTGGGTTATCATTTAAACTAAACATACTTCTAAAATTGACATCGTTGAACCTGTGTAAGAGCTTGAAAACCTCGATAAGTTGACCGCGCAGCCTCCGAGTTTCAAGCGAAAACAAGTTCAGGGCGCGTAACCGTTGATTGTAGCCCATATGCTTAATGGAAGGGATTAACTTTGTGGCCCTTGCCTGCACTCGCTCCAGCCTCTCAATATCTTTCCTGAGCGTGGGCGACCAGAACTGCACAGCATACTCCAGGTGTGGCCGAACAAGGGAATTGTACAGTGAGAGCACAATCTCCTTGTTCCGAAACTGAAATTGCCTCCTGATATAACCCAATAGTTTCTGGGCTTTCTTTTCCACCTCTACACACTGTTTCGTAAACTTAAGGTCGCTGCTAATTAGCATACCCAAGTCCTTTTCTAAATTAGTCACCTCGATATTACTACCCAACATCGAGTAGTCCGACTTGGGATTGGCGTAGCCAATGTGCATCACTTTGCATTTACCCAAGTTAAACGGCATTTGCCATTTTACGGACCACTCTCCTATCCTACGTAGGTCCGCACGCAGTTGCTCGATCGCTTCGGGCGTCCCAACATTGGCCCCAAGCTTGGCCCCAAGCTTGGTGTCATCAGCGAATTTGGTGATCCGACTGACGATGCCACCGTCAATATCATTTATGTAAATGATAAACAACAGTGGCCCCAAAACGAAACCCTGAGGAACCCCACTAGTGACCGAGGCCCAACCCGAACTAGCCCCTTTAATTACAACCCTCTGCCGCCTATTCCTCAGCCAGTTTTCAATCCACCTACCTATTTCCCCTCCCCACCGATACTCAGCGCGCGCACTTTCGCCATTAGCCGGCGGTGATGTACCTTATCAAAGGCTTTCTGAAAGTCAAGATAAAGTATATCAATCGCCCTACTCTTATCGTACTCACTCAACATGACGTGGAAAAACTCGAGCAAGTTGGTGAGACATGACCTATGCCGTCTAAACCCATGTTGGGAGTCCCCAAGCAGCTTTTAGGAATCCAAATGGTCAACGATCCTATCGGCTATTATCCCTTCTAATAATTTACCTACAACTGAAGTGAGACTAATGGGACGATAGTTCCCTGGACTTTCGTGATCCCTTTTCTTAAAGATAGGGGTCATGTTGGCTTCCCTCCAGTCACCTGGCCCGTCTCCAATGATTTGTTGAAGACTAGCCAGGTGGGGAGCCACCTGGTCATGCACCTCCTGCAAAACACTGGAGAGAAACTGGCTTGGCCGATGAGCCTTAAACATGCTCAGTTTGTCTATTCTATCGGCAATGACTGTCGTGGTACATGGAACACTCCAGGCCAGCACCTTCGTGCCTCACGCCTGGCTTGGGGATGATGCGGGTGTCCTCCCTGGTGAACACTTCTGCAAAGTAGCTACTCATTAAGCACATTGGCGATGTCCACGTTGGAGGTCCGCAGAATGCCGCTTTGGTCCTTTAACAGACCTATCATGCTCCTAATGGGCTTTCTACTATTAACATAACTGAAGAACTCCTTAGGGTTCCCCTTGCAGAGGCTTCCCACCTGTAGTTCTTTACGTTTTGCTTGTCTAACCTTCGCCTTCACTTCCCTACACAGGTGGACATATGCTTCAGTGTTCTCATGGGAACAATTGGCCTTTGCCCTCCTATATGCTACTTTCCTATTTCAGATAGCTGAAGAGATGTCATGATTGAACCACTTAGGCTGTGTTGAAGCAGGGGTGACCAGTTTTGAGTGTATGGCAGCAGACTGCAGCACCATAAACTCATCCAGGAATGCACTCCACACTCCCTCAACATCACCGCCGACTTCTAACCCCATCTCACCTACGCTATCCCTGAGGCTAACAAAGTCCACCTGCCGGAGATTGAGCTTACTGCCTCTCAAGTTACTATTCTTCACCTGAGGGCCGCACACATGGAACCTAATCAGACCGTGATCACTCCCGCCCAATGATTTGTCAACAGTGAGGCCAGTGACGAGGTTGTCTTCGGTTGTGAATACTAATTCTAGAATGCTTTCCCCTCGTGTAGGCTCATTGACCCACTGAGTGAGGAAGTTCCTATCAGCAAAGTCAACTAGCCTCCTCCCTTCAGCATCAGCAGTCCTGTCTTCCCACTTTATGCCGCGACAGTTGAAGTCTCCTAAAACTACACACACCCTATCCCCTAGCAGGCTACTGAGTTCGGTGTACAGGGCTGTATCCTTCTTGAGGAGGAGATGCTGAGGTCTGTACACCAAGATTAACCTTTAGCTTGTCCCTCCCACATTCATATTGACACCAAGCAGCTCCCATTCTGACTGGAACTGGCAGTCAACCGGACTCAACGTGTCCCTGATGTATATTAGTACCCCAACCCCCTCACCTGTAGCTCGCAAAACTTGTTCCTAATCAACGTCGCATTAAAAAGCATTGCACGGAGGGAGCCTTCCCTATTCTAACTGCCCCCTAGCACGACCCATTTCCCGAACAGCCAGGGTTGTCGGGAGTTGAAGAGCCCCTCACTAATATGGGGGCAACTTCCGCAGGAGCCTGAGCCCCCTCCAACTTGGAAGGAGGGTCACCCACCTGTACCTGGATGCACCCTTCAGTTGAAGGTACATCCGCCACTGGCTCATCATCCCTCCCTGGTGGGGGCCCATCAGCTCTCCCCGGGCTCAACCTCACCATTGTGTATAGGTGCCGGTTGAGCAGCGCGCCTAACACACCTTTACTCTTGTTAATGAGGTGGACACCATCCCTCTGGTAAAGGTCCCACCTAGCTGAAAACGTGTTGAAGGGGTCAATAGACCTCATGCCCAGCGGGATGCACAAGTCTTGCACCCTCTCATTGATGAGAGAGAGAGAGAGAGCCTCAATGATGAGCCATGCAGCAATCACCTGGCATCGGCTGACATATCTCACTGTGCAATGTGCTAACAGCATGATTCAATGAAATTGGCATGTCACATACAAGGAGCTATCACTGGAGCTAGGAATTAGTGAAGGAAGTGTGAATATGATAATTCAGCAACTAGGATACTCAAAAGTGTGTTCATGGTTTGTTCCTTGCGAACTGACTGAAGATCACAAAGCCCAAAGAAAAGAAATTGCTTCTGAGTCGTTGGTTCGATATGAGACAGAAGGGGATGACTTCCTTTCATGAATTGTGACTGGGGATGAGACTTGGGTACACCACTTTGAACCTAAAACAAAACGGCAATACATGGAGTGGCATCACACAGACTCCCCATGCAAGAAAAAGTTCAAAATGGCTTCCTCTGCAGGAGAGGTTATAGTTGACCAGAGAGAGAACTGGAAGATGTCCTTCTTTTGCATGATAATGCGAGAGCACACAACAGTTTGCAAACGAGAGGCCATCACAAAAATGCACTTGACTGTGTTACCCCACCCTCCATACATCCTGGATCTGGCACCTTCAGACTTCCATTTGTTTGTGTCAGTGAAGGCTGTTATTCGTGGAAGAAAGTTTCAGTGACAATGAGGTTGTTGAGAAGGTTAAGAGGTGGCTCCAGTGGAACCCAGCAGACTTTTACCAGCAATGAATAAATGCCCTTGTTTTGAGGTGGAGGAAAGTTGTAGAAAAGGATGGAGACTGTGGAAAAATAAAAACTTGTAAAAAAGGTATGTAACTACTTGCACACAAAATTTCTGGAACTTACAAGGAAACTTGGAAAGAAAAAAAAAAGGTGGGGCAAAATATATTGAGTGGCTCTCGTATAATAGTGAAATGATGGGTTGAAAATGGCAAATTTGAAATTTGAAATTGAGGTGGGAAAGGGCAACACCATAAATGTGGTGATGCACAGTCACTAAAGGTAAGCCACAAAAATGGCAGTGTGCAATGAAAGGGTTAAGGTAGTGCAAAAATGTGAAGCATAGAATTTCAATTATGGCTGTAGCCACCCTTGTTAGGTTATCACCCAAGGAATATTTATGCCAAATTTGAACTCATTTGGGTAATATTTAGGGGTTGTGCCAAAAGTTCACTTTTTGTATATTGGAATGAAGAAATGGAAAATCTTCCAAATTCTTGTAAATGCAACATATTAAGAAAAGGAAGGTAGTAACAATAAATTTTACTATACCTTTTATTATACTATGCAAGACAAATAACTAAATACATGACATTTCAATGCCATCCATCTAGGTTTGAATCTTGAGGTGCTGGCATGGACTTCCAGTGGAGGTTGATTGTGTGGAGGAGGAATTGTTTCTGTTCCTCATTGTTTGTGATCATGGAGTTGTACTTCTGAATCAGTGCAACTCCTTGCTCAGCACAGTCGTTCATGACCTTCATTTCTAATGCTCACTCATCCAGCTCCTTGTACATAGGATTGGTGAACCACTCCCCTGAGCCTTTGGCCAGGAACACCTATGCCTTTTCCTTCCCATTAATGGCCAGGACATCAAAGATGTTCTTAGTTCATTGGGTAAACAGGGCCTCATTGGTGGTGCCTTGCTTGAATCATTTGCCTTCCAGTTTTTTCCAGCTCTTCATCTTTGTTGACTGCTTCATGTTTTCTGCCATCTTACACAATTTACAATCATAAAAACTTAAACCCAACACTCTCAAAACATAATGTACAATTATTTTTTAGTGATATAAAGGAACAGGAATGTTAGGTACCTACAGTAGTGTTACAAAAATTGTTAGAACTGAACTTTTCTTGTTTTCAGTAAAGAAAAGTTGGAAATAATATCAGAGTAGGATAAGCCTAGAGATTCCAGAAATGGCCCAGAGTAGGTAGATTAAATTGAGGTTCATAGTAGGATTCCTCACAAGATTAAGCTAAGCAATTTACCATAGCCTTTGTTAAACTAGAAATTAATGCTTGGTCTAATAAATTAACCTAGTTTAAACTGCTATTGCTAAACTGGGGCTTAGAAATACAATGGTTAACTTACCAAGTCAATTGTTCTTAAGTCTTGATTTATTCAGTTAGGTTTAGTTCTGTTTAGGAGGAGTCCTTCCATAAATTTGTTGAATTTAGGCGAGTGCACTTTTGAAGCTGGTTGTGTCAGTTGTCGAATCAATAATTGTTTTACCTGTTTGTGTTTCAAGCCCTCAGCATCCCATGCTGCTAATGACGCTATACCTTGTCACCTTTTTCTTTGTTTCTCCAGCTTTTTGTTGGTTGGTTAGTTGATTAGTAGTGTCATTGTATCAATACTACCAAGTACACTTTACTACATACGGTGGTATATATATATATATATATATATATATATATATATTACTGTATATATATATATATATGGTAAATACTAGTGTGGAGATGAACTCTGAGTGGATGAAACCAATCAGTTACTGACCAGTCATTGTTATAAAAGGAGTTTAATAACTTAGATTAGTACCTAGTTACTCAGTGGACCATTTTCATTAAAAATAATATATTAATAATAATAAAAGTATATTGTACAGTGATCCCCCCAACCTGCGTGAGGGTTCCATTCCTGAAAAAGCTCATGCAGGTTGAAACTCTTCCCCCATAATATAAATGGGGTAAGGGGGATAAAAATTTTAAAAATCATATATAAAGTAATTTTTACCTGAATAAAAGCTTTTAAATCATTGTATAGTACAATAAATGTGTATATATATATAATGCATGTGAAATAATTTATAACAAGAAGTATAAATAGTAAAAACTTGTAAAAACCAAATTTTGAAAACATCACTATAAAAATATAATAATCCAGAGGAGTACAAGAAAGATAACTCGATATGAGGCACTCTGTGCAACAGTGACAAGCCCACCATGGTCCCAAAAATCTGTTTTTTATGGTACCAGAAAGGTCTCTCCATTGTCTATTATAATACATGGTCCTCATATGGTGGGCTCATTTTTATCACCGGTAATATTTCATCGTTTTAGGAGGAGTGGTGGACCACATGTGTGAGCTTTAAAACTTTAATGCAGGTTTTCTCAAAACTTAAATTTGGTATTCTCATCACTGTCACATGGAGTGCCTTGTATAAACTAGCCAGTCATACAAGGGATGCACTACTGGGCATGTTTCTGCTAAACAGGGTTGGCAAAAACCCAACTACCCAGCAAAAAAACCAGTTGGGTTTTTGCTGGGGTTTTGCCAACCCTGCTGCTAAAGTGTCATACATGCTGGCTGCACTTATACAGTAAGTTTATTTTAATATTAAATCAATACTTAAAGTTTCCTAGCAATGTTATGTTAATTACAGTAATACTTTATTACATATGTAATACAGTATTCCCTCGCTTAACACTGTTAATTAATCCCTGTAAAGTGCTGTGTTAAATGAAATCGTGTTAATCGAATATAAAAACACATGTAAAATATTGTAATTCATCCAAAGCTTTCGTTTTAATCAGGGTTTCGGAGTCGTGGAGGCGGAGTCGGAGTCGGTAAAAAACTTCCGACTCCGACTCCAATTTCTGTGTCCTGTGTCACCCTTAATTTCTAAATCCTAAATACTAACATTTAGGTTATTTAGTTTTTTTAGTCAATAAACCTTATTCATTGATAGCCCCTAGATTAAGTTTTTTTAATATTTTTTTTTTACATTTTCAGAATATACAATTAATATTTATTTAAATATAAAATATAAAATTTCACACTTAGTGTGGTGGTGATGAAATGTCTTATTATTATGATAATTATAGAGTGAAACACTAGAGGAGTCGGAGTCGTATATTTAAAATGTGAGGAGTCGGAGTCGGATTTTTAGATTTTTTACAATGTGTGGAGTCGGAGTTGGAAAATTTTGGACTGACTCCACAACCCTGGTTTTAATACTGTAGGTACTCAGCGGAATGCGGTTCTGATTACAGTCCTCGATCCATATTAGTAATAATCGTTCCATTTCAATCATTTTCTCACTTCGATTTCGAGTAGATTGCATAGCAGTTGAAGATGAAGCCATCTGTCCTTTTTTCTTATAATCATCAGCTTGTTTCAAAATGGTTTGTATCGTTGCTTCGTTCAATCCAAATGAGCGCGCTATCTCTGCCTTTTTCTCACTTCGATTTCGAGTAGATTGCATAGCAGTTGAAGATGAAGCCATCTGTCCTTTTTTCTTATAATCATCAGCTTGTTTCAAAATGGTTTGTATCGTTGCTTCGTTCAATCCAAATGAGCGTGCTATCTCTGCCTTTTTCTCCCCTCTATCGTATCTTTTAATTATTTCAAGTTTCTGCTCTAAAGTTATAGCTTTTCGCTTTTTTTTAAGAGAGACATTCTCACTTTCATTTTTCCTCTTATCCATTGCTATCTAATGGGGGAAATATTCTAAATTTAAACAAAAATAGAGGAATTGTATGCGCTGTTGCGAGAAAGAAAAATAAAGCACCCTTCCTCTACTGCTGCTGCAGGCTAACTAAAACAATGAGTCCGTGAGACTGTGACGTGTCTCGTGCCTCTTTGTCTCAGTGGTAAGACGTTGCCTGCCTGCTGTTGCTATGGAAATGGAATACGTGCTAAATTTGAAATTTAAGTTTTAGGACCGTGTTGAGTGAAATTTCTTCGTGTTAAATAAAAAGGGGTTGCAGTTAATAAACCGTGTTAACTCGAAAACCGTGCTAATCAAAACCGTGTTAAGCGAGGGAATACTGTGTATTTCACATTAATATTAGAAGTTATAATATGTAATTTACTTGGGGACTTATACATGTGGCAGCAGTGTAATGTATGTTGCATGTGGGTACATATAGTATTGTAAGTGCATGTGCACTAAGAGCCTTTCTTCTGGACTTAAAAGTGTTTGTGAAAAAGTGTTGTCATTTTTTAGTATTTGCCACAATTTAAAAAAATTTGTGTTGATCTATCTTTAAATCTTAGCTCATGCACATTGAAGAAAGGGTAGTGAAATGTCCTCATCCTATCTCTGAGTTCATGCATATCAGACCTTGTGCACATTGTGGGATCACTGTATTAGGTTTGAATGCAGCTTTGACAAGTAATTGTGATTACTGATAGTTACAAAAACATTAGTCTTGATAGTTTGGCATATCACTGCCACTGCTGCCAAGGCATGGGGCTGGTCCAAGTACATGGCTGGGTGCAGTGCTCCTTTCGCACCCACCTAAAACTGGTCCTGCCATGAACAATGCTTTCAGCCAAAATTCTGAGAAAAAGATGGGAAAAAGAAATGCAAAGTTCGCACAACCTTTAAACAAGTTCTGATGTTGGTTTTTGGCATGTTGAGTCCTGTCACATAGTGGAAGAAGGGTGCATACAGTCAACAGTGAATTTACTATTTTGAAATTTTACCCCATTACCTTGGACCATCCTAATAATTGATAGTATTATACTGTACCAAGGTGCTTAGCTCTTACTAATTAACTGTATCATAATTTATTACATATATTTTTCAACTAGTTAATAATACTTAAGTTATAAAAGGTACAATTCATTGTAAGTATTCTTTAGGATTATTAGAGGAAAATTTTTTAAAAATAAAATAAGCTGATCTCAATGCTATAAAGATTCTTAGATAGCAAAATGTAGGAAAATATATGAGGGGTCGCGTGTCTTAAGGTACCTAAGCGCCACCACAGGTGAAAATGTGTTTTTGATGGATATCACTATTTTCACCCTTCCTCTATCGCATGGTTTAGGTTATAATGACCTTACAACACTAGAAGTATGGTTGAAAACCTTATGGAGCGAACTACTTTTTTCACCTCTATCGCCAGCCAAAAGTTCACCCAAAGTTCAGCATAATAAGAAAATTAAAAAATATATACTGTATATAAAATGTGAAAATCTATTCCAAAAACTCAACATCTTCATTAGCATACTTAGAACTCTAATTTAGCCAAAAATGAACGTTCTAGCTCAATTAATAAGAGATACTATTGTGAGAATATTGCTGAACTTTGGAGGTGATTTCTGGCAAATTTTAATTTTGGTGCTTAGGTACCTTAAGATGCGGGACCCCTCATATTAAATAATTCTTTTTTTTTTATTGTTAAAGATAATTTGGTGTACTGACAATAATTTCAGATGGAGAGCATATTTTGACAGGAACAAAGGTGGCGATCAAAATTTTAAACAGACGAACAATAAAAAATCTTGATATGGTCAACAAAATCAAGCGAGAAATTACTAATTTAAAATTGTTCAGACATCCTCACATCATCAAGTTGTAAGTTGAATTTAAAAATTAGCAGGCTGTTAGTCTTTGTTTAGGTAACTTATGGTAATATAGCCATTAGAATAAAAGGAATTAAGCTATGACCCACAATTGTGTGCAAAAATAGGCATCTCCTGTTTAGAAAGACCTGTTGGGGTCTTATACATGCATGTGTGAATTAATGTATAACTACCATACAAGACATGCTAGCTTAACCTCAAATTTAAGTTTCCAGCCTTCCTGTTTTTCATCATAATGTTTAATTTATTATTTTATTGGTATTCAACTTTAACTTAAAATTTTAATATTACATTGTATGATATTGCATATGTTGTTATTCTATTTTACCTATCTTTTATTTAGGCATAGGCCTAGTTCCCAAAACTCTAATAAATCTATCCTACTCATGAAAAAGGTGTGATTCAGGGCCCGTTGCAATCCAGACACTTAATTTCCCACAGTTAGGTTAAATGGGAATATATATATATAGATATAGATATATATATATATAGATATATAGATATATAGATATATAGATATGGATATATAATATAAATTTTTTTTTTTTTTCTGAAAGGTACCAAGTGATAAGTACACCCACAGACATCTTTATGGTCATGGAATATGCTTCAGGAGGAGAACTCTTTGAATATATCAAAGCAAAAGGAAAGGTATGTCAAACATAAAATAATTATTAGTTGACAGTACCAGGTAATTTACATGTTTATATAACTTACACCTATATTCAAACCAGGTTGCATTCCTGTAATTTAAGATTTTTATTCATATCTATTTAAAATCTGTTACCTAATCTAACCTAGTATGAGCTATGCCTGTGACAATGTTGGCAATACCCCCCCCCCCCCTTTTTTCTTTTCTTTTTTTTTTAATGCCCAGTCCACCTGGGTTTTTTGGGGTTTAAAAAAATGCATAAAAGGAGAATTTTTTTTTCCTCCAAAAAATGTTAAATAATTAAACCACCTATTTTTTGTACAAGCTAAATTATGATTATGTAGGATGCTTATGCAGCTAATAATTGATGGAAGTTAAAATGGTTATTAGTCATGGTTTTAGGCAAAGGGTAGTACTATCCAGCAGTGGTGGGAAAAAAGTAATTAATTACAAATAAAAATTACTGATGTCTGAAAAGTAACAAAGTATAAAGTAGAAATTACTTCTCTGGGTTAATTATATTATAATTAATCCAGAGAAGTAATTTCTACTTTATATTTTTACTTTTCAGATATCAGTAATTTTTATTTGTAATTGATTACTTTTTGCCCACCACTGCTGGACACTAGTCTTCATTATCACTCGTGTCTTAATTGAGCAGACATGGGGCCTCAGACTTTAAAATTGGCCTTGACTTTGGCCTCACCCTCAGCCTTGAAGCTGGCTGAAAAGTGGAAAGGCCTTCTGAGGCCTTTGAGAATGATGATTTTTTGTTGTGTATTTTTCAATTACTTTTCTTTGAAAATATTATGTATTCATTTAATTAATACAAAAAATATATCTTATTCAGTGTATGAAAGAAATGCAATTACTCTGAAAATTGTTTTACATATTTTTTGAATCAGTCGTGTCAAGGTTAAAATGGGCTCATGAGGCCTCCCTCAAAAGGCCTCAGCCTCATCCTCAAGGCCTTTTGAAAAAGGTTGGCCTCAGCCTCATGGCTTTCTGAAGACCTCAGCCCCATGTCTGCTTCACGGGGGATCAACCCAGCTACCTTAGCTCTGTGGCTCCAACCCATAAACTGCATCACACGCACGCACACAGGCATCTACCTCCTCCTCATTGCCAATCAAATGGTATTTTATCATTGGTATATGGTATTGTGTAGATTATTTTTATCATTATATTTCTGCCAAAATTAAGATGCTGAAATACTACCTAGTTAATTAATTTAACTTATTAATAACACCACCCTGTGAATTCAAATTTTTTGAGTTTCAATGAAAATGAGTGATTCTAGGCAATAAAGGCATGCTCTTTTCAGCTGTATATTTAGTTTTTCCTGTCACATCTACATATTCCACAATCACACGTAACATATACAGTAGATAAGAAAATCTTGCCAATTGGATAAGAGAACGGATGAATCATATGGCATATGTTATTCAATTCAAACATTTTACAGTAGTAAAACACACACACACACACACACACACACACACACACACACACACACACACACACACACATTATTACTACATATATATACACTAAAATACCGGGTGTCCGAGAATTATCTGTACAATTTTCGGCTGTTATTAAAAATCAACCATGAAGTGTAGAAATTCCAGTGTTGTCCCATTTTACAGAGAAACTTAAGTTTTTTATTTTTTGTACGCGGGTGACAGACATTGATGATTTAAAAGCAAGAATCACAGCTGCTATTGAGCGAATTGATGTGGATATGCTGCAGCGTACATGGCAACATTTGGAGTATCGATTGGATGTTTTGCGAATCACTAATGGTGCACATATCGAATGTTTGTAACAACGTTACTTTAATAAAAGAAACACTTGAAAATACAGATTCTAAATAATCTTGTTTAAGAATTTTACGTGTTATCAAGAATTTTATTAAAAGATGAAATTGTACAGATAATGTTCGGACACACTGGAATTTCTAAAAAACTTGTCAAAACTTGGTATCAGAAAAAACTTAATGAGATTCTCTGTAAAATGGGACAAGACTGGAATTTCTACACTTCATGGTTGACTTTTAATAACAGCCAAAACTTGTACAGATAATTCTCGGACACCCTGTATGTAAAACATGTAGGTACAGATTTAAGTAAGATACAGTATATTTATATATAAAAATTGTGAATGACTGAACCAACCATTCATCAATAGTAATGCATTGAATTTATTAGAGCAGTCAGTAGCTAAAGAAACTCCCTTTTCATCAATTTTCTCTTGTGTACTGATTTTGGTACATCTCTCTTTAGACTAGATAGCAATAGTCTGCCATCATTCAAACATCCCATCTTCCCTGATAGCTCCATTCCATTTCTGAAATATCCTGGTGGAATCCTTTTCCCTGTTCCTCGCTTACCATGCCTAATTTTTCAGGAAAAAAAAATCAGGAAGATAGTCTAGGAAGTGCATTTTAATGCTCATGTTACATCCCAGAAAATTATATTTTTGGGTCGTGTCTTTAACTATTTCTTTGTAGTCATCAGATTTCCTGTTACCAAAGAAGTTGTTCACAACAACCTTAAAAGCCATCCAAGCATCTTTTTAATGACCTGTCAATGCATCTTCAAATGCTGGATTGCTTAAGAGTTGCTTTATTTGAGGACTGACAAACACTCCTTCCTTCAGCTTAGCATGACTATTTTGAGAATTTTTGACACAAATTGGTATCCAGATCCTTCTTTGTTGAGATCTTTGATGAAATTTTTCATTAATCCAAGCTTTATTTGGAGTGGATGTAACAGTATCTTGTTACAATCTACCAGTGGATTAGCAATGATGTTTGCTTGTCCTGGAGTAATCTGTTTTCTCTGATGCCATTCTTTCCTCACAGTGTTCCTCCCTGTCTCTGGTATTCCACAGACAAAAAGCATGGGTATTTTGTAAAGCCAGCATGTTGGCTTAAAAGAAGGCTGATCACCTTGAGATCACCACAAACAAACCATTTGTGTTCTTCATAGTTTATCTTGTTTAAAAGAAATGAAAGATTTCCATGAGTCTCTTTCAAATGAACTGAATGCCTTATAGGCAGAGAGGCAACTTTGTTTCCATTATGCAGTAAGACAGTTTTCAAACTTTGCTTTGAGGAATCAATAAATAGGCACCAGTCACATGGTTGATAGTCTTTGCCCATTGCCTTTACCAGACCTACTATATTATTGCAGTATACCAGTGATCCTTCATTCAAGAAAAAATTGATGAAATCTTTTTCACATTGTCTGTACCAGTAGAATGTTGTCAAAGGAGCGAGTAGATTTCATTCTTTGAACTTTGATCCCAGAAGTTCTGCTGAATTTTTTGGTAATGCTAAATTTCCTACAAGGTCAATGAGATCACTGACTTATTAATTTTGGTGACTGATTTTCAGCCACAGTATATTCTTTGTCATGTTCATTTGAACATGACTCTGCTGTTATTGAGATGTTGTCTACATCTGAATCAAAATTTTCAAAATGAAGAGGTGGCTTTGGCACAGGAATTTCACTTGAATGTGGCACAGGGAGGCAGGGTTGGCAACCAAAAACCCAACCCAAAACCCACTGGAATTTTCAGTGGGTTTTTGGTTTTTGTTCCAAGATGTTTATCTTAAAATAATTGAAATTTTTCTGATCGCTACATTGTTCAATTGTAGCTAATTAGAATGATTTGGCATGTTGATTATTTCAAGTAAGCTGACTTATAAAACAACTCTTAAATTATGCAATGTGTAAATAAAGATTATGAAAAATTGAAAAGTTATTAAAAAGGATTTGCACCCATTGTGAACACTATGGGCAATTATTGGATCATTTGACACATTGCTCCAACCATCTTGAATTAAAGTTACACTAGAATTGACTTAGTCTTTTTTCATTGAATCCAGTACCTACTTCATTATTCACTTTGATTAGCGAGTCATCAGATAATTTTTTTTCTGCTTGGAGGACAATAGCCTGGTCTTAAATTTTGGACCCATTTAATAAATTCTTTATTCTCTACAACTACAAATGGAATATTTGCTGAAAAGAAAAATCTGGCCATTTGCAAATCTAGTTTTTTTTGACCGACAGTTGTTCTAACCACATATGGCATTATCTGACCTTGCGTTTTCTTGGCTGGAGTAGAATGAAAAAATGGTATGGAAGATTCAGAAGTGGTTGAAGTGAATGAAGTCTTTTTTGTACTTCGAGCATCTACTGCTGAAATCAGATATGGGTAATTCTACAAGAAATAGACAAATGAAGTACACGGTAACCTCTTCAAAATTCATGAAACTTGGTGTGAGGGTTGGTTTAGGTCCAAATTACAAATTTCTGAATTTTTTTGAAAATTGGTCGTTGGTCAAATTTTATGGCTTGACCAAATTTTGGTCAAATGAAAAAACCAATAATTTTCAAACGTAAATATCTCGGCTCCTAATGTGTGGTAGTGTAGTAAGTCTTAAATGATAAAATATGTAAAATTAACTGTAGTTTCTAAATATGTATCATTTTTTTAGGGTAACAAAAATAAAATTGATTTTTTGGAAAGTTTTTTTTTTTTTTTTTTTTTTTTTTTTTTTTTTTGCAGCAAAGCAGGGTTGTGGAGTCGGTCCAAAATTTTCCGACTCCACACATTGTAAAAATTCGACTCCGACTCCGACTCCACACATTGTAAAAATTTGACTTCCGACTCCACACATTGTAAAAAATCTAAAAATCCGACTCCGACTCCTCACATTTTAAATATACGACTCCGACTCCTCTAGTGTTTCACTCTATAATTATCATAATAATAAGACATTTCATCACCACCACACTAAGTGTGAAATTTTATATTTTATATTTAAATAAATATTAATTGTATATTCTGAAAATGTAAAAAAAAATATTAAAAAAACTTAATCTAGGGGCTATCAATGAATAAGGTTTATTGACCAAAAAAACTAAATAACCTAAATGTTAGTATTTAGCAGTGGTGGGCACCGTTAACCAAAAAGTTAACTTCGTTAACCGCTAATCCATTAACCAAAAAGTTAACTTCGTTAATCCGTTAATCCGTTAAACATGTAACGGAAGTTACTGATAAACCGTTAACGTTAACTTTTATTATAAAAAAAATGAAAAACACAATATATATATAATTTAATTTTCCCTCTTCTCGTTCTCCATTTTGTCCATGAGATGCATGTTGCCCTTCATGAAAATTAGCATATCAAAGTTTTCATCAGACAGGGATGATCTCTTGGCCCTCAGGATGTCCTTTCCCATAGAGAACAAACGCTCCACTGCAGCACTGGAGGGGATGGCTGTGTTGAACTTGATGAACAAGTCCACCAACACTTGCTCACCCAAGAAGGCAGCATCTGTCAGCAAGTCCTTGGAGTTGGTCTCCAGCCAGGTCTTGACCAAGTTCTGGGCCTTGCCCTTGAGTGACCTGTGGCTTCTGCTGCTCTCTTTTGTCTGGATGACAGCACTGAAGAAGTCATCCTCCTCCTCCTCCTCCTCGTTGTTGCTGCCCACTTCGTTGGACTGCTGCTTCATGGCCTCCTCGACTGTACCCTCCATGCTTTTCCTCACCCTGGCGACCTTGGTGTTGTCATACTTGTCCAACCAGATGAGGCGAAACCTGAGATGGAAGGCAGCAGCCAGCTGGCATTCGTCATCCTCCAGGAGGGGCCCAAACCTTTTGTCGATGCCTGCCAAAAGTGCGTCGACCAAGGCACTGCAGTAGACGAGGCTCTTGGACTTCAAGTCCTTAAGCCTGAAGATTGTCGCAGCAACTGTTGGCAGCAGAGTCCCAAGGTAGGCTTGTTCCTCCCCCTGGATCTTGTCGAGTGCTTTGGCCACAGGTGACATGATCTGGAAATAAAACAATGGAGAATTAGTAAATTGTAGAAATTCAAATTTGTATTATTCTGCAATATTATTCTGCTGTATTTTACTCAATAATATAACGATAATTGAATGAGCAAAACTAAAACGTATCTACTGGCTGGTGTTAAGAAAAATATAACTTTATTGCAATAAATAAATATAGTTGGAATAATTGTATTCTTAAACATTTACGTAAACAATGCTATTATTGTATCAAGGTCCTGCATTTAATTGTAACCAGAAAAAAAATAAATCGTGGAATTTCCACGAGTCCCGCTAGTTTATTATTAATTTATAAATATATTACCTTGACATACTCTTTCATTAAGTCGACATCCTGGTCTTTGAAGCTGTTGACCTTCAGCTGGGTCATGACTCTGTGGAGAGCAGGCCTCTTCGTCTCCAGGATTGTGTTCAGGACCACCACAGAGTCATAGGTGGAGTTCCACCTTGTCGTGTTGGGGACAACCAGCCTCCTCCCCACCTCAGCGTAGATGCTGTCTGTCTGCTGTCTGCTCAAACCAATGCCATAAATAACTACCATATTTGGTAAGACACAAATTGTGGCAATGGAAACAAATATATCGCCTGATTTTGCACTGCGGAAATGGAAATTCGTTCATCACTATTAACAGTGGCGGATTAATTGCGCACCTGCTCAGCACTGAAAATAATATAAACTTTTAAACATTTATTTATGAATTTTTTGGGTTAACGGACTTGAGTTAACGGAAGTTAAATGTAACGAAAGTTAATTAGTCCGATAATGATTTTCAAAGTTAACTTAAAAGTTAAATCGTTAACAAAAAAGTTAACTTCGTTAATTAACGATTAACGGATTAATGGTTTGTGCCCAGCTTTGGTATTTAGGATTTAGAAATTAAGGGTGACACAGGACACAGAAATTGGAGTCGGAGTCGGAAGTTTTTTTCCAACTCCGACTGCCCTGAAACGTGCGACTCCACGACTCCGACTCCACAACCCTGCAGCAAAGATCATTTTTCAAAAAAAAGACCAGGAATAAAAAATGTTTATTTGATGTATGTACACCATAATAAGTAGTAATAAAAAGTCAGCTTATCGATGATTATTATGAAAAAAAATTACTAAAAAAAAAATCCTCCAAATTTTAATAATTTTTTGCTTTCTTTACAGATTTTCAGTATATACCTAATTTTCTAGTATACATAAATTTACCTAACCCTTAAAATGCCTCAAAACACAAAATTTTGTTGCAATCCTATGAAAAAACACTCAAGAATAATTTTCTGTAACATCAAAAAAGTAAACTCTGCCATGGCAGCTGCAAGCTATGGAATTTTAGAAGAAAATCAATTACTATGCAGCAATTGCTATGTCACAATTAAAAAGAAGCCAATTGTATTAGAACATGTTCAATGTTCATCCAGAGAGCTGGAACCTGCACCAATACATGAGCCAGACATACTTAACGAATGTATGGAGTGAAGCAGTAGCGATTCCACGAATCCACCACCATTGGAAGAATTTGACGTTCAAGACAGGCAATTCAATAAAGATTTGCTCAGCAACAATATTTTACCTTTATTTGATGAAAGCCCTATTAAAACAGGTAATAAACAATAGAGACTCCGTTCAGGACATTTGTTTCTTAATGCCAAATTCATAGTTTTCTGTTTTTAAATATTAGCATCAGCACTTGAATACATATATACACAAAATATTTGATATTTGATTATTTCACGCAACCAAAATTTATGAATTTGTTTTACAGCTGGATTGAAGCCGGGACAAAAACAGATAAAGGCTTCTACGAAATTCAGATCGACAATGGAAAAGGTTAAACGAAGTTTTGAAGCTGCTTATGGGGCTCCTATTGACTATTCTGAAGCTGGTCCGTCCAAAAAAAGTTGTTTGGAAGATGATTTAGAGAGGCAAGACTACTTTTCGGACATAGTTATTGAAATTTGACATTTTAAATTAAATTTAATACAGTCATCGAAGTATATACTAAATTAAGTTTTATCTGTTTACATTTTTATAATTGGACAATATAATACATATACATATATTTTATGAAAAGTTTAATTAAAAATATACTAATTAAACTTAATGTCAAATACACTTTATTTCAGGTATCAAAAGGTTATGGAAGAATTAAAGGAGAAATTTCAAGCAAGTAACGATCGCAATCTTAGGTTACAAATACTATCATTGTATCCCTATCCCATTGAAAAAACTGCTGACTTCTTTGGAGCAACAAAGTATATGGTGCGTAAGAGCCGCAATCTTCAAAAACAGTTTGGGATTCTTCCTAACATTCCAAACATGACGAAAGGGAAGGTCATCACAGCTGAAATGAAAAAAATCATTCAGGAGTTTTATGAAAATGACGAATATAGTAGGATGTGCCCGGGAATCAAAGATTATAAGTTTGCAATAAATGAAGAGGGTGAAAAAATAAAAAAACAAAAAAGACTGGTATTGTGTACCGGTAACTTGAAAGTTATATGCTGAATATACAAAAAATGATGAAAATCCCAAAATAGGCTTTAGTACCTTTGCTCATCTTTGACCGTCGTGGTGCGTGCTTGCGGGACAAAGCGGAACTCAGTGTCTGCGTATGTACGCATCACCAAAATCTGAAATTACAAATATCAGCGTTAGGCATTAAAGATTTAGACTACAAAAAATTAATGTCTTTATCTATCTGCGGCATGGACAATGAAGATTGTATGATGCACCGATGCAAAAGATGCCCACGAGAGGTCGGAATCAAAAATTATTTGGAAAGTTTGGACTTCATGGCGATGGAAGAGAAAAAATATAAACAATGGGTGTCCGTCGATCACTGTATGTTAAAAGATATCACCGAAACTCCAGAGGAATACATGGAATCGCTCACCAAAAAAATTGCAAACCTGACAAGACACCACTTCACGAATTAATGTCAGTCAAGTTACTTCAAAAATCTAAAAGAAACTCTGCCCGAAAATGAAGGTGTTTTGGTGGGCAATTTCGTGGAAAACTTCATTCATCGTACAAGATTGTGCCCAGGGGTTTCATTGGGAGAACTCGCAATGTACAGTGCACCCATTCGTATTATTATTCCAAAAACAATGCAGGAAAACTAATTTGCAAAAGTTACTGCTTCGTTTCAAACCGTCGCAGGCATGATACAATTCTGGTTCATAATTTTCTCAAAAAATTAATCCTGTGCATCCAACAACAAAATTCAAACCTAACTAAAATTAATTATTTCACAGATGGATGTGCGGCTCAGTATAAGAATAAAACAAATTTCTAAATTTATGCCATCATTTCGAAGACTTCAAAATTCATGCTGAGTGGAATTTTTTCGCGACATCCCACGGGAAGAATGCCTATGATGGTATTGGCGGAATGGTAAAAAGAGCAGTCACCAGAGAAAGCTTATGACGGCCTCTCGACCATCAAATCTTAACAGCTGAGGACTTCTACAATTTCTGCTCTCAAGAATTCCTAACCGCTATTGACTTTTTTTTACCTCTCTGAGGCAGAAGTTGTAGATGTAGAGCTTTCTTTGCAAAAATGTCTGAGTGAACCTATTACTTCTATCAAAGGTACTCAACAATTACATCGCTTCGTCCCAATTTCCAAGAATTCGTTGAAGGTTTATCCACTCTCTCAGAGTGCATAGTCAGTTGAAATAAGAGCTCATTACAGTTTCTGCTTCGGATCAAGAACATAATACTGTCTCTCAATGCGAAATTGAAACAGGCTCTTTTGTGGGTTGTATGTATGAAAACAAACTGTGGCTCAGATTAGTCCAGTCCTTTGACTGTGAATATGATGATTTTCTGATAAAATTTCTCCATCCTTCAGGCGTATGTCCCTCATACATTTTTCCTGCGCAAGATGATGTTTGTCACGTTCTAACAGAAAATATATTTGGGAGTATTGAAGCAAGTTTACGAGGAGGAACAAGAATACAATACATTTTTCCACTTCAAGAATTAAATAACTTTTCAAAGAAGATAAAATAAATTCTATCGAATGTATACTATTTAAGATTGTCTGTATAATATTTCTAAAATTTTTATCTAAGATTTGTGTATCTAAAAGATTTTTTCTCCTTTGGTTTATCTTCATGTATTTTTTATGATTTGAAAATTGTCTTTTTTTGGACCAACAAGTCTGTAATAAATCTTCGTCGTCTGAAAAAAAAATTTATTACTTAATTTCAAAGTCAGTTTTGAGCCTTATAATAAACTATAAGCTGACTTTTTATTGCTTATTATGGTGTACATACATCAAATAAACATTTTTTTATTCTGTCTTTTTTTCGAAAAATGATATCTTCACTGCCAAATCGCAAAAAAAAAAACAAAATTGACATTTTTTCCAAAAAATCATAATTTTATTTTTGTTACCCTAAAAAAATGATACATATTTAGAAACTACAGTTAATTTTACATATTTTATCATTTAACTTATTACGCTACCACAATTAGCAGCTGAGATATTTATGTTTGAAAATTGTTGGTTTTTTCATTTGACCAAAATTTGGTCAAGCCATAAAATTTGACCAACTTGACCAATTTTCAAAAAAATTCAGATTTTTGTAATTTGGACCAAAACCAACCCTCACACCAAGTTTCATGAATTTTGGAGATGGTGGAGTGTACATTTGGCACTTTCATTTGTCTATTTGTCCTGGAATTACCCAAATGGCTTTTTTTCATTATGAATACTGTGTGCAATAATAGGATCATTACCTACTGAACTCCAGCCATCTTGTATAAGGGTAATGGTACAATCATCAAGATTAAGGTCATTCTTCATTTCATGGATTACTTCATTAACAGATCAGATGCCAACCTTTTCCTGTTTGGTGGTTCATATCCTGATCTTTAGACCTTTGATTAATTTTATAAATTCTTTATTTTCTAAAACATTGAAGGGTATGTTAGCTGAGAAAAAGAACCTTGCAACTTGTAAATCTAATTCTTCCTTTTGGTCCACAGTCATTCTTACCACAAATGGTATAATTGATCTTTGCCTTTTATGCTTTATTGGTGTTGAATGACAATGTGGATGAAGAACCTGCACTGGTGTCACTCATTTCAGGCACATTTTCACTTATAATCTTTGTATCATCTTTGCCAGAAGCCAAAGTTGGAGGAAGTGAATCATTTTCAACTTATGCTCCAAATTCGAGTCTCAGCGTACCTCTTGCCTCATTTTCAAAACATTCCACTTTTCTTTTACTGCATTTCTTTAGATGATGTTTCACACATTCAATTTTTTGAGTGATACTTTCTTTGCAATAATTGCATAGTACTTTAGTAGGCTGATCACTTAATAAAGTCACCTTGTCCCATTCGCTAGCTTTAGATCTTCCACCTCTATAACTCTTTGAGTTTGGCATCTTAAAAATTTAAATTTGAGTTAGGTCTAAATAAAGCTGAAATCTGCTGTTAAGAAATAAAGGAAAGATCTAAAATTAAAATGGAGAAAATCCTGTCATTATTATCTCTCATATCTGAACTTTCTGTGAAATAAAGATGTCTTTTTAATATATATTGTAGATTAGGTAAATAAATTAATAGATGATATATTAAGCACTACATAATTATTGAACCTTTCTAAAAAAAATTTCAACCCAGCAAAAACCCAGTTGGTTTGGGTTTTTGCCAACACTGCAGGGAGGATGGCTGATGGAATACTCTTATATGTGATGTGCCTCTTATTTTTATTATTATATCCAGCCACATTTGTCATGCAGAAGTAGCAATCATTGTAGTGATTTCTTGGTTCTCTCCAAATCATGGGGATGCCAAAAGGCATTTCCTTCTTCCAAGAAGCCCACTGATGCAAACATTCCACACATTACTTTCAAACAATGTGGAGCCCTAACCTTGTCCTGGTTGCTGATCTTACAGCCAAAGTAGGCATAGTAATGCTTTCGTATTTGTATGGTGATTTCATGCCTTTGTTTAGTAGTAGTAAATCATCTGCATATACAGGGTGTCCCAGAATTAACTATCTATTTCAATGAAATCGGACAAATTTTTAAAAAACACACTTTTATTTATGTTTATCATGTTTAATGTGTGTTAAAAATATATAAATTTCTAAATTTTTTCATAATTTTATTTTCATAATTTTTTCATTATCTGGTCCAATGAAAGACCGTCTGAAGTCATAGAATGGCAGAGAGAGACTCCAAAAGTTAACGTGTGGCTTGGAATGACCAAATCCAAAATTTATGGCCCATTCTTCTTTGCGGAAGGAACTGTAACAGGTACCGTCTACCTTGATATGCTTCAGCAGTTTCTCGAACCACAGCTTCTTGATGATGGTATTCTTGATAATGTTGTGTTTCAACAAGATGGAGCACCATGTCATTATGCTCTAATTGTTCGAGAATACCTCAACAGACGCCTTCTGAATTGGTGGATTGGACGTGGAGGACCTCGACCTTGGCCTCCGCATTCTCCGGATTTGACACCCCTGGATTTCTTTGCATGGGGTTTCATAAAAACAAAGGTTTATCGCCAAAAGATCAATGCTTCTTGTTGAAACACAACATTATCAAGAATGCCATCAAGAAGAAGCTGTGGTTCGAGAAACTGCTGAAGCATATCAAGGTAGACGGTACCTGTTACAGTTGCTTCCGCAAAGAAGAATGGGCCATAAATTTTGGATTTGGTCATTCCAAGCCACACGTTAACTTTTGGAGTCTCTTTGCCATTCTATGACTTCAGACGGTCTTTCATTGGACCAGATAATGAAAAAATTATGAAAATAAAATTATGAACAAAATTTAGAAATTTATACATTTTTAACACATATTAAACATGATAAATATAAATAAAATGTTTTTAAAAAATTTGTCCGATTTCATTGAAATAGATAGTTAATTCTGGGACACCCTGTATAACAAGATGAATTAGGTGTATTATTACAAACTCTGCATATTTAATCCAAATTTGAAACAAAGAAAATGTACATTAGTTCAATTTTGAAATAAAATCAGATGCTTACACATATGAAACTCGTAGCAAACCAACCATAATTGGAAATATAGATGCCCTTTTAGTCATGAGAGGTACATTTCTCAAGAAATAGAAGCATTTGGATAGAATAACCTATGTCACATTCCTATCAATCCTGACATACCAGATACAAATTATGCATTGTATCTCTCAACTCTCATATCATACCATGGGCTTTATTAAACTACTATAATTTTCTAAACAACTCTTGCAGGGCAGTGTAATGATAGATTTAACTTCAAATTAAACATAACTTCAATGTTGTATATCATTAAAAAGGATGGTCAACCTTGGTCTGTGAACTGCATTTGGATTTTGGAATTTTGCCAATAATAGTTGGTAGAGAACCTTTAATCTGACTTTGCCAGATTTTGTTGAACTAAAAATTAAATAAAAATATTTTATTATGAGGTTTCAACATTTTGTGTGAGGGTTTACCAGTTTGTTGCCATGGGCTCGTAGCTTTTTTAGTTTACTTGTAGGACCTCTATGATAATTAGATAGGTATAAGTAATAAATTTCGCTCTTGTTGCATACATTTTAAAAATCTGTCAAAATGATAGATACACCAGTGAAAATCTTTGATGTAAGTAAGAACTTGTATGGCTAAAAAAATTTTGAAAAAAGTTTACTGAATTTGTTTCTTTACACCAAATTTCTAGTCAGTCACAGATTTTGATTGTTTTAAGAAACATGTTTGCTCATGAAAATTCAGATCTTGCTGTTTTCTCTCATCTGCATGTAAAACTAGCCCCAGTGTTCTAGGTGCATTTTAAATTACCTGATCTATGTAATATATTTATATATAGAGTATATATTGCTGTGGTGGCTGCATAGGCTGTAGTCCCCAAGTGTCTGTATTGTTGAGCCATCCAGCACCCTTTCATGTTTCTGGGTTTATGATAGTCAAAAGACTGGGCAAGGGGATAGTTTCCTCAGGTATCTAGTAATGCCTCTCTTGTCAGTTGTTTATTTCTGGGAGATTATTCAGGTCCAACTTGCATGTTAACTGTAAAGGACTTCCTAAATTTCTATTCACTTTTTGGGGTACTGAAAACCAATTCATGCTGGGCTCTCAGTGTTTCAGATATTTCTTTTAGAGTGTCTGTTAGTTCATTATTTCCTTTCCTTAAGGGCCTGATAGTGGTGCACATTTTTTTTTCCTTTTTGCATAGCTGTAGAAGTATTTTGGGTTTTCCTTTATTGCTTTATCATATTCTACCACCTTTTCCTATTCTTTCTCTGTATGGCCCTTAATCAGGGTTTGTATTTCCCTATCAATACTCTCCAGTTTTTCTTGTATTACTTTCCTGGCATTGTTCTCTCTGCAATTAGCTAACTTCGCTGCTACTCTTTCTTTTGCAGAATATTATTCTCTTTTGCCTTAAGCCATTTCCTCTTTCTTTTTGGCTGTGTTTTTGGAGCATATTTTTCTAAAATTCTTTGTCTTTTCTTCCAAGATTGTTAGTATTTCCTCAGTTATTTTATTCTCTGAAACTGTTTCCATTCTATTTGGGCCATGTGTGATCTGATTTCTTCCCAATTTATGGTCTTTGAGTTTAAGTTAAAAGCCCCAAATTTGATTCTTCCTTCCATATGTGTATTGTCTTTTAATGTTATTGCCATATTTGTTGATAACTTGATTATGTTGTGGTTTGAGATAATAGTTGGGGTTATTTTTATATCAGCAATCAAATTTGTGTTATTTGTGAATACCAAATCTAGGCAGTTATTTTTCCTGGTATTTTCTGTTATCTCCTGCATCAGCATAAACTCATTTGTGAGAGCCATCAACATTTATTGCTTGCTCCTGGTCCTCTCTCCCTTATCTCACTGTATAAATATATTTCTACCCACTTTTTTGTATTTTATAAATGGGAGATTAAAATCACCACAGAGCATTATATAAGGGGATGGAGAGTTTATGGACTTTATTAGGGTTCTGATATCATCAATGGCATCTGAAAATTTTTCAGCTGGAGAGTTTGGAGGTCTATTGATGACTATCAGTACCATGTTTAGTTTCTCTATTTTCACTGTAAGAGTTTCCACGAAGCTGTTGGATTTACTTATTACCATCTCTGTCATATAACACTCACGTATATAAATAGCACAACCACCTTTGTCATGCTGTTCTATCTGCTCTTAGTAAGTTGAATCCATCAGTATGCAATTCTTTCTTATTGATACAGTGTTTGCAGTTATCGCAGTTTTTTGGCAATTTTTAAGATGTTTCTGTGAGGCAGGCAATGTCCACCCTTGTTTCATCCATAAATCCTTTCAGGTACAAAACTTTGTTTAGGTCATTCCAGCTCAACTGGTACAGATTTCAGAAAGTTGGTCGGGTGACCATCTCCGATTTTCTTCAAATTTTCAGGGTTGATTCATACACCATTCAATAGCTTAAATCTAAAATTTTAGCTTCCTCAGTCAAAAACATTTAATTTTATGGTTGCTTAAATGGCCCCCACCTTCGACAAAAAATGCCCATGTTGGGCTTGATTGGCCAATGCCTTCATTTTGAGAGGCCTTGAAAAGTGTCTTCTAATAGGAGTAGAAGCTTCAAATTTGTCATGCCAATACAACTTCTGGTGGGCTTTTCAATTTTGCAAGCTAAAAGGCTGTGGAACAAATAGTTTCTGAGTTACAAGGGCTTAAACATGGCTCCATTTTGAAGCTTGCATCAATTCCTCCCACTTTTACGACTCTACCATTTTCAAAAGTTTTAGTTCTACATCAATCACAGCTGTTTTAATACTCCTAATAGTCTCTATGGGTTGTAAATTTATGAGTGAAATAAAAAATAACCAAAAAGATTTATTTTTATTTTAAAAATTTCCAAAAGTTGATATTTTCACAAAATTTGCAAAATTAACATCAACTTTGGGGCTTAATATAAAGGTGTCTGAAATTAGTCAGGGAGTTGATACTTCTAGTAAAGAAAGATACATATGTGTACAAAAACATATATTAAGGGATAGATCTCAACTCAACTCCTTCATATAGTTTTGGCTATTCAAAGAAAAGTACTTTTTGTGAAAAATTCTGAATTTTTTCAAAATTTTGAAATGTTTAAATTTCTTTTTACAATATTGAATTGTAATTTTACTTCCATTTTATTACTTGGTAAGTTAATTCACAAATGTTAAATTATCTAAATAAGTTTTACTCATAAAAAAGATAATATATACCTAGATTATTACTACATTTGCAGTTAACACAACAGATGGACCAGTTTGTAGGCTCAATACTTGGATCTACCTAAGTAAATCATGTAGAACCGTGTTCTACTGCTCTTTAAGCACTTCCTAGTAATTTAAATTATGCAGTTAGTACAGATAAACTAGCAGTAACCACCATTTTCAGTACAAAACCTTAAATTTAAGTAGCTTTGTTGTATTACTTCCCTTAATACAAATGTACAGTACTTAGCTATATACAATAATGAATTCCTGAGTTTTTAAGCATGTGAATTATTGGCTATAAGTTCATATTCTTTTTTTAATATGTGTTGTTTTATGTAAATTTGTATGTAAACTTATATATAGCTAATATCTCTTATGTTTGGACACTGACTCAGGAATTTATTATTGTACTCAGGCTTTAAGTCTGATTGTCTTCAACACTCCATGGCCTCACAGCCATAAATTGGAAATTTATTATTCAGCTTCATACAGGTCTGTAGTTACTTAGGCTTTTTTTTAAATACTCCTCAATTTTAGATAGTACAAGTTATCAAATGATTGTTTGTCTCCCCATTTTCCCAGCAACTGTAGGTGGTTCAATTGAACACAAAACATGTTGGAATGGAATCCAGCAAATGTCCTCTTGTTCAGGCCATTTAAAAGGATTCTTTTTTCATGAAATTTACTAATAGATCCTTCTCAGTATCACACACTTCAACTACGTTTCCAACAAACCAGTCACCTTCATAGAAACAGGCCACATATGTACCAGGTTTATATTGGTAAACCACATTTTTTTGTGTAGCATTGAGGAAGGAAAGTTGTATGTTAAAGAAATTTTCATCACTAGAAATTTTGTACAGTTTAATGCCTGTTGATGAAGGTCTAAAGCAGTGATATGAACGGGTTTCTGGGATTGTCTTAATTAAGGAATACCTTTTTTCTAACTCAAATAAATTAGCATTTTCCTCAATTTTAGCTGAATCAATGTACAGAAATTGTATACCATTAATATTAGATTTGCACCAATTGAACATCTCTTTTGGATTGGTGATGTGACCTTTACTTGTTGCTTGTAGACTTGCCCGGGCAACTAACCTTTTGACGGTGCCACCAACACCATCACAGGGGCTCTTTCCGTGAGAGGTGGCAAAAAAGTTCCATTCACATGTTAGTTGGAAATCTTTTTCATGTAACACTGAATTAATGATGTTTTTATAGTTTTTATATTGACTTGCTGCGCCATCGCTAAAGTAACAAATATGTTTTAGTTTAGGATTCTGACTTTTAAGTAATTTCAAGGCTTCACATAAAAAAGAATGAACTGCAGTTGTGTTGTGTGTAAGTGAACTTTTAGTTCACCATCAACTTTTTGATAGCAGACTACCGGATGCAAGGTAGCCTGGGTATTGTCCCAGTGATGCCCTTGTACGGCATCCTGAATTATAAAACTATAGTTTTCAGAGAAGTCAACAAGCACTAATGCTGTAGAATCATTGAGGTTTTCTTTACAGTCGGACAAATATTTTGATTGGGCTTTTGCTATGAAATGGTGTACTTTCAACTTTTTTGCACTTTCACACGTCTTCTACTACATTCGAAACACTTTTTGTCATTGTGACCAGCTGGGTATGGTCTGTATGAAGCCACTGCTTAAAGGAAACCTCATCATCCATGTCATAATCATTGTTTTCAAAAATGGTAAGAAGCCAATCCCGTAATTCATTTAAACCAGGACATGTTTTGCAGTTATTAATCATGCAGTTTCTGGTTTCAGTGTTGCAGACTATTTTCCCTAGTAACACTCTTAATTCTACTTTGACGGGGAGTGATTCACATAAAAGTTTAAAGTTCTGGTGTATTTCACAAATGCATACGTTGTGTGATCCTTTACTCCCCACACCCATACACCATTTTGGTCTCAGTTCAAAAAACTTTGATTTGGTGATTTTGTCATTTGGATATTTATTTTTGTAAAGCGTATATAATTCTCTGATATTTGTCAACAACAGTATTTTCTGCTTGTGAACCTTCCCTTGTGGTGTTTTTATTGATTTGTAGTCTTTTTTACCAGGGCATTCTCTAGTATATTCATTGTTTTGGAAAAATTCTATCACTCTTTCCTTTATTTCATCGCTTATACCCTTGCTACTCTTTTTATTTCTCATTATAGGAAGGATACCTTCTTTTCTCTTTAATGCCCTCACAGCATTAACCATTCTGGCTGACACTTCAAATTCTTTCATAATTCTTTCTCTGGACCAGGTTTTAACAATTGGAAGGAGTGTTAGAATTTGTATCTTTTCTTGTCTGGTACTAGTTTTACACTTTTCTTTCAGTTCCTCTATCATATGCTGATAACACTTTTCTTTCTCACTCTCTATAGGTTTCTCCGCTTCCTCATCCAAAATGCTAGGCTTCATATGAAGTACTTTTGACAGCTTTGATTTTGTTGATGTTTCAATTTGCTTTAGTTTCTTTTCGCGTAAAACTTTCAATCTCTTGCTCTTACATACTTAATGGGTGAGCATTCTAGTGAACCTAACGTTTCGTCAAATGTCTCCTTAACTATTTCTTCTGGAACATATTCATCACTACCTGAGTCTTTTTCATCTTCAATCATCTTGGCTCTAGAGAAGCATGTTGAGCAAAGTTTCTGTCCTGGTATCAGATTCAGTCTAGTTGCTATGTCTTTGTCAATAATTTGTAGTGATTCTGCAAATAAAGTAGGGTAATGTAAACTCTAAACACATTGGAAAATAATTTTAAAACCTCATCATTTGGTTATAGGCTATTCGTATAAAATATTCAAAACGTACGCATTCAGTAGCACAGTATATAGCCTACCCTATTAAAATTAAATAGCTAATTTAAGTTACAAATACAATTTACAATATAAACTTCTTTATGAAATATAAATATATTAGTACCTATGAAAAATTATTTCACGAAAGTGACACGTGAAAAGTATTTATGATGAATAAAACCACGAAGGAAAAAAGAAACACAAAGGGGTGCTCAAGCGCTTTCGTCTAATGACATCCTCAGGAACACTGGAGTGAAAGGACAGATCAAGGCAATATATAGGTTACAAAAATAAACATACATACATACATATTCACATATATACACATATATATATATATATATATATATACATATATATAGTAAGCATAGAAAAAATTGTGGGAGGAGCCAACATTTATATGGTCACAGAAGAATAAGAAATAAAAATAAATATAAATATAAATTGAGAAAAAATTAATTACAAAATAGTGCCTTAGTGATATATATGTCACAGCCTAAATAATCATAAAGAAATAAACAGGCAAATAAAAAAAAACCAAAATATACATACATACATATATATATATATATATATACATATATATATATATATATATATATATATATATATATTATATATATATATATATATATATAAAGACACTTTTAGCACTGGCCGACCTTCAATATAAATTCAAATGGCTTTTTTATGGAACAGGTCACAAAAGAATAAAGAAATAAAAATAAATATAAATATTGTAAGTGGAGTCTACCAATTCAAGCTCAAGAGGGAAGTTTTACAATCGATTTATAGATGCTGCCAAATTGATATATGTCACAAAAAATAAAGAAATAAACCAAAAAAAAAAAATTAATTATTAAAAAAATAAAAAATAATAATAATAAATTGAAAGATAAATTTTAAGAGAGGCACACCAATTTATAAGGGAAAAATTACCACATATGCATATTATAGTCACAAACGAATAAAAAAGTACAAGTAAATATAAATTGGAAAACAAAATGATGCCTAGATGATATATAAAGAACAATAAAATATATATACAAAGTGTGTTTTGAACCTTTCTTCGAAAAACATTAGTGACGATGCAAAAAGTGCCCTTGGATTTGGTATGTCCTTTTATATTGTTAAAAAACCTACTGCTTTACAAATTTGTCATAGTCTTGCTCGTTTTGAAAAACAGTGTAACCTTCCTCAGTTTTTAGTTAACATAGTTAAAGGCCTGGTCTATGGTGCTGCGAATATTTCTTACGAAGATAACTTTCCTAAACGTTTCCGCAATAGCCTTTCACAATTAAAAAAAGATAGTGAGCTCCATATTACTAAAGCAGACAAGGCTAACACCTTAGTCATTATGGACAAAGTGGATTACATTGGAAAGATGAATGAGCTGCTTCAGGACCCCGCCACATACGTGAAACTTAGGAAGAACCCACAGGATGATGTCATCAAATCATTCAATAGTGGCTTGAAACGCATTCTCAAAGATCATAAGGATTTAATTCCCCTTTTTTGTCCACTTCACCTGCTCTGCCTTATCTTTATGGTCTTATTAAAACCCACAAACCGGGTAACCCTATGCGCCCTATTATTAGCTCGGTGGGCTCTATTACCTATAAACTCTCCAAATGGCTTGTTAATGTTTTGTCCCCCATTCTTGGAACTGTCTCTGATTCACACGTAAAAAATTCCATGGATCTCACTGAAAAATTGAATAATGTTTGCATTAATACCAACGATAGATTGATCAGTTTCGACGTTTGTTCATTGTTCACAAAAGTGCCGATTGATGATATGCTTGACTTTCTCGCCAGAGAATTACATAATTATGATTTACCATTACCTGCACACACTGTTTTGGAGCTTATTAAGCTTTGTATCAAGGATTGTAAATTCACTTTCAATGGCGAGCATTATCAACAAGTTTTTGGGATGGCCATGGGCAACCCTTTGTCGCCCCTTCTCTCCAATATTTATATGGAGTTTTTTGAAATTACTTACATTCCGAGAATCCTGGGGGTTGGCATCCCTTGGTTGCGGTACGTCGACGATATTTTGTGTATCTGGCCCATGAATCGTGACCTGGATGACTTCCTCCTTCAGTTAAATGACCAAGTCCCCTCCATTAAATTTACTTTAGAAGTGGAACAAGACAACTCAATCCCGTTTTTGGATGTGCGTGTTCATAGGGATAGCCCGGGTTTTAAGTTTAGTATCTATCGGAAAAAAACAAACAATTTGTCCTACGTACACTTTTACTCTGGACATGACACCCCTATTAAAAAGGCCATATTTTCCTCAATGTTTCTCCGCGCTCTTAGGATCGCCAGTCCGGAATACATCGATGCCGAATTGGAAAATATCAACAGTATTGGAAGTGAGTTGTTACCCATCTGCGTTCATGGAATCTTGTCTTAATAAGGCTAAACGAACCTTCTATCGTGTGAATAATAACACTCACACCTTGTCAAAGAATATTTTAGTACTTCCATTTTTCCCGGGCTTCTTAGGCATTGCTAATGTACTTAAACTTTTGGATATCAGTGTAGTTTTTTCATATAACAATATTGTGAAAAACATCATAGTAAAAAATAGCCCTACCAATAATTTAGGCATTATCTATAAAATTGGGTGTAAGCAATGTGATTCCTTTTACATAGGTCAGACGGGAAAGGATTTGCAAACGCGTGTAAAACAGCATCAATATTCCGTTAGAATGGGACAGTTGTCCAGTGCCCTTTTTGTCCATTTGTCAGAGTTATCCCATTGTATTGATTGGAATAATGTTTCAGTTTTGTTTCACTCTAGCAACATTGTTAATAGAAATATTCTTGAGTCGGCTATAATTCAACTTACAAATAACCTTAACATGAGTAAAGGTCTGTTTCAACTTGATCCCGTTGCTCTGAATTCCTTCAGAATGGATTTAAACAAAAAGGGCAGGTTGTTAAATCTTTGGTAAAAAATTTGTTTTTGTCTGTTGTTTCCCTTACAATTTTATTTTTCAATTTTTTGCTGTATGCGTGTATGTGTATGTATGTATGTGTATGTGAGTATGTGTGTGGTCATTGCAGTTAAATGTGTTTGTATGTATATGTGTGTATATGTATGTATGTATGTGTGTATATGTATGTATGTATGCAGTTAAATATATATATATATATATATATATATATGTATATGTGTATGTACCTTACCTTACAACCTCACAAAGGTTCTGCGGGATGATTTCTCATTTCGTGAAGGTCAAGCTTGTATATATATATATATATATGTGTGTGTGTGTGTGTGTGTGTGTTTGTATATATGTGTATATGTATATATATATTTGGTTATGTGGGTATACATGTGTACGTGTATTATTTGTAATTTTTTCAATTTATATTTATTTTTATTTCTTTATTCTTTTGCGACCTACCGTTTTCTCAGACAATAATTATAAAAACAAATTTGGTAATTTTTTTTCCCTTATGCATATATATATATATATATATATATATTCTGTATATATTGCGTTTATATTTCGTATATATACCGTATATATGTTGTATATATATTTTATTGTTCTTTATATATCATCTAGGCATCATTTTGTTTTCCAATTTATATTTACTTGTACTTTTTTATTCGTTTGTGACTATAATATGCATATGTGGTAATTTTTCCCTTATAAATTGGTGTGCCTCTCTCAAAATTTATCTTTCAATTTATTATTATTTTTTTTTATTTTTTTAATAATTAATTTTTTTTTTTTTTTTTTTGGTTTATTTCTTTATTTTTTTGTGACATATATATCAATTTGGCAGCATCTATAAAATCGATTGTAAAACTTCCCTCTTGAGCTTGAATTGGTAGACTCCACTTACAATATTTATATTTATTTTTATTTCTTTATTCTTTTGTGACCTGTTCCATAAAAAAGCCATTTGAATTTATATTGAAGGTCGGCCAAAGTGCTAAAAGTGTCTTTATATATATATATATATATATATATATATATATATATGTATATATATGTATATATATATATATATATATGTATGTATGTATATTTATGGTTTTTTTTATTTGCCTGTTTATTTCTTTATGATTATTTAGGCTGTGACATATATATCACTAAGGCACTATTTTGTAATTAATTTTTTCTCAATTTATATTTATTTTTATTTCTTTATTCTTCTGTGACCATATAAATGTTGGCTCCTCCCACAATTTTTTTCTATGCTTACTATATATATGTATATATATATATATATATATATATATATATATATATATATGTGTATATATATGTGAATATGTATGTATGTATGTTTATTTTTGTAACCTATATATTGCCTTGATCTGTCCTTTCACTCCAGTGTTCCTGAGGATGTCATTAGACGAAAGCGCTTGAGCACCCCTTTGTGTTTCTTTTTTCCTTCGTGGTTTTATTCATCATTAGTACCTATATTTACTTACTTGTTATCTTCTTTCGATGATTTCTCCATGGATCTTGGCAGCTACATTGCATTTGTTGGTAATGCATTCCAAACATTTTTTCATGGTGATAGCATACAGTAGCACTATTTGGGTTGATTACAGTTGCTTTTGTTCTCCACAATAGCAGTTTCCTCGTTTCATCTGTCAGCTCATGTAAGGTATACATACCCACCTTCCTGGTGAGTCTGCGTTCATGACATGGATCATCCAAGTACATACCAAAGCTGCACTTTGATTCTTGATTAGAATAAGCCATTATTACAGGCAGTAAAATTAAGTTAATTGCTCTAGTTAAATTTTCTGAAAATAAAAGATCATGATCTATAAAATAGGCCTGGACATTAATGATTAACCATCATGTTTTACATTTATAAGAATATACAAAGCGAAATGAGCTACCC
Source organism: Bathynomus jamesi (assembly GCA_023014485.1). Lineage (NCBI taxonomy): Eukaryota > Metazoa > Arthropoda > Malacostraca > Isopoda > Cirolanidae > Bathynomus > Bathynomus jamesi. The sequence continues at coordinate 249,660 of JAJOZX010004061.1, forward strand.
AGAGCCCTTCGAGTCGCTGGTTGTTTTGACAGACATATTAAATTTCTTGTATGTTTTAGACAGTCTGCATTTGAAAGATGGGAGGTCATAGACAGGAAGAAAGGTGGATTGAGGAAGATTGTTCCAGAGTTAACCAGTTGAGTAGATGAAACATTGAAAATACTGATTTAACCCCCTTGCATTAGAGAGTTGAACAGAAAAGGAGTGAGAAAGTGTAGGAAGTCTGGTGCTGCATGCTCTCCTTAAAGGAGGAGGCATGCAGTTAGAGAGTTCACAAGAGCAGTGTCCATTATAATAGTGATAGTGAAGAGATAGTAAAGAGAGAGTGAGACAACATTGCGGTGAAAAGAGAGAGATTGAAGACAGTGAGTAAGAGGTGGGGAATTGATGAGATAAAAAGCCTTTGATTCCACCTGGTCAAGTATGGCTGTGTGGGTTGAGCCACCCCACGCGTGAAAAGCATACTCCATACAGGGGTGAACAAGACCCCTGTACAGAGACGGCGACTGAGTGGGGTTGAAAAAACTGTGGAGGTGGTACAGCACGCTTAACCTCTTAGAAAATTGTCACGTATAACTCATAAAATTCAGAAAAATGTTTAACTGAATACTTGTACCAACTTTTTATTCCTTTATTTGACAAATTAATTACTTAAAATAGACCTTTGATTAGAGTTTGAAATATTAAAAATCCAAATATCCTAATATACTAAATATAACCAAGTACATGAAAATACATTGTTTTTACTTTTTGATTTATGATGAATCCCAACATGATGGAATAAAATGGATGTTAATTTTGGAATCAGCATTGCACATTTACGTAAAGTGACCTATTGAAACAAAAACAAGGGAAAATTTTTTGATTTGCATACCATTGTAATTTGTAATCAAACCAATGAAAAATGAGCATTTGGAAAGACGATCACATTATAACTGAATGGGAGGGCTGGGGTCTGTGACCAGTGATATAAGATTATTTTTTCAAACCATTCCAGTTAACCTATTTGGAATTTGTTGATTTTTTTTTTTTTTAAATTTTCACTATTATTTGTATAGATTTTATTTTATGGCGAGTTTCTTTCCACAAGTGTATAATGTAGCATTATTTTAATTATTAGCTGAAAGAAACTGAAGCAAGAAGATTTTTTCAACAAATCATTTCTGGGGTGGATTATTGCCATAGGCATATGGTTGTTCACCGTGATTTAAAACCAGAGAATCTTCTACTAGATCACAATCTACATGTCAAAATAGCTGACTTTGGTTGGTATTATTATTATTATTATTATTATTATTATTATTATAATTATTATAATTATTATAATAAGGGGTCGACCGCGGGTCAATCCTGAACTGTTGTTCAAACTCACGCAAAGTATAATAGTGAGGGCCAGAAACTGGCACAGTGCTCAGGCCAATTAATATGGCCCATTACAGTAACTCCTAGATTATTACCACCAGTACCATTGTAAGTCAAACCCCCTGACTTCAGTGTCTCTGCTTTGCTTATTGGGAAATGCTGGTACTTGTTGAGCTATGAACTCTGGCGTATATAACCTCTAGTGGTTAGAGCATTGCTGACTACAGATGCATCAGCCCCAGGTTCGATTCCCAGCAATGGCAGGTGAGGCTCAGCTCACCCACCTATTTATCCTTGCATACAAAAATATTGGTTATTGAATAAATGGGTATCCTGGGTAGTGTAGTGGTTAGGACCCTGGGCTGCTGATTGAAAGGTTGAGATTGAATCCAGGGGAGGACTTTGGAATTTCTGACCACCCATGGTGGGTCAAAGTTTGGATTCTTTGTTAAGCTGTAGGTCTGAGGGGGGGTGACAATAAGCTAGACCTTCATCAGAATGAACAATTCAGACAAACAAAACCAAGGTTAAACAAGGTGTATAACCTCGGTTTTGTTTCTGCCTGAATTGTTCATTCTGACAAAGGTCACACTTGTCACTCCACCTTAGACCTACAGTTTAATGTGGAATCCAAACCATGCCCCACCAGCAGCCCAGTGCCTTAACCCATTTATCTACCAACCAATTTTTTTTGTGTGTGGAAGGATGAACAGCTGGAGTTTGCTGTGCACCACCTACCATCACCAGGTCTCGATCCTGGGGCTAATAGTATCCTAGTCAATGATGCTAACTACTGCACCACTGTGTGTGTGTGTGTGTGTGTGTGTGTGTGTGTGTGTGTGTGTGTGTGTGTGTGTCTCTAGAGTTCAGTGTTATGGTAAGGTTTTCAGGTTATAATATTATTAAGAGAAAATTGCAGTAAATGCAGGGACTTAACTATGTTTACATGAGATATTTATTGCTTGTATTTTCTCTGAGTCTCTCTCTCATGTGTAAACACTGTCAACATCCGACTGTCGCAAGATTTATTTTGTTTCCCATCCACTTCTCTCAGATATTTTTCTGTTGGCATGTAAACAGGCATTTTTACTCAAAATACCAGGTGTCATGTCAATTATCACAAATTGAACAACACTCAATTTTGTCAGGTGTATAAACAGTAAAATGATACACTGAATCAAGAGTGGAGTAGACATAAAGTTAACAATTTAATTTCTACTTATATAGTTAATCCTTGTCTCTGGGATATATGTTGCAAAGAACATAAAGATGAGATTAAAAAAATAATGTCCTGAAATACTTTATTTCTGAAAATGGGGTCATTTTGGTTAGAAGTATCGGAGAAATGTCACAAGTTTGTCATAATGAAAATGGCAGTGATTTATCTCAGATATTTCTATTGGACAATGTCACTGACACATGCAGTTTTTTACCATAGGTAAATGCAGTGCTAGATGCAATTTGTGATGCAGAGTGAAGTGTCATGCAATAAATTTTTCATGTAAATATAGCTTTAGACAATGCTTGGAAGCCGTGAGTAACCACAGTCGAACAGAGTGCCAAGTAGAAACACTAGGATTGTGGTTACTTCCAGCTTCCAAGCACTATAATAATATGTTTGTCCCATATAAAAATAGGAATAGTGTTAGTTATTTTATTTCAAACCCATTTTATTATTAGAAAGCAAGGAATACATTGAATATTTCACAGTCTGTTCCCTAAGTTTTGTCAGTTTTTCCTGAATGTTTGTTTGATATAAATTAGTGAAGGTTTATATGTACTTATTATTGTTTGTCATTCATTGCACATTCATTTGTAAATTATAGTTTGTTAGGTCACAAATCTGAATTTAAAACTGCAAAATGGATATTTATAAAAAAAATTTAGTTTATTGGAGTTCCCAAAGAATGGATTAACTTTAGCAAAATATCATCAAATTACCATTATTATTACTTGACAACTTTGGAAGAATATAAATTATAATAAAAGTTGTCATATAATTTTTACTCTTTCCCTCTAAATAACTTGATTTTATGTCCTCCTCTCTCAGCAATTGTATTTGGTTAATAATAATTTTTATTATATATAGTCTGTGACATCATTTTGTGTTGAATGGAAACTTAATATAAAGAGGAAAAATTAGTGTAAATGTGTGTGTTAAGTGTCTTGAAATTTAAATTTCTAATTCATCTTAAATTACCCTCTTGCATGCATTTTAATAGATGTGAATAGGCATTAATTTTACTTATTACTGTACTTCCTGTCTCATCACCAACTTTTTTTTTTCCTTCTCAACTATATGAAAGTAAATCTTGCCTTCATTAGTCCCTAGCAGTGTTGTAGCACTTAAAACACTGAAATCCTTTGTGTGTTTAAAATATTTTTCCCTCAGGGCTCTCAAACATAATGGTCGATGGAGAATTTTTGAGGACAAGCTGCGGTTCTCCGAATTATGCTGCACCAGAAGTTATATCTGGGAAATTGTATGCTGGACCAGAAGTATATACCACTTTCATTGTCTAATTGTTTTCTGACCTTAAGTAATAAGATTATGAATTTAGAGTAACTTTCTCACAACCTTAAAATTTCATGGTTTAATATATATACAGTGCGTTCAAAATGTCTCTGCAGTGCTATGTTAAATGCATAGGAAATTGAAAAACTACAATGTTTTCATTCAACCATGATTTAGTGATTTTATTACATAACCTTTTGATTTTACAGCATGTGTTGAAAGTGTTTTCCACCATTTTGCAGGCACAGAGCAACTCGTCTACACTTGTTGTCAAACACTTTTTTAAAGTGTTGGTTGACTGTGGACACACACACACACACACACACACACACAACACACACACACACACACAACACACACACACACACCACACACCACACACACACACACACACACACACACACACACACACACACACACACACCCACACACACACACACACACACACACACACACACAACACACACACACACACCACACACACACCACACACACACACACACACACACACACACACACACACACACCACACACACACAACACACACACACCACACACCACACCACACACACACACACACACACACACACACACACACACACACACACACACACACACACACACACACACACACACACACACACACACACACACACCACACACACACACCACACAACACACACACACACACACCACACCACCACACACACACACACACACACACACACACACACACACACACACACACACACACACACACACACACACACACACACACACACACACACACAACACACACACACACACACACACACACACACACACACACACACACACACACACCACACACACACACACACACACACACACACCACACACACACACACACACACACACACACACCACACACACACACACACCATTGGTGCTATTTCCAACTATTGCAGAGCTACAGACATTTTAAGGTGCACATAAAAAACAAACAAGATTATTAATCTGATGTATTTGTTGCTACATTTTATGAGATACACCTTATAAATATTCAAAACGTCCACCTCAGTTTTCAATGCACAGCCTTGCTTGTTCCAAATAAGAGTCCACTGCCCATTGAAACATTTTGGGGTGTTCTCATATGTAAGCAGCAGCATCCATAATCTGACGCAAGAGTTCAGCTCTCATATGTACTTTGGTCTTGTAGACCATCTCTTTCATAAGGTCCTATAAAAAGAAATCTAACGGGATTAGGTGAAGATCTCAGGGGGGGGGGGGGGGGGGGGCATGACATTGAACCACACAACCACTCCAATGATTCCCATACGGGTAATTCCAGGACAAATAGACAAATGAAAGTGCCAAATGTACACTCCACCATCTCCAAAATTCATGAAACTTGGTGTGAGGGTTGGTTTTGGTCCAAATTACAAAAATCTGAATTTTTTTGAAAATTGGTCAAGTTGGTCAAATTTTATGGCTTGACCAAATTTTGGTCAAATGAAAAAACCAACAATTTTCAAACATAAATATCTCGGCTGCTAATTGTGGTAGCGTAATAAGTCTTAAATGATAAAATATGTAAAATTAACTGTAGTTTTTAAATATGTATCATTTTTTTAGGGTAACAAAAATAAAATTGATTTTTTGGAGAAAATTTAAATTTTTTATTTTATTTTGCGATTTGGCAGCGAAGATATCATTTTTCGAAAAAAAGACCAAGAATAAAAAATGTTTATTTGATGTATGTACACCATAATAAGTAATAAAAAGTCAGCTTATAGTTTATTATAAGGCTCAAAACTGAGTTTGAAATTAAGTAATAAATTTTTTTTTCAGACAACGAAGATTTATTACAGACTTGTTGGTCCAAAAAAAGACAATTTTCAAATCATATAAAAATACATGTAGATAAACCAAAGGAGAAAAAATCTTTTTAAAATATATGTACAATGTACATACATAACCCCTCTTATATTTAGGGACAGAATATATTGACAATAATAATGTTTAATTTATAAAGCGCTTATCAGAGTATAAAATACTCTTCCTAATACTACACGTACACAAGTCTTTGAGAATGAATTAAGAGACCATATTCTCATCCAGTGAATCCAAATTTTAGACATTAATAATATAATAATAAGAAAAAAGAATTTGAAAAGATTTTTATAACTATTAAGTAGATACACAAATCTTACATAAAAATTTTAGAAATATTATATAGACAATCTTAAATAGTATACATTCAATAGAATTTATTTTATCTTCTTTGAAAAGTTATTTAATTCTTGAAGCGGAAAAATGTATTCTATTCTTGTTCCTCCTTGTAAACTTTCTTCAATACTCCCAAATATATGTTCTGTTGGAACGTGACAAACATCATCTTGTGCAGGAAAAATGTATGAGGGACATACGCCCGAAGGATGGAGAAATTTTATCAGAAAATCATCATATTCACAGTCAAAGGACTGGACTAATCTGAGCCATAGTTTATTTTCATACATACAACCCACAAAAGAGCCTGTTTCAATTTCGCGTTGAGAGACAGTATTATGTTCTTGATCCAAAGCAGAAACTCTAATGAGCTCCCTTATTTCGACTGACTGTGCACTCTGAGAGAGTGGATAAACCTTCAATGAATTCTTGGAAATTGGGACGAAGCGATGTAATTGTTGAGTACCTTTGATAGAAGTAATAGGTTCACTCAGACGTTTTTGCAAAGAAAGCTCTACATCTACAACTTCTGCCTCAGAGATGTAAAAAAAAGTCAATAGCGGTTAGGAATTCTTGAGAGCAGAAATTGTAGAAGTCCTCAGCTGTTAAGATTTGATGGTCGAGAGGCCGTCGTAAGCTTTCTCTGGCGACTGCTCTTTTTACCGTTCCACCAATACCGTCGCAGGCATTCTTCCCGTGGGATGTCGCGAAAAAATTCCACTCAGCATGAATTTTGAAGTCTTCGAAATGATGGCATAAATTTAGAAAATTTGTTTTATTCTTATACTGAGCCGCGCATCCATCTGTGAAATAATGAATTTTAGTTAGGTTTGAATTTTGTTGTTGGATGCACAGGATTAATTTTTTGAGAAAACTATGAACCAGAATTGTATCATGCCTGCGACGGTTTGAAACGAAGCAGTAACTTTTGCAAATTAGTTTTCCTGCATTGTTTTTGGAATAATAAACGAATGGGTGCACTGTACATTGCGAGTTCTCCCAATGAAACCCCTGGGCACAATCTTGTACGATGAATGAGAAGTTTTCCGCGAAATGCCCACCAAAACACCTTCATTTTCGGGCAGAGTTTCTTTTAGATTTTTGAAGTAACTCGACTGACATTTATTCGTGAAGTGGTGTCTTGTCAGTTGTGCAATTTTTTTGGTGAGCGATTCCACGTATTCCTCTGGAGTTTCGGTGATATCTTTTAACATACAGTGATCGACGGACACCCATTGTTTATATTTTCTCTCTTCCATCGCCATGAAGTCCAAACTTTCCAAATAATTTTTATTCCGACCTCTCGCGGGCATCTTTTGCATCGGTGCATCATACAATCTTCATTGTCCATGCCGCAGATGGATAAAGACATTAATTTTTTGTAGTCTAAATCTTTAATGCCTAACGCTGATATTTGTAGTTTCGGATTTTGGTGATGCGTACATACGCAGACACTGTGAGTTCCGCTTTGTCCCGCAAGCACGCACCACGACGGTCGAAGATGAGCAAAGGTACTAAAGCCTATTTTGGGATTTTCATCATTTTTTGCATATTCAGCATATAACTCTTTCAAGTTACACAATACCAGTCTTTTTTGTTTTTTTATTTTTTCACCCTCTTCATTTATTGCAAACTTATAATCTTTGATTCCCGGGCACATCCTACTATATTCGTCATTTTCATAAAACTCCTGAATGATTTTTTTCATTTCAGCTGTGACGACCTTCCCTTTCGTCATGTTTGGAATGTTAGGAAGAATCCCAAACTGTTTTTGAAGATTGCGGCTCTTACGCACCATATACTTTGTTGCTCCAAAGAAGTCAGCAGTTTTTTCAATGGGATAGGGATACAATGATAGTATTTGTAACCTAAGATTGCGATCGTTACTTGCTTGAAATTTCTCCTTTAATTCTTCCATAACCTTTTGATACCTGAAATAAAGTGTATTTGACATTAAGTTTAGTATATTTTTAATTAAACTTTTCATAAAATATATGTATATGTATTATATTGTCCATTATAAAAATGTAAACAGATAAAACTTAATTTAGTATATACTTCGATGACTGTATTAAATTTAATTTAAAATGTCAAATTTCAATAACTATGTCCGAAAAGTAGTCTTGCCTCTCTAAATCATCTTCCAAACAACTTTTTTTGGATGGACCAGCTTCAGAATAGTCAATAGGAGCCCCATAAGCAGCTTCAAAACTTCGTTTAACCTTTTCCATTGTCGATCTGAATTTCGTAGAAGCCTTTATCTGTTTTTGTCCCGGCTTCAATCCAGCTGTAAAACAAATTCATAAATTTAGGTTGCGTGAAATAATCAAATATCAAATATTTTGTATATATGTATTCAAGTGCTGATGCTAATATTTAAAAACAGAAAACTACGAATTTGGCATTAAGAAACAAATGTCCTGAACGGAGTCTCTATTGTTTTATTACCTGTTTTAATAGGGCTTTCATCAAATAAAGGTAAAATATTGTCGCTGAGCAAATCTTTATTGAATTGCCTGTCTTGAACGACAAATTCTTCCAATGGTGGTGGATTCGTGGAATCGCTACTGCTTCGCTCCATACATTCGTTAAGTATGTCTGGCTCAGGTATTGGTGCAGGTTCCGGCTCTCTGGATGAACATTGAACATGTTCTAATACAATTGGCTTCTTTTTAATTGTGACATAGCAATTGCTGCATAGTAATTGATTTTCTTCTAAAATTCCATAGCTTGCAGCTGCCATGGCAGAGTTTACTTTTTTGATGTTACAGAAAATTCTTCTTGAGTGTTTTTTCATAGGATTGCAACAAAATTTTGTGTTTTGAGGCATTTTAAGGGTTAGGTAAATTTATGTATACTAGAAAATTAGGTATATACTGAAAATCTGGAAAGAAAGCAAACTTGTTAAAATTTGGAGGATTTGTTTTTTCATAATCGTCGATAAGCTGACTTTTTATTACGTATTATGGTGTACATACATCAAATAAACATTTTTTATTCCTGGTCTTTTTTTCGAAAAATGATATCTTCGCTGCCAAATCAAAAAAAAAAAAAAAATTCCAAAAAGTCATAATTTTATTTTTGTTACCCTAAAAAAATGATACATATTTAGAAACTACAGTTAATTTTACATATTTTATCATTTAAGACTTACTACACTACCACAATTAGGAGCTGAGATATTTACGTTTGAAAATTATTGGTTTTTTCATTTGACCAAAATTTGGTCAAGCCATAAAATTTGACCAACTTGACCAATTTTCAAAAAAATTTAGAAATTTGTAATTTGGACCTAAACCAACCCTCACACCAAGTTTCATGAATTTTGAAGAGGTTACCATGTACTTCATTTGTCTATTTCTCGTAGAATTACCCATACCACTGATTCAAGTAATCCATAACATGATGACCAAAATGTGGCGGCGCCTCATCGTGCTGAAAGAACATCCTGCGCCTTGTCTCCAAGGGCACATCCTCCATCAAAAGTGGCAATTTGTTCATCAGGAAGTTCAGATAAATATCAGCAGTTAATCGTTGTTCCAAGAAGAATGGTCCAATCAGCTGATCTCCAATTACACTGCATCAAACATTCACCAAGAATTGATGTTCAAAGTTTCCTTCAATGATATTGTGGGGATTATTGGCGTACCACAAGTGGGAATTTTGTCTATTGTTAATTCCATCCTGAATGAATTGTGCTTCATCACTAAACAGTGTGTGATTAAGAATTTGGCAATGCATAATCATCCACTGGCAAAATTGAACATGTTTATCATAATCATCTGGTTGAAGAGCTTGCACACATTGCAAATGATAGGGATACAAACCTTAATCATGGATGGTTTGCTATACATGCGATGCGGTTGTTGGGCTATGTTGTATTAGGTCCAGTATGTGCTCTTCCACAGCAATGGGCTGTTATGCTACATGTTCTTGGTTACATGGAACAATTGTCCCTGTTTCCCTTAATCTCTGGTGTGTGTCACTAAACACTTGCCTGTTTGGTATTCAGCAGTTCGGAAAATGTCTTCACTATTCCTCAACTGCTGCTATGCTGTTACCATCGCAAAATCCATAAATGAAATGGATATCAGCATATTCAGCGAGTGTGAACTGTTGATTCATTTTGATTGTTTACCTTAGTGCAACACAGTGTCTCATACCACAGATCAGAACCAACTGAAAGAAAAAAACTGAGGATTAGTAGTAGTAACTTCATTAACTGAAATACCACCACTACTGCCATCTATCAAATTACACAAGTAGGGATTTGTTTTTTTACACATTTTAAAACATCCATAGCTCTGCAAAAGTTGGGAGTAACACCTATGTTGTATTAACTTTTTTACTCGATATCACCCCCAAAATATGGCAGACTGGTTGTGAAACACCTTGTATATATATATATATATATATATATATATATATAAATAATATATATATATATGTGTGTGCGTGTGTGTGTATCTGCTTCATTGAAGCCCAAGGCATAATTTTTTATAGCATTGAGTTTCTGTTTGGCTTTTTCTAATCTTTGAACACATGTGCTTTGTTCTTTAGAAAGCTGGAAAAGCAGATTACCAGTTGTCATTTTCATTTCATTTTCATCAGTTATACACGTGAGCTTTTGCCCTCCTTAGGGCATCATCAGACTAAAGTAGTCAAATTTGAATTTAAAATTGTAAAAATTAAAAATTTAAAATTTAAAAAATCCAAAATTGTTTTAAAATTAAAATCTGAAAAAATTCAAAATCCAATTTAAAAAATTTACCCACATTTTTTAATATATCATAATAATTTACAAAGACATTCAATATGAAATGGAGGAGACAACTTTGCATTCTGAATGCTGGGAGAAAACTGGAAGATGTGAAATGGGTATACAAGGTCAACAACTTGGGGACCCCACCTGAGGTCATCTTTGAAGATTGGATGGTTGAGATAATCTTAAAGGTTCTGTTCTGACCTGTGTGCTGGTTGTTCGGAAAAGGAGAAAATTCTCAGATGTAGACAGCTTCTATTATTTGTAATTTGTAGTGACTATTGTAATGTTTGAGGATTTTCATACTGTTCACCAATTGTTGTTGTGTAAGAGATGTATTGTGATCATTTTCCATGTCATTTAGGTGCACCTTCCTGTAGGTGCATAGTGAGTCGGTGACTCAGTGGTGGTGGTCATTTCAATATAGTTATTAGAATGAAGTTCACATCCTTTGTGAGGACAATCAAATTTGTAGACTATATTGGTGGCCTTCAAGGGGTTACTATGTAGTTACTCACTTTTGGACTCTTGATTGTCCTCATGAAGGCTGTGAACTTCATTCTAATAGCTATATTGGAATGACCACCACTTCCTTGAGTCACAGACTCGCCATGCACCAACAGGAAGGTGCACCTAAATGACACATGGAAAATGATCACAATACATCTCTTACACAACAATAATTGGTGAACAGTATGAAAATCCTCAAACATTACAATAGTCACTACAAATTACAAATAATAGAAGCTGTCTACATCCGAGAATTTTCTCCTTTTCCGAACAACCAGCACACAGGTCAGAACAGAACCTTTAAGATTATCTCAACCCTCCAATCTTCAAAGATGACCTCAAGTGGGGTCCCAAGTTATTGACCTTCCATACCCATTTTACTTCTTCCAGTCTTCTTCCAACATTTGGAATGTGAAGTTGTCTCCACCATTTCATATTTAGTGTCTTTGTGTGTAAATTATACTTATGTATTAAAAAATTTGAGAATTTTTTAGGGGAATTTTAAATTTCTAAAATTGGATTTTGAATTTTTTCAGATTTTAAGTTTAAAACTTTTCAGGATTTTTTAAATTTTCAATTTTTACAATTTTAAATTTAAATTTGACTAATGTTGTACCAACCTTAAATCTAGAATTCAGTACTGTGAAGCACTTTAGCTGCCATAATTTATAAATATTCATAATTTAATCAATCAAAGTTAGGACAATTAATTATAACAAATATTTACATAGATTTTATGAATTTGTAGAAATAGAGTAATTCAAACAACATTTATGAGTATTTATATTGCAGATGTTTTAGAAGCAAAAGGTGTGAATTACGTCTACAAGGAAACTATCGAAAGGAACCTTTTTTTTGCACCTTTTGTTTCTTGCTGTATTATTTAAAATAGTTTCTCTCGGCTACTCCCTTCAGTTCAGTTTCATCATCTAAGTAATTGTCATAAAATTTCAGATTATGCACACAAGGTAAAATATTGAGAAGAGATGATCTGTTAGTTATTTTTTATCCATTGCAACATCAAAGGTCGTATGATAGGATGGCTCAGAATCGAAAAACAGTACATTTGTCTCCTATTCAACCACTTGCTGGACCTACTGTCATTTCACTTTGCTGATCTCACTGAAAGCAGTTTGAAGATATGGGTAAGCCATTTATGCTTCCCTGTTTAAAACATACTGATGCATTTATCATATTACAATCCCACAAAAACACACTACATATAGATCTTTTAGAATATGCTCAGAAGGAATGAAAAGAAGCACTTCAATTTTGCTTGCTTCATATGACAACTGAAAACTAACAATATGTATACCCTTCACAATATTGTAGTTCTGTAATGTGAATCGCTATTTGGAATGCAAATAAGTTAATGTAACTAGTAGAATTTCTTTATCTTTATGATGTTTCAACACTTTAAATATAAATACAAAATCTTTATTCAGAGAAGAATACAAGTGACAAAGTTTTACAATATTTTTCTACACAATCTAGATAGTATTTGATATGGCATTAATATATTCACAGTACCCTAATCTGAATATGCCATTGGAAGCATGGAGGTTTTTATGCAAAATTAATGGGATTTAATGTATTTTTTACATAAGAGAAGTGAGAATGGCATGAACGAGTAATAGTGATAACAAATGATGATAAAGATAAAAATTTACGTAATTTCAAATTAAATGATTGTGTATATCTGTATATTTTCGACGTATAGCGTCGTTAAATGTACATTTATTTTTACCAGACCAAGATCTGGTGGTCCTCATAGAACTTACAAAGCTCATGATGCAGCTGTAATAGGTAATATGCGACGTTATTTGTGACCAAACAGTGAAAAATAATAATGGTGTGTATGCTGTTCTGTATAACCTTCATATGAATACATGTTTAGACTTATACGCATATTTATAAATGAATATCAATAAAATTGTAAATATAGTTTATCAGTAAATGTATGTGGAAACTATGAACTGAGCATTATTATTATTATTATTTCTTCATTTTCTAAATTTTTTTTTTATTATATTCAAGGTAAATAATAATAATACAAATACATTAATGTATAGGTTGATTAGAATGTTATTTTACTCTCGTTCTTATTATTAATGATATTAATATGGAATAATAATAACTAATACGCAATAGATTTTACATATACATAATAATTATTGGTGTAAATATTTTCTTATTTTGCATGTAACATGAAATAAATTCAGTAATTTCAGCCCATATTCATGGACATCCATTTACAACTTCGAAGGACATTGTTCATCAACTGACTCCATCTTGTAGCAGTTGTACTTTCATTCAGTACTTGACAAAAAACAATATTTCCCACCATATTCATGCCAAAAAATGTAACAAAAGCTTGTTAGACTGAACTTTGGCTGTATGTATCTTGACCTTGAAGATGATGATTGTCGCAGAGATGTATTTCGTGATGAAAATATCTTTTCTACTAAGTGTCATAGGCCAAGTTGTTGCCACCATCCACGCGGTACCAGGTATCTTGAGGCCAATGTTCAAACAACAGAATGGAACAGACGAGTTAATGTGGGGATGCGTGTTTGCAGTTGGAAGTGATAAAATTAGAGTGAAGGATGATTGACAGGATAGTAGCATGTCCTGCTACCGAGTGTTAGGGCATATTTTATTCCACAAGGAAAACCATTTTATTTAATGCATCTTTGAAGAAGAACTGCAAGAAAAAAGTATAATGGATTTGGACTTTATGGCGGATGATATTACACAAGCTATAAGGAAACTAAAAGCACACTTGGTGGCAGGACTGGACAAATGGAATGCCACACTGATCAAAACTGCAAGAATGCAATCGCTGAACCCCTATATTGGATATGGAGATGATCACTAGACACTGGAGAAATACTGGGTATCCTAAAGAGAATGAGTATAGTCCTGAGGATAGGCTAGTGTCACTTACATCTCATCTCACTAAAATATTTGAAAGAATAGTTAGAGAAAAAAATCTATGACTTTTTTGGAAACTCAGAAAAATTAAATGATAACCAACATGGATTCCAGTCAGGCAGATCATGCCTATCACAGCTAATGGAATACAATAACAACGTTATTGATATGATAATAAAAACCCACTCTAATAGACAGTTTATTTCCACAACAGTTTCGATGCCCAGTTGCCCACTGGCATCCTCTTGGGGTGGATACAGAAAATGAATGAACCAAAAACAAGAGGGGAAAAACAGTCCAGGGACCATTAAGAAATTAGCACCTAGGTTAGATCCCATTCTCCCACACTGGAAGGGCATTTTTTTTTTTTTTTCTTTTTAAAGGGACCTGCTTATAAGTACAGTCACACAAATTTAAAACTATCTTCTTGTTCTATACATACAGATTCTATTATTTTGACATAATTACTGCATTTATTATTGCATTTACGTTTTTAACATTTATTATTATTACCTTTACACTAATCATTACATTTATTTTATTATCTTTATTATTACATTTATATTTATTTCCACAATTATTACATTTACATTTACGTTTATTATTCAATTTACATTTTACCCCCCAAAAAAAAAAAACCAAAAAGCGAGTAAGGAAACAATCTGGAGACCTCTAAGAAACTCACACTTAGGTTAGAACCCGTGGTTTATCAGAAAGGCATATTTTAAAGCCAGAAAATCTTTTTATGCCCCTTGGGAACCTTCAGTCAACCAAAAAACAATACGTGAATTTGCCTTACATTGCCATCTTAGAAAGAGTAAAACTGTTGAGGAAAGATTTTGTTTGCTTTGGCATTCAAATATTCATCTACTGTGAAAAGTAAATTGGTTAGGAATAACGTTGCAAAACAGGAACAAGCCTGTGTGTACAGCATTCCCTGTAAAAGTTGTGATTTAGTATATGTAGGAGGAACTGGAAGAAATATTGAAGCCTGTATTAAAGAACACAAATATGCCTTCAGAAGTTGTAATACTAATAATGCCATTTTTTATCATGCTAGCCAAAATAATCATGCTATAGATTGGGAGTCAAGTAAGGTACTTTATAAATGTAATAATTGTCAAAAGAAAAATAATAGAATCTGTTTGTATAGAAAAAGAAGATAATTTTAATTTGTGCAAAGGTACTTATAAGTTGGACCCTTTTAATGAGATTCTTGGTCAAAAAATCCCTTATGGCATCAGGTGAAAGGGTTCTAACTAGGGATGTGCCAGATAGTAATTTTACCGGATAGCTGGATACAGGATATCCGGTAAATAATTTTTAATATGACTCAATTTGAAACATAAGCATATACTATATATTCTTTCATGTGGCTAATAGGTAAGTAAACTAGCCAGCAGTAGCATTGTTCAATAATAGAGCAAAACATGTGTCAGTGCAAAACAGATCCAACTAAAACTGTATTATTCTTCCTTTTAGGCATTGTATGGCTGCTAGGAAGGTACCACGTGTGTGCTCACACTGTGTTGTAAGCTGTGTGTGTGTATGTGCGTTTTAATACCGTAACTTACGATAATTTTTTATGATAAAAATTATTATTAACATATCTGATTGCTTAGTACTAACTTGTTCATAATAATTCTTATGTATTCACAATTAACGATTGAACACTGTTACATTAAAATAGCTTGACGTTGCGAAATACATTATATTAGCTTTAAATAGTAACTAATCTGGAAATTTCAGAAACATCCAGAATTTTTGCCTTGTTATTCCCAGAGAAATCTCAAATACACAGAGCAAGAATAAATGAAGTTTCATGAATTTTGTTGAGTTTAAATGGAAAGTAGTGATGGCTTATAATGAAGAGTCTTCATTTTGATTTGAACAATTATTTTTCTTTCTAACTACTTGTGTGATCATCTAGTAATATCACATTTTGTTAGTATTAGCTCTTTGGCTGAATTTATTTTTCAAGTATAAATGGAAGTGAGTTAATAAAATTAATCTTTTTGATTAATGTTTAAACTTTTCCTTACTACCTGTATAATAATTTAGTATATGTCACACTCACATTCATTACTAATAGCTCTTTGGTCAACAAATGATGCTCATATTGCTTACAAACTTCAAAAACTATTTTTTTCAACTAACAAGTAGAAAGCAAAATTATTGTCAATAAAAAATTAAATACTTAAATGAATACCGGATAGTTGAAAAAGTGCCAAATAGTGCTGTATACCGGATATCCGGCACATACCTAGTTCTAACCTAAGTGTGAATTTTTTAAAGGTCTCTGGATTGTTTCCTTACTCCTTTTGGTTCATTCATTTTTTTTTTTTTTTGGTAAAATGTAAATGGAATAAACGTAAATGTAATAATGGAAGTAATAATTGTGGAAATAAATATAAATGCAATAAATGTAATAATAAAGGTAATAAAATGAATGTAATAATTAGTGTAAAGGTAATAATAATAATAAATGCTAAAAAACGTAAATGCAATAATTAATGCAGTAATTATGTCAAAATAATAGAATCTGTATGTATAGAACAAGAAGATAGTTTTAATTTGTGTGAATATACTTATAAGCGGGACCCTTTAATAAAAATGCCCTTCTTGGGTCGGGGGGAATGGGATCTAGCCTAGGTGTGAATTTCTTAATGGTCTCTGGATTGCTTCCTTCTCACCTTTTTCATTCGTTTTTTGGTTTATAATTTCTGTATAATAAACAACAATGTAATAATCAATGTAATAATAAATTTATAATTTCTGTAATAAATATCAGGTCATCCCATAAGTAATGTCGTTTTTTAGATCAGAATTTGAAGGACAAAAAAAACTCAACTGAAACTTTTTAATCTGTATATATTTTCCACTGGAATCAATGACACTCTGCCAATGTCCTACAAGCTTTTCAATACCATGTTTATAAAATTCAGGTGGTTTTGAGGCAAAAAATGTACAAAGACTGGTGTGCAGGTCATCTAAAGAAGTATACTGTTTCTCGTCAAGATAGTTTTGCAGACTCCTGAAGAGATGATAATCTGAAGGCACAAGGTCTGGAGGATGTGGAAGTTTTTCCCACCCAAGCTCCTCAATTTTTGCAGAAGTGATCTGAGCGGTATGAGGATGTGCATTGTGGTGGTGGAACATGATTCCTTTCTGATTAGCCAAAGAAGGTCTCTCTTCTTTCAGTGCAGTGTTCAATTGATCCAGTTGTTGACAGTAGACTTGAGCGGTGATTGTTTGGTTGTGTGGTAAGGTTTCAAAGTGTATTACACCACCTTTATCCCACCAAACACTAAGCAACACCTTCTGAGGGTGAAGATTTGGTTTTGGCTGTGGTGTCGCTGGTTCTCCAGCACAAACCCATTGTCGATGGCGCTTAACATTCTGGTACATCACCAGTCACTAAACGGTGCAAAAATGGATCTTGGAGTTCACAGGAATGAAGAGCTGTGATAATGTTTACCTGCACCCGCAGATTGTCGACTGACAATTCATGTGGCACCCATTTTCCTAACTTAGGCACTTTCCTGAATTGTTGCAAATGTCGATGGATGGTGGACGGGGATGAATTGAGTTTCTGGGCCAATTCTTTGACAGTTGTTGAACATTCTTCTTCAAGTGTGGCTAACAGCAGATCATCATCAAACTCAGCAGGGCATCCAGAGTGTGCTGCATCTGTCAAACAGCAGTCACCATTCCTGAACTTTTGAAACCATCTTTGACATTTCCTCACATGCAGAATATCATTGCCATAAATGTCCTGAATGTTTCGCGTTGCTTCAGTAGCACTATTCCCTTTTTTGAACTCGTAAAGCATTATATGCCTGATATGCTCTTCTGATACCGCCATGTTTATGAGGGGTTCACATAAAGCAAAATACATGTCTTCACTGGTCAAGGTCTGTAAAGTATGTAGCAAAACACGATAGATCTCCTCTTAGATACAACCTTCAGAAAATTTATGCTTAAACCGAGTAGGACTAGTTTAAACTTAATCTATCATAAAAAATGACATTATTTATGGGATGACCTGATATGTTCAATATTAAATGTAATAAATTTAATAAGAAATGTAATAATTATGTAAAAAAATAATAGAATCTGTATGTATAGAACAAGAAGATAGTTTTAAATTTGTGCGAATATACTTATAAGCGGGTCCCTTTACAAAAAATAAAAAATAATGCCCTTCCAGTATGGGGAGAATGGGATCTAACCTAGTGCAAATTTCTTAGTGGTCCCTGGACTGTTTTTCTGTATCTACCTGAAGAGGATGCCAGTGGGCATCGAAACTGTTGTGGAAATAAACGGTCTTTTAGAGTGGGTTTTTATTATCATATTTTGACCTTCACATAGAAAAAAGAAGTTTTTTGCATGTAACGTTACTGATGTACTTGAAAGTAATGAAAATTGATGTAATATATACAGACTTTGCCAAAGCATTCGACAAATGTGACCATGGAATCATAATACATAAACTGAAATGTATGGGAATAACAGGAAAAGTTGGAAATGGATATATAATTTTCTTAGTGAGCGGTAGCAAGTCATTATACAGTTCAACGAATATCTTCATCAGAAGTCCTCAGCTCAGTACCACAAGGAACAGTATTAGTTCCATTACTCTTCATAATCGTGCTAACTGACATAGATGAGGACATTACCAGAGACAGCACAGTAACATCCTTTGCCAATGACACAAAGATCAGTAGAAAAGTAAGAACCCAGAGGATATAGGATCTCTACAAACAGACATGAACAGAACCTACAAGTGGTCAAAAGGCAACAATATGAAATTTAAACATAGAAATTTCAAGTGTTAAGCTACGGAAAAAGGGAGGACCTAAAATCCATGGAATACTATACTCCAAATAGACAGGAAATTCAGAGAAATTCTAAAGCAAAAGATTCAGGAGTTGTAATGACTGATTATGCAAAATTTGAAGCACAAAATAGATAGTAGTAAACAGAGCAGAGAGAATAACTGGGCAGATACTGAGAACCTTCAAACGAAAGGCTAGGAATATACTGTAATGATTCCTCTATTGAAAACACTAATCATACCCAAGTTGGAATACTGCTCGGTTCTAACATCCCCATATAAAAAAGAAGACATTAGTCAGCTAGAAGTGATTCAGAGATGCTTCACAGCCAAGATCAATGAGTGTGAAGAAATAAATTACTGGGAAAGATTATACGAATTAAACCTATATTCACTGGCAAAAAAAAAAAAAAAAAAAAAAAGAGAGAGAGAGAGAGATCATTATTTGAACTTGGAAAATAATGGAGAAACTAACCCCTAATCTTACTCTGAACCCGATAACTCTCCCCAAACAACAGTGGAAAGTAGAAAAGGAAGACTGTGTCATGTTCCAAATTAAAGGCTAGACAGGGAACATCTTCAACCCTGAAGGGAAATAGTTTTGTTGTGAGAGAACCAAGACTGTTTAACCAGCTGCCCAAGGAACTAAGGAACACGAGTGGTGTTGCGGTGGACATCTTCAAAAGAAGATTAGACGTCTGGCTCAGAACAATCCCAGATGAGCTGGGTGTACCTGGCTGTGTGAGGTGGAGAGTACAAGAAACCAACTCTACTTCACCAGGTGAACTGGAGACGAGGGTCGAAAAGCTTGACCTTCGTGAAATTAGGAATCATCACGCAGAATATTTGAAAGGTTGAAAGGAAAGTCCCATATACGCATCTCTCATAGTGCATCAGTAGATTGATAATGGTGATGGCATAAAGACTCAACACAACTGAAAATACTTGGGGATAGACTACTGTGTAAAGAGAGAAATCTTTTAAGGCGCATTACTGATGTATGGGAGAGTGTGAAGAACTCCAAATTATTTTCAAAACCTCGTAGCATCTATGTGCAGATGTCTCAGCAATATCATAGAAGCGGATGAGGAATATACAAAATATTAAATATTACATCACATTCCATTTGTTTCATTCCAATCCTTGTGACCTGTATGTACACCATGTTTTAGGAATTAACTTTTTTAGTATTAAAATACATTATATGATAAATGTATATTTTAAAATAGGAAGCATAAATGGCTCACCCACGTCTTCAAACTTTTTCCAGGGAGATCAGCGAAGTGAAGCGACAGTGAGTCTGATAAATGGTTGAATGGGAAACCAATGTACTGTTTTTTGATTCTGTAGCTAGCCATATTTGGTTCAGAATCCATATTCATTTGTAGGTCCCTCTTATCATACAACCTTTGACATTGTAACAGACAAAAAATAACTACTAGCATAGATTATTTATTTGAGGGGTTGCGCATCTTAAGATATCTAGGCGTAACCACAGGCAAAAAACGTGTTTTTGATAGATATCACTATTTTCACCCTTCTTCTATCACGTAGTTTGGATTATAATGACCCTACGATGCTAGAAGTATGGTTGAAAACCTTACGAAGTGAACTACTTTTTTCACCTCTATTGCCAGCCAAAAGTTCACCCAAAGTTTGGTATAATAAGAAAATAAAAAAAAAAATATATATATACTGTATATATGAAAATCTATTCCAAAAACTCAACATCTTCATTAGCATACTTAGAACTCTAATTTAGCCAAAAATGAACGTTCTAGCTCAATTAATAACAGAGATACTATTGCAAGAATATTGCTGAACTTTGGAGGTGATTTCTGGCGAATTTTAATTTTGGTGCCTAGGTACCTTAAGACGCGGGACCCCACATTTCATCTTGATATTTTTGCTGCAGGTGCCTAATCTGAAATTGTTTAACATAATTATTAAGATGGAAGTGTCTGAGAAAAACATTTTAAATAATAGAGCAAGAAACAAAAGGTTTTGGAAAAACGAGTTCCTTTCCAAAGTTTTCTTAAAAACGTAGTTCACATGTTTTGCTTCTGAAACGTCTGCAATATAAATATTCATTCATCAACTTGCTTACTACTTCAAATTCATATCTACTAAAATTTTTGTTTTATTGCAATTAAATTCATCTTTATACATTACATTATGGATATTTATAAATTATTATAATTAAAGTGCTTCATATTACTGAATTCTAGATTTGAGATTGGTACGATTGTGTTATACATCATAAACAAATGCCAAACTTGCCACCTTATCGCAAAAAAAAAAATATATATATATTTTCTTCATGAATGGTTTTCAGTTGCCGTGGGAACAGCACAATGTAAAAGCACAAAAGAAACAGGATCTACAGAGGGTTGACAAAAGCAAATAAGACACCTTCGGTTTTTCCATAGCTTTTGATTTGATGATAAAAGTCAGTCAATAATAACAGATTAATTGAATCAATATACCTAGGCCTGTATTGCTTTCCTCTTTGCATTGTGTGAAGTCGACACACATTCTGGAATTTCATTGATAAATTTTGTCATTTGTTCTGAGGACAATCATCGTGGTGTGTATTTACTTTGTCAACACACTACTGTATATATATTTTGTCAACCCGAGGAACAAAACTTTTGTCAGTGACTATCTATATATATATATATATATATTTTTTTTTTTAGTTTATTAATTGTTGAGCTTTCTCCCCAATTAAGGTTGACACCTGGTCTTGTGGTATCATTCTGTACGCCCTTCTCTGCGGCACTCTGCCCTTTGACGATAATAGTGTGCCCACTTTATTCAAGAAAATTAAGAGTAAGTAAAAATACAATTTTCGTGGAAGTTAATTTTTCCGTTCCTCCACTCATTTTCAATTTTTATGCCCCCCCCCCCTACCTAACACATGCATTTATTTATTTTACGAAACTGCAACAGTTTCATATTTTCACTTTTGGATGGCAACATTTAAGCTGTTCTAAATTACTTGATTAAATTAATCAAACATAATTTTCATTAAATCCTTTTCATATTAAATAATTTTAGATAAAGATAACTGAATCTATGTTGACACCGCTAATTCACTACACGCACGTTCATGTCACACTGAATGTGAACTGCCCAATCACTCCAATTCGGCCTTTGGATCCTCCCAAGAGGAGGCAGGTGCCTTTGGCACTTTGGTGCCGCTGAGTGAGAGGCCCTTAGGCAGTACTACTCTGATTTCACCTGGAATGATTACTGCTTCCGTGGCCAGGGCCTTTCCGAGGGTGCTGAGCGCATCACAGAGGTGATTCGGGCATGGAGGCATACATTCCATAGTCTATTCCTACAACTAATGCAAAAAAAAAAACCTTTGGTTTAACTTGTTCTAATGCTTTCCGCAATAGAGCGGAGTCTTTCAGAAGGTACCATCACCATCCAACTCCCGACTCTTACTCAGCTTATACAGGGTGTCTCAAAAGTCACTCTCTATTTTGAAAAATAATGGGAATTATGAAAAACTGGTTTAAGACATGAAAAATATATTTATTTCAAAGTAAGTGCCACAAAGAATTAGTGCTATTTATTTATCCGTCTCCACATGGCGACCATCAGTGTCTCTACAGAGCTCAAAGCGATAAGTTGTTTCCCGGAACACACTTTCCAGCATTTGAGGTGTTATTTTCTGAACTGCATTGGTAATACGATTTCGAAGTTCGGCTACATCACTAATTCTTCTACCAGTGTACACCTTAGACTTAATGAAACCCCAGGCAAAAAAATCTAATGGTGTTAAATTGGGTGAATGTGCTGCCCATGGTTGTGTTCCTCCATGACCAATCCAGCGACCGGGGAAGCGTCTGTCAAGATAATCACGTACAATTATTGCATAATTGCATAATGGCACGGTGCTCCATCCTGCTGAAAAACTACTGTCAAGAATGCCATCTGTAAGAAGTTGAGGTTCGAGGAATTGTTCAAGCATGTCAAGATAATAAACCAATTAACTTTTTTTAAATACACAAATTTGCACCAGAAGTACATATCTTTATGCCAGCATAGCATTTTTTAAAAAAACATCTAATGTCACCAAAATAGATAGTGACTTTTGAGACACCCTGTATTTCTCCCCGGAATCATGCAAAATCTGTTCTTCGACTCGCCAGTGTGGTGGATTGGTGTGACTAAAAGTCTGCAGATCGACACACCAAAAAAATACCTTAACCCTTTGCCTGCTGCATGCAGAGGAAAAGGGTGTGCATTTTAAAAATCATCTATATAGTGATTGCTGCAGTTATGAGTGAAACATAAATATAGACTCACCGCAAAACAATGATTTCTATAGCCGTCTTTAAATAGACTCTGCCACAAAATGAATATTATATATATATATATATATATTTCACGTTTTATTGTGAAATTCATCCCATATATATATATATATTAGATATATATATATATATATATATATTAGGGTGTCCCAGCCTCACATGTGAAAATAAAAATTTGCAAGTCAAATCGCGCACCCCTTTAATTAATTACACTTGAAGAAAGGAAAAAATGGGCGAAATTTCATTGGCCTATTAGGAGGGGAAGGGTCCCCTCATTGACCTTGTTTATTCGACCCTATATGAACAAACATAAATGCTCAGCATTAATCATTCTAGAATGGAAGAATGAAATGTAAATTCTTTCTAATGACTAAATTAAAGGAAATAGAAATTCTTCCTAATGGCACATTTCATTTCGGTGGACAGAGGATCTTTTTGTCTGCTGAGGGGAACTGCTGGCGGTGGTATTCGACGACTTGGTACACGAGCTGCCATTCCTCCTCATTTTTTGTCAGGCCCTTGTTGAAATCTTCCGCCAGTTTCACCACCCATTCTGCCGCATCGTTCACAGACTTCAACAATGGTGCACATCCTTCGAGATCTTTTGGGGTTTTTGGAACCGGCAGCTTCAGGCAATGAAAAAGGTTTTGAGTCCTTTTCGTGACCAAGGTGCTCAAATCCGACCGTCTCACGGTCAAGACACTCTTTCCCTCCAGCCGACGCAGATCTTTTGGGTTTTCGGTCTTCTTGTGCAGGTTTTGGAGCATGGCCGTCTTCTCTGCATCGGTGGTTTTGGAGGAGAACATAGCGAGTCTGGCTAAATCTTCGCTTAGGTACCAGAGGTGGCCCCGGAATTTCGTCAATGCAGCAGTACCTACATCATGATCCACCGCCTTGTACCGCTCTAGGTCCTCCAACAGCTCCAGGTCATTGACGGGCGCGTCCGCCGTCAATGGAGCCTCGAACCACCTCTGGAGGTAGATGGTGACGGCAAAGACGTTTATCCTGCGTAGTGACCGGACCTCGTGAGCGGTCAGGTGGAATTGGCTTTGGAAGATGAACATCTTAAGACAGTAAATGCCTTTGGCCATCCACCTGGCCCGGTGGTATGCTCCAGGATGATTGTACCGGAGATCTCGTTTGCCATGAACATCGAGGAAGACCAGAGCGAGGATCAGGAACTCCCGGTAATCGTCTCTTGGGTGGCCAACTTCAAGCTGGTCTTCAATGAAGTGGACAATCTGCTCTTTTTTCAACGCCACCCATTCCGAAAGGATGTCGCTTGGGCCATTGCCGTTGAATGGAGAAGCCTGCTTCTGGTCGATGAACTCCCATTGGGATTTGAAGCGAGCGAACAGCGCAATTTCGGGGCCAGAAGACCTGAAGAACAGGTCAAAGACTGAGGTGATTACCAATTCCATCATGTGGTGTCTGCAAGCCAGGAAAAGAACGCGGCGGTCCATTTGGTCCTGGATAATCGTACAAGTACCGCTGTGAATACCGGTATTCGCCGCTGTTGTGTCGAAGCAGAGACCGGCAATCCATGGTTGAACTTGCGGCCAATCATCTAGCACCTTCAGAACATCTCCAGCCATCCGCTGTCCCATGCAGTCAGGGATTTTTGGGATCGCCAACAACTTCTCAAGATTCTTCCCGCTGACCAGCACTGGTATGCGATCCGATTTCCCTCCATCCGAATCAGGGAGGAGTTTGCCATCAAAGTGGACGACAAGCGGCGTATCAGGATTGAACTCGGTCTTGATTCCGGCTGCCAAGTTCTTCCTGGACTTCTGCCGTGAACGGTGAAGACTTGATTTGGACAAGGTGACCGAGGATAACAACTCCCGCGGCAGTGAGTGCTGGAGCCACAATGTGCATCGCTTGGTGTACTGAGGTTCCAGTTCGATCCAGGGCTGCAGCAAAATTGGGATATTGGATGATCCTCCTTGCCGACACTTGGCCGTCCTTGGGAGTGGATCGAGGAGCCGAAGGACCAGGAGAGAAATATTGGACATCATCATTGGATGTTTCGGCCATGGACTCCGAAGAAGAAGAAGACCCACTTTTCACCATTCCTTTTGCTTGCAGTGAGTCCATCTCTTCGCAGCTTTTCTTCTTCCTCTTCTCTTCAGCTGCTCAGCGTTTCTCCCGCTCTGCTGCCCTGCGAGCAAACTCCAGGTCCTCTCCTCCGATGTACATCTTCCACACGGTTCGCTGGTCATTCAGAAAGTCTCGATCTTCGGGGACTTTGATGAGTTTCATGGCATTGGCATGAGCTGTTTCGAACAGTGTATTCAGGTTGGCTTGGAATCCCTTTTCCCGCTCCAGTTGCTTCTCCCCCCCACGGTTTTGGTTTCTGGCAACCTTCTCGTAGTCCGTGGAGAGGGCCTTGATCCTCTCGACGCACTTGGGCTTGTGGGAGGTCGGAATAGATGCCTGAGCCCACACCGCCATAACCTCATCAGCTACCACATTGGCAGCTTCCGCCGTGGACGTTTTTTTCTTCCGAGTGAAGAACAACAGACGTCGAAGAACATCTCCCACTGTCGGGAGTTGACACAGCATTTCCAGGGTTTCATTTCGCAACACCCCCACCAACCACACAGTCTCCTGCTTTCTTGTATCCATAACCTGAAAAGAAATATGCTACAATTAGTATAAGGTAGAGAGTAGCCGTTCAGCAATAGTAACACATGGTTTGAGGGGACCCTTAAAATTAAAGAACACGAATGAAATTCATCTTGCTGGCATGTTTTCACGAGTGGAAGAAATTAGGGGGGTGTGCATGACAAACTTCAGGAACAAAAAAAATTGGGACAGTCTAATATATATATATACAGGGTGTCCCGTAAGTCTGGACCCATAGGGAAAAATAATAAAATTACAAAATAGTCCAAAAATTTATTACATAATCTGTTCAAAGTGTCCGCCGTTGTGTCGCACACATAGTTGAAGACGCAATCTCCACTGCGACAGCACTTTCTGAATCACAGTCGCAGAAATTTCTTGACATGCCTCCACAATGCGTGCTTTAAGGTGGAAAATGTTCTGAAGTTTGACCTCGTACACTTTGGCTTTCAAGTGGCCCCACAAATAAAAATCATAATAAAAAATAATAATAAAATAATAATAATAACAAAAAAATATATTATAAATCCCTATGGGTCCAGACTTACGGGACACCCTGTATATATATATATATATATTATATATATATATATCAAGTGAGAAGGAGAATCTAAATGAACAAAAAAGTTTAATTTATAGATCTTACCTGTTTCATATGGCTGATGGATATATTTGGGAGTCACTCACATCCATATAAATATATATGCCCAGGACTTGTGACCTGGGTGTAGTTTACCACCCTCCCACCCATATATCAATAGTTCATTATTCTGGAAGAGTTTCTTCAGTATGATATAGCTTGAAGCATGGTGTTACACATAGTGTAATGTTGCATACATCGCACTGGTAAGTGCTTCTCTTCACTTTCTTCTTGAGGGCACAATAGTGGCACCTTCTTTGTACCCTTGTTTCATCGCTTTCACCTTCTTTTTTGGTGATTACATGGAAATGTCTTCCTGTAAAGCGAGTCGGACATGGTCCCATTGTTGCTGTAGGAACTTTTCTAACCTGAACATCTTTGGCATAATTCTGCAAAAGCTCCTCAATTAGTTGTATTTTAAAGTCTAGAAATGTCTTCCTACCCCCATTTTTTTTATAGATGCAATGTGCATTTTGGACTGAGATGTCAACGATCCTAAAGAAGACTTTCTTGTAATTTTTTCACTCCTTTTCTGGCAAATGATGCCATAGATGTTATTTGGTCCATGAGATCAACTCCTGCCATATGATGCTTTTTATAATTGATGCACACAGTTGGCTTCGGTGTTTCCTTTCCAGCAACAGTTACTATTTGCATTGAATCATCGTAGAGAGTGCTGAGCATGTTTACATATTTTTTGTCCCTCCATTTCATATGCATCATTTTTCCAAAGTACTGAGTTGCAGTTTCCCCTTTCTTAAATTTAGCAGAAGCCACTTGAGGTGAAAGATTTTTTCTGTTGTATCTGACTGTGCCAACAGCATCGGTTTTATGTGCAATCAGAATATTATACAGTTCAGGAAAGGCATAGAAATTGTCCATTCCAATGCAGTAACCCTCGTTTAGTAGAGGTTCTGCCAGATGAAGAACAATTTTGGTAGGTTTAGTCAATTCAACATTGTTTACTAAGGGAATATCATATGAATAGTTAATCATTTTTCCACTATAAACAGCCATGTTCCAAACATATCCTGATTTTGCCTCAGCAAGAACAAATGTTTCGATTCCAAACCTGGCTCTTTTCAGGGGAATGTATCTTTTCCATCTTAGCCTTCCTTTCCAGAGAAGAAGAGATTCATCAACGCTTATATTCTGCTCTGGAGTATAATTTGCTTGGAACTTTTGTATGAACATTTTTAAGATATTTCTGAATTTATACTGTGGATCATTTTCACGCTCTTCATCCAAAAAATGTAAATATTTCAATAGTAGCAAGAATCTATCACGAGGGATTACCTTGCTAAAAATTGGCGTAAGCAACAGTTGATTTGTTGTGTGGTACATATGAAGCTGTGGCTTCCGTATAATACCTTGAAGTATAACTAAGCCTATGGGTCATTCTCTGTCAGATCAACCAAAAAAAATTGAAATTAACACCCTCATCTCTCATATTTTGCTGAAATTTGGTTTATAGGGAGTTTGTGAGCCCTGAATCCATTTCTGAAATTATAAGGTCAATCCGACCAACGGTTCAAGAGATATGACCTCGGGCAATTTGAGGTCACTCGCGAGGTTACTAACATTTGGCAAGCCATAACTTGGGTAATAATTGTCATAATTATATAAAAGTATATATATTTAGAATCAGAAAACGACAAGGAATCCAAATATGCAAGTTTTAGAACTCTAGGTTGAAAAATAAAAAAGTTACACTGTAACCAAAATTTGAGGTCACGATTTGACCTCTGGGGTATCAAATGAGAATTTTTTTTTTAAATGTAAAAAATGAAGGCATAGGCATTGGCTATTAGAATCAGCAAAAAAAAAGTTTGTTTATGTTCGTATTTTTCATGTAACTAACATAAGTGAACACCATATTCATAAGTTGTGCGTCAATTCTACCTATTTTTTCACACTTAAGCTCATAATTTGACCTATAGAAATTAAAATTACATTTTTTATAGATATAAAAAACAAAGTCAGAGTTCTTGACTAATAGAAACAATCATAAAAAGTTTGTTTATGTTGGTACTTTTCATGTAACTAACTTATAAGTGAACACCATATTTATAAATTGCTTGTCATTTCAAGGAATTTTTATATCTTAGCTATCAATTTGACCTCAAGCTCCAAGAATTTAATAAAAATTGTATTTCACTGCTAATCTACACTGGCAATAATAGTTATAATAGTGAAAGGGGAAGACTAAGCTTACATGTAGCCTAAACAAACCTGTTGAAACATGTTGCTACTTGTCTAAGTGCAGAATCAACACACACAGTTGCAAAATTCCTTGTCTACAGGTTAGTACAGTTCCAGCCAGCACTGTGGGTGGCTGGTGGGTATGGTGTTTTAATGAGCCTCAGAGACTATCAAGGCCTAAAATATTAAGTGTGTATAGCTATATATTTTCTAAAAAAATATATTACCTAATTGTAAATCCTATATCTTTACAGATCAAAATACAATGGTTCGGCACTTGAAATACTGCCAGGACCCTATTCAAAAACACAAGAAACGCATAACAATCAATCTTAGAAAAGTGACTGATGTACTTGTTGAAAAATGTGCTGGAAGAGTGAAAAAAGACTCATTGTTGTGTGTGAACTGCTGGACACTGATAATGAAAAACCCCACTATACTTAGTACCACTGAAAACAACGAGTCTGAGCAGGATTCAAATGAATCATCTACTATCAGTGGCTTGAGTAACATCTCTTCAATTCAAGATCTGGACAATGACAGTGATTGCTTGATAAAGGAAAATCTTTCAACTTCAGTTGAACCAGTTCTAGCATTTCTGGACCAAACACCAGTTAAAAAAAGTAAGTAATAAATTAATATAATAACTTATACTTTACTACAAGGTCTGTTTGATCTACTATATAGCATTTAAGGTACTATAATTAATATTTAATTACTAATATTCAGGTGTGTGAAACCTTTTTTTCTGTTCTTTTCAGAAGGGCTGTCATTAAGCCAGAAAAAGCGCAAGGCTCGTGGTAAGCTATCATCTGCTCAGAAACACCTGAAGGAGAGGCTAGAACTCAGTTATGGTGTTCAAATTACCGAGGAGGTAAGTGATACTTCAAAACCTGAAACTAAATCTGAAAAACATCTAGACAAATTAATGAATTTGAAACAGTCATTCCTGGAGAGCAAATGTCACCATCACAAACTACAAATATTGACACTCTCACCATACACAATTGAAAAAACAGCTAGTTTCTTTCAAACTACAACATACATGGTGAAAAGAAGCCGTTCACTTAAATCAGAACATGGAATCCTTCCGAAGATTCCACTAATGAGCAAAGGAAAAGTGATATCTGAAGAACACAAAGATATAGTTAGAAGATTCTATGAGTCAGAAGAGGTTAGTCGTATGTGTCCTGGCCAAAAGGATTGCGTGAAAGTTATCAGTGCTGAAGGTGCAATGAAGGTGCAAAAACGATTGGTCCTCGGGAATTTAAGAGAGATGTTTGAACTATATAAAAATGATGAAAAGAATCCCAAAATAGGATTTTCCACATTTGCAAAATTACGGCCATCATATTGTGTGCTTGCCGGTAGTGGTGGGACTCATTCTGTCTGTCTGCACATACCATCAAAATCCAAAATTGCAGCTGGCTGCATTGGGAGAAAGAGGTCTTTCATACAAGGATCTTATGGATTACAGTGTCTGCAGTACAGAAAGAGAGACTTGCATGATGCAACTTTGCAATGATTGCCCAAGAGAAGAGGGTGTCCTGGATTTTCTTGAGTTACTTGACAGTGTGAAATCAGCTCCAAATGAAATATCTTACAAGCAATGGGTGACTGTTGACCGTTGTACAATGGTTGATAAGGTGGAGCCACTTCATGAATACTTATCATCCCTAAGCATGAAAATATCCTGCATGGTTCGTCATCACTTTGTTGCTCAGCAACAATCACAGTACTTCAAGCAGTTGAAAGAAACACTACCACCTCAGAGCGAGGTAGTTATAGTAGGTGATTTCTCTGAGAATTATTCTTTCATTGTCCAGGATGCTGCCCAAGGGTTTCACTGGGACAATTCACAGTGTACAGTTCACCCTTTTGTCATCTATTATAGATCATCTGCAGACCAGGAACTTAGCCATTTTAGTGTCTGTTTCTTATCTGCATCACTAAAACACAACACTATAATGGTTTACTCATTCATATTGAAGCTTATGACATATGTTAAATTCAGATGCCCACAATTGAAGAAGGTGCACTATTTCTCAGATGGATGTGCTGGCCAATATAAGAACAGATACAACTTCACAAATCTCTGTTACCATGAAGAGGATTTTGGTCTGTCTTGTGAATGGCACTTCTTTGCTACATCCCATGGCAAAAATGCATGTGATGGGATTGGAGGAACAGTGAAAAGAGCTACTGCTCGTGCCAGTTTGCAGAGAACTACAGAGAGGCAAATTCTTACACCAGAACACATGTTTCAGTTTTGTGAAGAAAACTTGAGCAAGAAGATAAATTTTTTCTTTGTAACTACAGCTGATTTGAAAGATGCAGAAGAACGGTTGGAACATCGATTCAAGGATAGTAGGGCTATTCCTGGAACTCAGAAATATCATAGATTTGTTCCCCTAAACAAGGAAGAACTGATGGTGTATCCCATTTCAAGTGGCATTGGAGAAAAGAAAAGAATAAGGAAAAGTCATTTTACTAATGAACCTGCAATGCTTGGTAACCTAAAATGTGTCAAACCAGGAGAGTATGTTGGCTGCATTTATGACATGCAAGTTTGGTATGGAATTGTGGAGGAATATTGTGAAGAGTTTGATGATTTCACTGTGAACTTTCTACATCCCTCTGGGTCATCAGGATCAAGTGCATATTATTATCCATCAAACAAGGATTCATGTGCAGTGCCAGGACATCATATATTAACTGTAATGAGTTGTCCTACCCTAAGAGGAGGCAGCAGAATTCAATAAATTTTTCCACAAAAAGAAATTGATGAGAGCATCGAGCATGCAAAAATTGTATTAGGCTAGCACATGAATCCTCTAAGTAGGTCTTCCCCTTTCACTATTATAACTATTATTGCCAGTGTAGATTAGCAGTGAAATACAATTTTACATTTTTTGCCTTTGTTTTTATATCTATAAAAAAATGTAATTTTAATTTCTATAGGTCAAATTATGAGCTTAAGTGTGAAAAAATAGGTAGAATTGACGCACAACTTATGAATATGTTCACTTATATGTTAGTTACATGAAAAATACTAACATAAACAAACTTTTTTTTGCTGATTCTAATAGCCAATGCCTATGCCTTCATTTTTTACATTTAAAAAAAAATTCTCATTTGATACCCCAGAGGTCAAATCGTGACCTCAAATTTTGGTTACAGTGTAACTTTTTTATTTTTCAACCTAGAGTTCTAAAACTTGCATATTTGGATTCCTTGTCGTTTTCTGATTCTAAATATATATACTTTTATATAATTGTGACCATTATTACCCAAGTTATGGGTCGCCAAATGTTAGTGACCTCGCAAGTGACCTCAAATTTCCCGAGGTCATATCTCTTGAACCATTGGTCGGATTGACCTTATAATTTCAGAAATGGATTCAGGGCCCACAAACTCCCTAAAAACCAAATTTCAGCAAAATCTGAGAGATGAGGGTGTTAGGCACTGGTTGATCTGACGGAGAATGACCCCTATGAGAGTGAGAATTTCTCCTTCATTTGTTTCTTTCCACATAAGGTCTCTACTTTTCCTTCTCATTTTTCCAGAACGTTGTTTCTCCTCGATATATTTAGAAGCATACTTATTTGTTTCGTCTACTATAAGTTTCAAAATATCACTGCCTACAAATGATTCAAAAATTTCAATGGGACTAGTTCCATTATCAAGATGAATCTTTATACTGGCATCTCCACTAAATTCAAAGTTATTCCTACATGCGGATGGCTGATCAAGCCAACACTGAGTAACAGGTTCATCATTATCATTGTCACTTTCAATATCCCGCTCATCTCCATCAAACATCTCATTATCACTCTCTCTACCTATACTGGATTCATCACTGTCATCATCTTTATCATCGTCCAAATCATCCATAAATTCATCATCCAAATCTAACTCGTAAAGCAGTTTCAACATATCCTCTGTTACCAAATTTTTTCCTACACTTTTCCTGCGCATGTGACATCTTATGAGGGGTCCAATACAGTATAAAAATGAAACTATAATATTGTACAATGATTCAGTGATATAATTATAGAATTTTATATAATAACGAACAAATATACACTATTTCTGCATTATATCACTCACTTTATAGCACAAAAGAAGCCTACAAACTTCACTAAAATGGCCACACCTCAAGGACAGCACACAAACTAACTGCATTTTCATATACGAGGAAATACCCTGCATATACCAGAAGAAAAGTTGCCAAGTAGTAATATAAATTAATAAAATAAATGTAGCTGCCGCCGCATTTTGGTTACATTCAATTTTTGAGAGCGTCTATATTTAGACTGCCAGCAGAATTGGTCCATAAGTCAGACAATCTATATATAGTTAGGCCGCATAGAAAGGGTTAATAAAAACTAATATTGATCTGGCAGCACTGGTTTTGTTGGATTAGGGTGGATATGCAGCAATGATGTTTTGGAATGATCATTAGCATTGCGATTATGGATGTACTATTGTCATTGTACTATTGTGAACTACTAGCCTATCTAGATATACTGATATAGCTATTGACTAACTAATAGACTGACAACTGCTAGACTAATGACTATTACTGGCTATCTAGAATATTGTCTGGAACTGTTGTTCTATACTTGAGGTGAGTCTATAATTATTTCATTGTGTAACTTAATACTGGTTATTGTACTGTATCTGTATATAGTGTGTGAACCATAGCCTTATCTACCAGTCACTACATTGGCGATGAAGGTTTTTCTTTTTTCTTTTGTGGTTGCATTTTTGTTTTTTTCCGCTTGGGGGAAGGGGCTAGTGAAGTGCAAATTGCTAACCTACAGTTCAAGGGTTCTTGTATTGAGCCTAGTTTGTGTTTAGGCTATTTTGATTATGCCTGTTATTGGTCAAATAGGCCTCTATTCGGAGGGTGATGAAGATTTTGACACATACACAGATAGAGTGAAGTTGTTTTTTGCAGTGAATTCTATACCAGATGATAAAAGGGTACCATCTTTTTTAACTCTAATAGGCCCTAAAACTTATAGTCTAGTTAAAGATCTGGTAGCTCCTAAGAGTACAGCAGAGTGTAGCTATACAGATTTAGTTAGTTCTAAAAGATCACTATAAGCCTCAAGTGGTAGTGATTTTTGAGAGATTTTGGTTCTATTCTCAAAATCAGGCTGTAGGTGGATCAATTGCTGACTTTGTAGCTAGCCTAAGGAAACTGGCTAGTACTTGTGAGTTTGGCCCTAACTTAACAGAAATGCTATGGGATAGATTTGTCATGGGTTTGAGAGAGGAGGCCACTCAGTGAGAACTATTGACAATAAAAAACCTAACTTTTGATGCTGCAGTAGTACTAGCCACAACTAAGGAAACTGCTGCTAAGGATGCAAAGGCATTTGGTGATGTGAATTTGATCAGGCCTAAATCTAATATTAACCTAAATAGGTCTACAGGAACTAAGGCTAAGGATAATCAAAAGGTTAGCTAAAGAAACTTTCTAAAAGCAGATAGTTCAAAAAATTGGCCTAAGCAAAGTGCTAAACCTAAAAAACCTTGTACTGGTTGTG
The DNA here is from genome assembly GCA_023014485.1 of Bathynomus jamesi. Classification (NCBI taxonomy): domain Eukaryota; kingdom Metazoa; phylum Arthropoda; class Malacostraca; order Isopoda; family Cirolanidae; genus Bathynomus; species Bathynomus jamesi. Next base: position 284,144 of record JAJOZX010004061.1, read on the forward strand.
GCAAACAGCATTGGAAGGTAGACTGCCCTTTCAAGGAGGCAGTATGTTATAAATGTAACAAGGTTGGACATATAGCAAAGGTTTGTTTTTCTAAAATTCTAAAATGCATAAACCTCCTTTATCAGCCAACAGTCTAAAGCAGTCACAGATAGGCTCTGAATATATTTTCAGTCAGGATGGCACTACAAATGCTGGTCCTTATATTATAGATGCTACTACAAATAAAGTCAAACTTCCAATGGAACTGGATACAGGTGCAGCTAGAATTATAATTTCTAAGGATTATTTTGTAGAAAAATCCCAAAATTCCATACCACTACAGTATATCATTCTAAGGCTATTCTGAGAAAATATGGAAATGTTGAGATGCCAATAGTAGGAGAGGCTAAAGTTCAAGTTACAATAAATGATACAAAGTATCACAAACAGCTAACACTTTGTGATTGATGAACTAGGTCAGGGGTGGGGAACCCTTGGCACGCCAACGACTTTTTTCCGGCACGTGATTCCCTGGGCTCACCTTAAAAAAAATTAAATAAATAAATATCCAAATTCTTCGCTGAGTTTTATATTTTAACTTAATGTTTTCTGCTAAAAAATGGTAAAGATTAACTTCTGTTTAATATATTATGTAGGTAAAATAACATTTTATTTTCTCTGTAATTTTTATGTATTATTCATAAGGGATTAAGAATCAATAAAAGAATATCTTTAATTTTATTTTCTTTCATTGTGCTTTAGTCAAGTAAAACGATTGAGATTGGGCACTGTAATGTATTGGGAAAACTTGAAAAAACTTATGGCTGATTGATCTGATATATAAAAAACAAAAAAAAATCAGAATTATTGTTTACTCTTTTGCTGATGTTAAAAATTGCGTTTTTAAATTGTGTGGCTGTATATGGCAGCTATAATTACACTTAAAGGCTAATAAAAAATATCCACGCTATCAACAGGGTAGAACGACCTTCAAGTAAAAATTCTGTCACTAAATTTTACATTTATTCAATCTTACATGACTTACAATAATCACTCTTACAATATTCTTTGATTTTACCGCTCCAGTGTAATTTTTGATTATTTGAAAAGGTTCTCCTAATACTTAAAAGGCACCAAATAATAATATGTTCCCCAAAATTTCGGTTGGCACGTGAGAAAATTTTGCATCAAAGATTTGACGATTTTGGCACGCTCACTTAAAAAGGTTGCCCACCCCTGAACTAGGTCCTACTCTTCTAGGTAGAGATTGGATTCATGCTCTAAACTTGCCTATTCATAACATTATAGTTGATCATCAATCGATAAATTGTTCTGTAATACCTAATAATATATCGATTCTTTTAAAGGAATTTCCAAATTATTTGGGCCTACTCTTGGCATGCTCAAAGATCATAAAGTGTCTATTGAATTGGATAATGAAACCAGCTCTAAATTTTGTAAAGCTAGGCCATTGCCTTATGTTCTAAATGAAAAGGTAGAATTGGAGCTAGACAGGCTCACTAAGGAAAAGGTTATTGAACCTATATCACACTCATTATGGGCAGCACCTATTGTCCCTGTGTTAAAACCTAATAAGAGTGTTCGTATTTGTGGTGACTACAAAGTAACTGCTAATAAGGCTATTGTAATAGATAAATATCCTATTCCTAATCCTGCTGATATTTTTAGTAAGTTAGCTGGTAATAATACTTCTCTAAGCTGGATATGTTACAAGCCTATGCACAGCTGGAGCTTGTTGAAAAATCTAAGGATATCACAACTATAAATACTCTCAAGGGTCTATTTCGTTATAATAGATTATGTTATGGTAGTTCATCAGCTCCTGGCATTTTCCAAAGAACTATTAGTCGCATATTAGATGGAATTTCAGATGTGGTATGTTACCTGGATGACATCCTTATAGCTGGCAAACAGAAGCAGAACATATGTCTAGTCTAAGGACAGTTTTGCAGAAGTTAGCAGCTGCTGGTTTAACTCTAAATAAGGCAAAATGTATCTGATAACTATTGAAATTCAGTATTTGGGATTTAAGATTGATTCATTAGGTCTGCATTCTACTAAGGATAAAGTTGATGCTATTTGTAAGGCTCCTGCACCTACTAATGTCACTCAGCTTCAAGCATATCTAGGCTTAATTTCTTCAGGAAATTTCTACCAAATGCTGCTACTACATTGGAACCACTAAATAAATTACTCAGGAAAGGCACTAAATGGAGTTGGGGTAAAGAGGAACAGTCTAGTTTTCAACAGTCAAAGGAGCTCTTACTCAATTCTCATGTTTTAGTGCATTTTGATCCTAAACTACCTATAGTTGTAACTGCTGATTGCAGCTTATATGGCATTGGAGCAGTACTTGCTCATAATATTAATGGGGAAGAAAGACCTATTTCTTTTGTTTCCTGCGCACTAAATACAGCAGAGAGGAATTATTCACAGGTTGAATGTGAAGCATTAGCCTTAATCTTCGCAGTAAAATAGTTTAATTTTTACTTGTGGGGGTCAGCAGTTTACCCTAGTGACTGATCATAAACCGTTGTTAGGGTTGTTTGCTCCTAATAAATAAATTCCTATCTTAGCTGTAGGATGAATACAACATTGGGCTCTCATGCTACAAGCTTATTCTTTCAATGTAGTGCATCAGTCAGGTAAGCATTTGGGTAATGCTGATGCTTTAAGCTGGTTACCTTTAGATGCTTCCATTGAATGTGTCCCAATTCCAGCTGAATGGGTTCACTTAGTTGAATTTCTAGGGACAACACCAGTTACAGCTATGATCATTGCTCAGTGGACTAAATCTGATCCTATTTTGTCTCATGTTTATCAGATGGTCTCTAGTGGTTGGCCTATGAAGGTGGACAGTTCTTACCAACCTTTCTACCAAAGACGCACAGAGTTATCTATTCAGGATGGATGTGTCCTTTGGGGGTCTTGGGTTCTTATCCCAGACCTGGGCAAGTCTCTCTTGCTTAAAGAACTTAATTCTGATTATATGGGTGCTACTCGTATGAAAGAACTGACCTGAAGTTATTTTTTGTGGCCTGGACTGGATAGTGACATCCTTTCACTTATGAATTCATGCTCTCGGTGTTTGGGGTTACGTGATACTCCTAAAAAGGGTTTTCTACATCCCTGGAAATGGCCTTCCCATCCATGGCGCAGAATTCATATTGATTATGCGGGTCCCATCAATCACCACTATCTTCGTCATTGTCGATGCTCATTCTAAATGGATATAGGTTCTTCCTACTACATCTGTGTCTTCATCCTCTACTCTTCGTCTGTTCCATTCTATTTTTGCCAGATTTGGCCTTCCAGTTGTTTTGGTTTCTGATAATGGCCCATGTTTTACTACTTCTGATTTTTCTACATTTTTGTCTTTCAATGGTATTCATCATGTTCGTACTGCTCCCTACCACCCATCTTCAAATGGCTTGGCTGAGAACATGGTCCATTCTGTTAAGTCTGCTTTGCTTCATGTAAAGGGGGAGGGAATTCAGGTTGCTTTGGATCGCTTTCTCATGAAATACAGGTTGACACCCCATTCTTCTACGGGTGTTGCACCATCTGAGTTGATGTTTGCCTGTTGTATTTGCTATATTTTTGATCTTGTGCATCCTCATGATTCTATTTGTCAAAGCGTTTACAGTTGGCAAGAGCAGCAACAACATGCCTTTGAATCTAAGACTCCTAGGATGCTAGAGCTGCTACCTCAAAATAAGGTCATGATTCACAATTACTCTCAGGATCCCAAGTGGGTACCAGCTATAGTTAGAAGGCAGACTGGTCCTGTTTCCTACAGATGTGTAACTGAAGATGGTTGAATTCAGAATCGACATCAGGATCAGATTCTACCTCATTCTATGCCTTCCGCTACCCCTACTATTCCTCCTACTCTAGAGCATACACCTGTTTCTACTATTCCAACTGAAATGGAAACAATCCTCTCTGTCACCTGTGGCTGAGCCAGAGGAATCTACTGCACTTGGAGTTTGTCGTTCTACCAGGGTTAAAAAGCCCTGGAATGTCTGAACTTGTAGGGGAGGAGTGTGGTGGATTGGTGTGACCATGACTCCAGATTTGAAAAAATTTACTGGAGCACACCTCTGAATTTACTTTTTTTCCCCTTACACCACTAGATAGGTTAATGATAGTAAACTCTTGAATTGACGACATACCAATTACAAATTGTTTTAGCTAAACATAATAATACAATAATGTACAGTTTATGACTCACCTTAAGTTTATTTATTCATTGCAGCAGCAACAGTGGACAATGTTAGACCTTGCATGTAGGCATTTGTTGTGAATTTACCGCCATGTATGCTTGGCCACTGATCAATGGCTTTGTGTGATCATTACAGCAGATCTAGTGCCTGGAGCTGGACCCTCCTTCACAATTCTGCACAGCTTAGTCAAATGAGATGGCTTAATGGATCCTTTGTGTTCAACAATGTAACCAAGAATGGAGAATGTCCCTTCAGCTGGTGCTTCACTCCAGGCAGTTGATCCATCTTTATCAAAATGCTTTAATCTCTCTGTGATTCCTTTCCACAGCTGTTCTATATATTCTGTCAGCCAATTTATCACTGAGTCTTTTGTAAAACTACTTTCAGATCTGGTTCTGGATGGTCTAGCAACTTCAGCAACCTGGTAGTAATCAGAACGTTTCTTGATGTATTTGTAAACTTCATTTAGGATGTAATCCTCAGCTGTTAGTTCCTTTTGCTGCCCTGTGGTATCGTGCTTAAATTCAGAAACTACATCATTTGCATTTCCTCCATTAGCTAATTTGGAAATTGTTTCCATCACTCTTAACATAACAGTTTTCCCTCCTTCTTTATAAAATATTTTTCTACAAATTCTGCACTAACTGTGGTTTTTTGAGCTACTTGCAACATAATCTTTGTTACATAGGAAATCAATACATAGAACTTGGCACTAATTTCTTCTCTTGTGGATGATAAAAAAAACCACAATTTTCCACAAATCTGTCAAATTGATAAAATTTGTAATTAACCATGCGAGTATCAGATTTGAGTTTTGGTCTCTTAAAACCAATGATATTGTCAAGAACCATATTGGTATAGTCAAGGCCTGATCTCAGATTTGAAGTGTGATTCTGAATAAAGTCTAAAAGCTCACTTAGTTTACAAATTTTCTTCAATGCATCAACGTGGGCTCTGTTCACAAGATGCATTAAGTCCCATCAAAATTTGAAATTTTCTCCAAACAACTTTTTCATTTCGTTTTTAAATGGCTCGTTGTCCTTACAAAAAGCCCCATCTCCAACCATTCCAGATACCTTGGATTTAATTGCTTCTTCAGATAGTTTCAAGTGATTAGGAGACTTCAACACATCAAAAATTTCATTGGCCAAATAAACTCCTGATTTGCTGCGTACTAAATTTATCCCAGCAAGTTTTACAGTCTTATCTTCTTCACTCATAACTAATACAACTAGCATGCTTAATCCCAAAATTGTTCCAATGTCAGCTGTTATTGTTACTGAAGTTTGTTCTAAGAACCACTTTACAGTTTGTTCTTTAAGTTGATTATCTAATAGCTCACAAATTGTCTCGCACGCATGTGTGCTATGATTCAAATTTCCAACCTCACAACCTGACCTATGTAATACAGCTAGAAGTACTGGATATAGAGCCCATGCAGTGTTTGTTTTCATTATGTAGTATAAGATGTTGCCACATAAGTCTTCTATGCGTTTAGTAGTGTTCCGAGAAGATGTTTTCATCACTTCATAACAGCAGCTCTTTGATGATGCTGAAGTTTAGTTAAATGTCCTTCAGGTGGGTTTTCAGATTTCTAAACCATCTCTCTCGATTTTCTCCTTGTTTGCATACATAGGTTAAATCTTTAACATTGAAGTAACCTTTTATGTTGAATGTTTGTCTGAAGCACATGCTTTGGGGTCTGTGCAAGCTATGCAATATAATGTAAACATTTTTATCATCAGAAGCATCATCAATATCTTCTTGATTATCATCATCTTCATCCTCAACAGCTATATCTACATCAGGCATATTAGTGTCACTATTTGCAATGTTTTCCATTATATCACTTGGTACTGAAAATGAATCATCAGCATGCCCTAGATCCTTCTTTTCCACCAATTTGAATGTAGATTTGATTAATCATTGTTCAGGATTTCTTGTATTGATTTACACTTGCTTAAATGGGCTATGGAAATGTCAAATTTGTTGCTTTTTGCTTATTAGATTTGGATGCAACACTTGAACTTGAAGGCATATTTTGACTCTTCTCTTTATTAACCACAACAGCTTGGTGAGTTTCTTTTGTTAGGCGCAAAATTGCATTCAATGTCTTCTGGATTTGGGAATTTTCAAATTCCTCTAAAGCAGTTTTGTTAGTCTGATGCGCAGATTCCTCACTTACCTTTTGTTTCTTAGGTGGAGGAGAAGCACTTTCTTCAGTCTGTGAAACATCTAGTGAAAAGTTTCATTTTCTAGATTAGCAGTTGATGAAGTTGGTTCATTTTTCTGAGGTCTAGCACTAGCACATTTTGTGAACAAACTAAATGACTGCTTTGCCGTATCTCTTTGCTGCACTTCATCCTGGTATTTCTTTACTGCAATATCTAAGCTGTGGGCCCAAACTCTGGGACCTCTTGTATTGTAACAAATATTTTTTTTTGGAATTAAAATGTTCCTCCAAGTTTTGCTTCTTTGAATATTTGTTCTTGCATTGACCACAAAAGTAACCCCTTTTAACACCCTCACTTTTCTCTCCTCATCCAACTTCATCAATATTAGGATCCATTATTGATTATTGACTACCTGAAAAAATACAAAATAAGTAAAAGTTAGTAAATATAGTATGGTAAAAGTGAGTAAAAGTAAGTAAATATAGTACAATGAAAGTAAGTAAAAAGTAAGTGCTTTAACTAAGTAAAAGTAGGTAGTTTAAAGTAAGTAAAAGTAAGTTTAAACTTAACTAAACTTTTCAATTCTAGAGTCATGGTGGATTACTTAAAACCGCACAAGTAATTATCTGGCCAATTTATCAAACCTGGCCGAGATCAATGGAACATAGTCCAATCCTGATAATTTTATATTAAAAAATATATACGTTTTAATAAAATTTTAATTATCAAAAACATTGAAGCTTAACAAAAATAAAAATAATTGTTAAATATGGAATTACCAACTAAACTTAAAATAAATAACTAAATTTGTAATTTAAAAAATTGGTTTGTACAAGAACGTATACGCAAAAAAAATTGCATAACGTCTAGCGGATGAACAAAACCCAAACCCAAATTTACTTTTTCTCATGGTCAAATTTACTGGAGCAATGCTCCCAAGATCCCAGGAATCTGGAGTCATGGGTGTGACTAAAAGTCTGCAGATCAACACACCAAAAAAAAACCTTAATAATAAAAAGTAATATTGATCTGGCAGTACTGGTTTTGATGGATCAAGGCCGATATGCAGCAATGATGTTTTGGGATGATCATTAGCAGTGCCATTATGGATGTAGTGTTGATTGTCGTTGTACTATTGTGAACTACTAGCCTATCTAGATATATAGCTATTGACTAACTAATAGACTGACAACTGCTAGTCTAATTACTATTACTGGCTATCTAGAATATTGTCTGGAACTGTTGTTCTATACTTGAGGTGAGTCTATAATTATTTTGTTGTGTAACTTAATACTGGTTATTGTACTGTATCTGTATATAGGTAGTGTGTGAACCATAGCCTCAGCTACCGGTCACTACAGCCAGAAATTCCTTCATCCGACAAAAATGTGAAAACCTACCCTATTCTAATTCTTCTCGCTCTTTCTGCCACCTAGCTAAGAACCTCTTCAACAACTTTACTTCCTCTTCTTTCCCTCCTCTCTTCCTTTCCGATGGCACAGTTGCTGTCTTTACTCCTAACAAAGCTGAACTTTTCACTCAAACTTTCACTTCCAACTTAACCCTGGATGATTCCGGTCCTGTTCCTCAATCTTTTCATCCCTCTGACTTTATTCTGTATGAAATTAGACTCTCTTCGAAAGATGTTCTTTGTGCCCTATCTGGGATCAACTCTAGGAAAGCATACAGTCCTGATGGTGTCCCTCCTGTTGTTTTTAAGAACTGTGCTTCTGTGCTGACACCCTGCCTTGGCAAACTCTTTCGTCTTTCTCTCTCATCTGGTACTTTTCCTTCCTGCTGGAAGTTCGCTTTCATTCAGCCTGTCCCAAAGAAGGGTGATTGCTCTCAACCCTCCAACTATTGTCCAATTGCTTTGATTTCTTGCCCCTCTAAAGTTTTTGAATCTATCCTTAATAGGAAGATTCTTAAACATCTTTCTTCTCACAATCTTCTTTCAGATCGTCAGTATGGGTTCCACAAGGGACACTCTACTAGCATTCTTCTTGCATATCTCTCTTATGTTGCAATTCCTAATAATAAATCTTGCAGTGATTTTGTTTCACTTTTTTTTTAAAATATTATGCCTTATAAGTCATAACAACGCAATGAAGGCATGCACAGACTTCATAGCCTATGCTTTAACCAGTGGATACAAACCAACACACACTCGCACAAGTGAATGTTTATACTATATAATATTTTATATATATATAAATTATAATATACCCATGCAAATATATAGTATACAGTATTTAAATTTCATTAAAAGTAACAGTAATGAGTAACAGTGCCCCTACTCTTTACTTTTTAAAAATGGTAACTGTAACGATAATGGCATTACATTTAGACTGTAGTAACGGTAATGGCATTACATTTATAAAGTAACAAGCACAGCACGGCATTACATTTAGACTGTAGTAACGGTAATGGTATTACATTTATAAAGTAACAAGCACAGCACTGCTTAAAACTGTTTCCTACTAATATGTATTTATGAAAAAACTATATAGGGCTATGGGTTGATTGCCTGATACCCTCATCTGTTGGAAATTTCCAGCAGACTTCAGTGGAGAGTTAATGACAAAAGCCCCTATGTTTTTTCATTAGAGAGTTATGTCTGTGTAGGTCTTCAAAGGACCTCTTTATATTTAATTGTTTTCGGGATTTGGACTACTATATGGTAAAGAAAGACATTGCCTTACCTTATTATTTCACTGGGCCTCGCTTCTGTTTTGATGTAGGGCCGTTACAATAGAGTTATACAATAAGTTCACTCGCTGTAACCAATATAGGCAGTCACTATTTAAACCCCTGAAGGTATAGGCCTATCCTTTTTATAGTTATTAGGTTTTATATTATAAGGAATTCACTCAGAACTTTAGGGAAGACAAAAGCACATCTTCCCTGTTTAAAGCATTCCTGTAACATAAAGACCTCCAAGCCAAGCCAATATAATATAATCTTCATATTTTTATTATAAATGGCTGATTTGGCAAAGGTCATTGACTTGTTTCTCGATGTAATTCTCATGAGTTGGCAATGGAAAAGTTTGAACACAAGATCATAATTTGGTTTCTGTTGTTATGCAGGCCCAAAGCCTACATATGGGTTCTATGTACGTATGTATGGCAATTATTTCATTCCCAAAAGGCTTCATTGCCAATCCCGAGGCAATTTTGTATAGATATTTAATTCAGTTAATTAATAATTTATATTTAATTATGAAATAAAGGTATCACATACGATACCATGTTGTAAACGCGTGTAGTTTTTCCATAGTAGCATAATGAGATTAAATATTAGAGTAATTTTCTCAGTCTTTTACCTTCTGTTCACTTACAAAATATTTATTGAATAATGCTTAGTACTGATGAGAACCTTTAGTTCTGCTCAAACAGATGCAACATAAATTTGCATTATTAGCTGGATTTCGTTAAAAGAAAAAATATACCCAAAACAGTTACACGCTCAGTCTAACTACAACTTACAACTACAGTTAGCAAGTCTGAGTTTTCGAGATAAGCCTATGATATTTGTACCTGAATCTCAGTTATTCATACTATGCTTTGTTCTACAGGTTGTGGAGGAACTGTTCATTCCAAGAGTTATAACGTTGATGATAGTATCATTAAGTACTATTGTTCAGAACCAATGCTGGCCCTGCCTCTCACTAAAGCTAATTGTTAAATCATTTAATTTTTGTTAGTTTCATCCTAACTTCATTATATCGAAATATGTTACTGTAAAACATATAATATTTGTCTTGCTTTGCATTTTTGGAGTATAAAATTTGAGCAGATTGTTTTCAACGATAATGTTCCAACCAACCTGTAATAATTCTGTGTTCCAAAATGTGAGAAAACATTGCTTCCAAAGCCGATCCTTTTATCAATCCTCTTCACATGAATTTCTCTTTTCATCGTCAGTTAGACTCTGTACTGAACTAACGCATTTCCTGAGCTCTCTGATATTGTATCTACTCTTGCATATTGCCAAGAATTTTACTTTTGGAAAGTTTTGAATTTTATATACTTGCATTTATATTCACATTTCACATTGTTATAGTTAAGTAATTGAATATTAGTGGTTTTTAGTGATTTAGAAGTTTTCATAATGTGCCAGCTTAATTTAACTTAAACTTGTGACAGTTATAAACTAATTTTAAATTTTTAATGCTGTTGCGGAAAGCGTCGTGTGTTAGGTGTGGGGTAAACTGGTGGTATTCAGAATTTAAAGATTATAACGGCGGTCCTATGGTGATTACTGAGAGATCAGTTTGTTTCTTTTGCTAGTTAATGGAGGAAATAGTTGACATAAAACACAGTGTATGTGAGGTAACATAAAGACTTGCAACGCTTGATGAGGGCAGGGGTAGGGCTACAGTTAACGAAAGCCTAACCAATACTAACGTTGAAGACGTTAGTAATTCGTTAGTAATTTGAAGGGTGAGGTGCGTAACCTAGTTTCTAGTTTAGGTAGCTTGTCAGGAAGGTTGGATGGAGTTTAGGAAGGGGTTAAGGTTGGTCTGAGATTAGTAGATGGGGAGGGATTTAGAGAAGTTAAGGGTGGAGCTAGGCCGCGTACGTTAGGTGATAGGAACCCCCCCACCCCCCCATCATGGTAGGCCCAAGTGGTGGACTAGGGAAATAGGCGAGTTCATAAATGAGCGTAATAGAGTGTATAGACTTAATAAGCGCAATGTCACGGCAGCTAACTTTAATAGATATATCGAGCTTAGACATCAGGCTAAAAGATCAGTTAGGAATGCTAAGCATAATTTAGAGATACTTATAGCTGTGGATAGTAAACATAATCGAAAAACGTTTTTTGAATACGTAAATAATCGTAAGCCGATAAAAGATAACATAGGCCCTCTAGTGGATGTTAATGGCGCTTTGACTTCTGACATTCAGGCAATGGCGGGTATTTTCAATAACTTTTTTGCGACAGTTTTTACCATAGAAGACGTAAATAATGTCCCTGACGTGGATGATATCGTTCCATTTAGTAGCAAGACTATTTTGGATGAAATAACTTTACAAGGAAGAGATTGCACATTATATCGATAGGCTAAAAGTTAGCAAGCTCCAGGCCCTGACACTTTTTTTCCAGACATTTGAAAGACGTTATCGTAGGCCCCTTAACGAAGATTTTTAATCAATCACTTGAAACGGGGATTATTCCTGAAGACTTCAAATTAGCTAATGTCATGGCTATTTTTGAAAAAGGCGACCACACAGTAGCCAGCAATTATAGGCCCATCAGCTTAACGTCAATTGTTGGTAAACTTTTGGAATCCGTAGTTAGGGATTGTATCATCGATCACTTAGAAAGTAGAGATTTGATTAATAGTAGTCAGCATGGGTTTCGATGCCATAGATCTTGTTTAACTAATTTGTTAGATTTTTAAAACGAAATAGTGCGCGAATATGATAGGCATAGAGTGGCTGACGTTATTTATTTAGATTTTAAAAAGTTGTTTGATACAGTTCTGCATAGAATATTAATTGTGAAGGTTAAAGCGCACAGCATACATGGTCAGGTAGCTAACTGGTTAGAGGAATGGCTTCATGCTAGGAGACAGAGGGTCGTTGTTAATGGTAGTGAATCAGGGTGGTTGGATGTAGGTAGTGGTATCCCACAGGGTTCAGTGTTAGGCCCATTGCTATTCGTAATTTACATTAACGATGTAGATGTAGGATTGACTAGTAATGTGTCAAAATTCGCGGACGATACTTAAATAGGCAGTAAGGTTGTTAACGAGGATGATAGAAATAGGCTCCAAGACGATGTAAATAGGATTATGGAGTGGACAGATAAGTGGCAGATGCAATTTAATGTAGGCAAATGTAAAGTTTTGTATATAGGTTCTTGTAACAATAATTACACGTACACGATGGATGATAGAGAGTTAGCGAGCATTGACGAGGAAGTAGATTTATGCGTACGCGTATCTAAGGATTTAAAAGTTAGGAACCAGTGCCTGGAGTCTTGCGCAAAAGCTAATAGGATGTTAGGCTTCATAGTGCGTAATTTCGAATTTAAATTGAAGGATATTATATTGCCCCTTTACAAGTCCCTAGTCAGGCCTCATTTAGAATATGCCATTCAGTTTTGGTGCATGTATATGCGTGAGGATATTGATAGGTTAGAAAGGGTTCAGCATCGTGCCACGAAACTACCGTCATTGCGCAACAGGCCTTATGAAGATAGGATCAAAGAGTTAGACTTGGATTCACTCGAAACTAGGAGATTAAGGGGGAGCTTATTGAAGTTTTCAAAATCGTTAATAACATTGATAACGTAAGTTTTGACAAACTTCACTTTCGATAATAGCAATACTCGTAATAACGGATTTAAGTTGCGTGGTAGACATTTCATTACTAATATCGCCAACAACTTCTTTACGTTTAAAGTAATTGATAAATGGAATAATCTTCCTGTGTCAGTCGTTAACTCTACCAGCGTTAATATGTTTAAGAACTGTTTAGATAGGCATTTTAAAAATATTAACATTGTTTAAAATAAAAAACAATTAGTAACAGTAGTTCTGTGGGGGTGGTGGTCGAGGATGAGTCTGTTGATGATTAATGCCAGCTTGTGACATGCCAGCGTGTGATATGCCAGCAAAAAAATTATTATGAAAAAAAGGCTAACACGAACGTAGATGTAGCTTGTAGCATAAACTAGCACATTTTTTTTTAACTGTACTTACTTTTTTTCTTAGCCTTTCCTTACTTGCGTGTCTGTAACTCTCTCTACTTGCATGTCTGTAGTTGCATGGTATGACTGAGAGTTAAGACTGTGTTTGCATGGTTTGTAAGCTTTCTTAATTTACTTCTTTTCATCTTTCACCCCTTTCCTATTCTCTCCGACTATTTTTCTGACTTGTCGGCAGTGGCTGGTAGATGATGATGATGATGATGATCTACAGATCTACAGAAGCTAAGGCTAACAAAGACCCTAAGATCCACTCTAAGGTTAGCCAGAGAGAAAGGAAAGAGTAGGGGGTTAAGAGAAGAGAATAAGGGGTTAAGTAAGGAGCAACACCTATCATTTGTGGGTTAACATTCATTCAGAAAAAGAGGAAAAAAGTCTCACCATCATCATCCGCTGGCCACTGCCGACAAGTCAGAAAAATAGTCAGAGAAAATAGGAGAGGGGTGAAAGATGAAAAGAAGTAAAATAAGAACGCTTACAAACCATGCACACAGTCTTAACTCGCTGTCATACCATGCAAACTACAAACATGCAAGTAAAGAGAGTTACAGATGCAAAGTAAGGAGATTAAAAAAAAAAAAAAAAAGAGTAGGTACAGTTAAACAAAAAGTGGGTTAGTTTACTCTACGAGCTACATCTACATCAGTGTTAGTCTATTTTTTTTTTTTTTTTTTTTTTTAATAATTTTATTGCTGGCATGTCACAAGCTGGCATTCATCGTCAACAGACTCATCCTCGAGCACCACGACCAGAGCTTCTGTTGCTAACTTTGTTTTATTTATATTAAACGTTAATACTTTTAAAATGTCTGTCAAGACGGTTCTTAAACATATTAACGCTGGTAGAATGAACGACTGACGCAGGAAGATTATTCCATTTATCAATTACTTTAAACGTAAAGAAGTTTTTAGCGATATTAGTAATGAAACGTCTGCCACGCAACTTAAATCCATTATTGCGAGTATTACTATTATCGAAAGTGAACAATTTATCAAAATTTACGTTATTGATGTTATTAATGATTTTGAAAACTTCAATAAGCTCCCCCTTAATCTCCTAGTTTCGAGTGAATACAGGTCTAACTCTTTAATCCTATCTTCATAAGGCCTATTGCGCAATGACGGAATAAGTCTCGTGGCACGACGCTGAACCCTTTCTAACCTATCAATATCCTCACGCAAGTACGGGCACCAAAACTGAATGGCATATTCTAAATGAGGCCTGACTAGGGACTTGTAAAGGAGCAATATAATATCCTTCGATTTAAATTCGAAAATACGCACTATGAAGCCTAACATCCTATTAGCTTTTGCGCAAGACTCCAGGCACTGGTTCCTAACCTTTAAATCCTTAGATACGTATATGCCTAAATCTACTTCCTCGTCAACGCTCGCTAACTCCCTATCATCCATCGTATACGCGTAATTATTGTGATCTTAATATGCGTAATTATTGTGATCTGTATACGCGTAATTATTGTGATCTAATACGCGTAATTATTGTGATGATGATGATGATCTACAGATCTACAGAAGCTAAGGCTAACAAAGACCCTAAGATCCACTCTAAGGTTAGCCCGAGAGAAAGGAAAGAGTAGCAGGTTAAGAGAAGAGAATAAGGGGTTAAGTAAGAGCAACACCTATCACTCATGGGTTAACATTCATTCAGAAAAAGAGGAAAAGTGTCTCATCATCCGCCAGCCACTGCCGACAAGTCAGAAAGATAGTCGGAGAGAATAGGAGAGGGGTGAAAGATGAAAAGTAAAATAAGAACACTTACAAACCATGCAAACACAGTCTTAACTCACTGTCATACCATGCAAACTACAAACATGCAAGAAAAGAGGTAGAGACGTGCAAAGTAAGGAGAGAAAAAAAAAAAAAAAAAGTAAAAGTTAAACAAAAAGTGGGTTAGTTTACACTATGAGCTACATCTACATTCGTGTTAGTCTAATTTTTTTTTTATTTTTTTTATAATTTTATTGCTGGCATCACAAGCTGGCATCCATCTTCAACAGACTCATCCTCGAGCACCACCACCAGAGCTTCCGTTGCTAACTTTGTTTTTTAAATTAAACAACGTTAATACCTTTAAAATGTCTGTCAAGACGGTTCTTAAACATATTAATGCTGGTAGAATGAATGACTGATGCGGGAAGATTATTCCATTTATCAATTACTTTAAACGTAAAGAAGTTTTTAGCGATATTAGTAATAAAATGCATGCCACGCAACTTAAATCCGTTATTGCGAGTATTACTATTATCAAAAGTGAACAGTTTGTCAAAATTTACGTTATCGATGTTATTAATGATTTTGAAAACTTCAATAAGCTCCCCCCTTAATAAGGCTTATTGTGCAATGACGGAATAAGTTTCGTGGCATGACGCTGAACCCTTTCTAACCTATCAATATCCTCACGCAAGTACGGGCACCAAAACTGAACTGCATATTCTAAATGATGCCTGACTAGGGACTTGTAAAGGGGTAATATAATATCCTTCGATTTAAATTCGAAATTACGCGCTATGAAGCCTAACATCCTATTAGCTTTTGCGCAAGACTCCAGGCACTGGTTCCTAACCTTTAAATCTTTAGTTACGCGTACGCCTAAATCTACTTCCTCGTCAACGCTCGCTAACTCCCTATCATCCATCGTGTACGTGTAATTATTGTTGCGAGAACCTATATGCAAAACTTTACATTTATCTACGTTAAATTGCATCTGCCACTTATCCGTCCACTCCATAATCCTATCTACATCGTCTTGGATCCTATTTCTATCATCCTCGTTAACAACCTTACCGCCTATTTTAGTATCATCCGCGAATTTTGACACGTTACTAGTCAATCCTACATCTATGTCGTTAATGTAAATTACGAATAACAATGGGCCTAACACTGAACCCTGTGGGACACCGCTATCTACATCTAACCACCCCGATTCACTACCATTAACTACGACCCTCTGCCTCCTAGCACGAAGCCATTCTTCTAACCAGTTAGCTACCTGACCGCGTATACCGTGCGCTTTAACCTTCGCAATTAGTCTCCTATGTGGAACTGTATCGAACGCCTTTTTAAAATCTAAATAAATAACGTCAGCTGCCCTATGCCTATCGTATTCGCGCACTACTTCGTTATAAAATTCTAACAAATTAGTTAAACAAGACCTATGGCGTCGAAACCCGTGCTGACTACTATTAATCAAATCTCTACTTTCTAAGTGATCGATAATACGATCCCCTAACTACGGATTCCAAAAGTTTACCGACAATTGATGATGCTGCTGCTGAGTCTTTTTCTCTTTTTCTGAATGAATGTTAACCCGTCAGTGATAGGTGTTGCTACTTACTTAACCCCTTATTTTCTTCTCTTAACCTCCTACTCTTTCCTTTCTCTCAGGCTAACCTTAGAGTGGATCTTAGGGTCTTTGTTAGCCTTAGCCTCTGTAGATCCTGATTTTTGTAGGGCCAATTTTGATAGTTTTGTGGATAGGATGAGAGTAGTGGATTGGGATAACTTCATTATGGGTAATGATGCAAATTTGCCTTGGGAGGCGTTTTAAGATAGTTTCTTGAATATCGAAATGGAGCTTATTCCTTGTAGGCCCAAGCACGCTAGAAGTCATGGTAGGCCCAAGTGGTGGACTAGGGAAATAGACGAGTTCATAAATGAGCATAACAGAGCATATAGACTTAATAAGCGCAATGGCATGGTAGCTAACGTTGTTGCGGGTGACTTGACCCGCAACTACTTCACGTTTGCGGCTGGTTTCAATTTACATGAACGTGTTGAAACCCCAAGATGGATACTCTCGTCTCTCCCTTCGACTTTTTCCCTCTCCTCACAATTCAACTGCTTTACTTTAATCGCTATTGATCGATCCGTATTAACACCAAAGCAGCCTTGAAGAATCGCTGATATAATTACTTTTAACTTTTACTGGAAACGCCTATGGGAACATTAACCCCCCTCCCCAGTGGCTCAAGATGAAAACATGACAGAACTGTACAAAGTTAGGGACCTCGTGAAATCAATTTCATCCAGGATCCAGAGAATGAACAGCGAAGTGGGAATGTGAAAGTCACAGGAAAAAAAATTGGGTTTATTTGTAAAAAAAAATGCTATTTACATATGTTACATGTTTCTCTCACCTTGATACACACTCATTCACCCACAGAACCTTCCACACAATTTTCATTCACCATACAGATCAATATATTTTAATGGAATGCTTTAAACTTGAATTTTCTTGTAAATTTAATTAATACTTATGCTTTGCAATACCATATTCTACTATTTACAATACTTGAGTCCCTCTTGAGACCCCTATCTAGTCCTTAACTGGACTCTGGAAGGTCATTTCCTTGCAAAGGAAATCCTTCCTAGGCCTTTCAGGATACATCCTACGGTGGCCACTCTTAAATTATTCTAATTCCAGGTGTTCTGGACCTACTTGGGAGGTCTCCCTTATGGGGCCCTTTACAAGAGTAGGTGATGGTCTGGTCTCCTGACCACCTAGGCCTATCCTGCCAGTATCTTGAGGAGTCACCCTTAGGGGCCCCTCTTACAAACTGGTGGACTAAATCCATCTACATCAAGCCTTTATAGTTTTTTTTAGTTTGGTTCTTTAATCAATCAAACTAGATGAGCACCTAACATGACTTCTTGAGGTGTTATGACTAAAGAAATAACCCTGCCAAAAAAGATAAATAATATAAATTCTAACACTTACGTTATGTTGTTTGACTTAGATATATTTAATTTTCTGATATAATTAAATTCGCCCTTTGGGCTATAAAAACAGGGACCCTCACCTGCCAGGTCCTCTCGACACACACATTTCCCTTCGAGCCACCACCAGAGGAGGGGATGCCCCCAGTGGCTGTCTCTCTCTCTCGACATGATGCTGAAAAATATGCTTCCTGAAAAGATAGATAAAAATTAAGCAAAAGGTTAGGACCTCAGTTAGTTGAGGGTGAAATTATAGGGATCTCTCGGACCCCCACAACGTTAATAGATATATTGAGCTTCGACGTCAAGTTAAAAGATCAGTTAGGAATGCTAAGCATAATTTAGAGATACTTATAGCTGCGGATAGTAAACATAACCCAAAAAAGTTTTTTGATTATGTGAATAATCATAAGCCGATAAGAGATAATATAGGCCCTCTTGTGGACACTAATGGCGCTTTGGCTTCTGACGCTCAGGTGATGGTGGGTGTTTTTTAATAAC
>JAJOZX010004061.1:307500-390000 GCA_023014485.1 Bathynomus jamesi
GTTCATCAGTACAGCGAATTATTCGCTGTACTGATGAACGTGAAATCCCGGTTTCTTTCGCAACTTCACGTTCACTTTTACTTGTTCCCGGTTGTTCCTCTTGACTTAAAACCATTTCATTTACTTTTTCAATGTTTTCTGGCGTTCTAATACTTCTTGGTCGACCACTTCCCGGACGCCGTTCACTGCTGCCGGTTTCTTTAAGTTTTTGTAAAAAATGTGCCACAGTTCTTTTTTTCCAATTTCTATTTGGAAATTCGTAAAGGATTCTGTTTAATGAATATCCTTTTTCTTCACGTAGTGCTTGTATAATGTTCTTATCAGATTCTCTCAATCCCATCTTGAGGGGTCTGGAATAGAAAATTTCATTTAAAATTAGGATCAAGGAATAAATATAAATGCGCAACTTTTTTTTGTATATTTTTTTTGGAAGCCAATTTTGGGCATTATATGGGCTTATAACCATCAAGCCATAGAATAAGTATTTAAAGAGAAAAGAATTATCTTTCATTTGGTTGTTTTTTTAAGTCCCTAGCTGCAATGGTTATTGAGATATCACTTCTCAAAATTGGTGCCATTTTTATTGGGCCACCCGGTATATGTATATATATATATATGTATATATATATATATATATATATATGTGTGTGTATATATATATATATACACACATATACAAAGCTGGGCACTTGCGTTTTTTTTTGTGGTACTGCGGTACTACCGCACTACCAAACCAGTACCGCAAAGGATCGCTGAAAGTACAGCAGTACCGCTACCGCAGCATTTTTTGCAGTACTGCATTATGCGGTACCGGTTTGGTAGTGCGGTAGTACCGCAGTACCGCAAAAAAAAATGCAAGTGCCCAGCTTTGTATATGTGTTTATATATATATATATAATATATATATATATATATATATATACTGTGTGTGTATATATATACCATAAAGAATGACACTTGTATAGAAGAACATTCTGCACAAGATGAGGAGGGAGAATGAAAAAATGAGTTAACCACCCGGGAATTGAACCTGGGATCTTCCGATTGCCAGTCAGATATGATAACCACTACACTATGGGCCTCACCCAATCAGAAGTCTTAATTCTCCTACATACGCGCAGAAACCAATTCCCCGAGGGGGCACCCCTCGCATGCCACACATATATACATTTCAACTGCAGACAACACACAGTATAATTAACGTAAAGAATGACGCTTGTATAGAAGAACATTCCGCGCAAGATGAGGAGGGAGAATGAAAAAATGAGGTAACCACCTGGGAATCGAACCTGGGATCTTCCGATTGCAGAATGTTCTTCTATACAAGCATCATTCTTTACATTAATTATACTGTGTGTTGTTTGCAGTTGAAATGTATATATGTGTGGCATGTGGGAGGTGCCCCCTCGGGGCATTGGTTTCTGCGCGTATGTAGGAGAATTACGACTTCTGATTGGGTGAGGCCTATGGTGTAGTGCAGTACTCTTCAACCTGGGTGGTACCGCCCACTAGTGGCTCAAGGATCTCATTAATCTAAAGGTAATTGCAATTAATTTTATTGTTTTATGCAGGGTATATAACTTTTAGTTTGAGTTTTTGCATTTTTAATTTTGGTGGGTGATACGGAGATTCAAAAGTTACAAAAGTGGGGGGTAAGCATAAAAAGGTTGAAGAGCACTGGTGTAGTGGTTATCATATCTGACCGGCAAATGGAAGATCCCGGGTTCAATTCCCGGGTGGTTACCTAATTTTTTCATTTGTTCGTTCTCCCTCCTCATCTTGCACGGAATGTTCTCCTATACAAGCGTCGTTCTTTATGTTAATTATAGTGTGTGTTGTTTGCAGTTGAAATGTGTGTGTGTGTGTGTATATATATATATATTTTTTTTTTTTTAAGTTCGGGAAGAACCGATTCGCCTCTATTTAAAAGGGCATATCTTGGTGGAAAAACAAAGAAAAAGTGAGAGGAAAGACGGAGGAAAAAGAAAGGGTGGAGGGGACAGTCGAAGTGGAAAAAGACCAAAGGATGACAAGGACTGCAGGGTTGAGCCCCATCATCCTTGGGTGCTAGGGCCAGGAGGGCACACATGAAACCTCCAGGAACAAGCATGTACAAACGAGCACAAAGAGTACTCAAGAGCATGAGCTTAGAACCCCCTTGCGGGGGTATATATACATAATATATATATATATATATATATAATATATATAATATAATATTATATATTAGGGTGTAACAAAAGTCTGTTCTCTTAGGGAAATAAGATCTAACAGGATTGATCCATGATGAGTTTGTATTACGTGGCAATGCTGTTAGGTTATTGGATGACCACTTCTTTCATCATCTTCCAAAGACTTGTTTCCTTCTCAAAACCTTCCAAACCACTTGCAAACAGTCTTGTTCATAACAACTTTATCTCCATAGACAGCTGCAAGCATTCTGTAGCTGTCTTACCAAGTTTAAAACAGAATTTGATGTTTGCACATTGCTCAAATTTTGACATTTTCTGCAAAATCACCAGATGCCACAAAAATGCCCTCACACAAAGCAATGCCATGGCGCACTGGTGCATAGTTGAATGGTGTTTGTTGGCATCTGGCAAGTGGCCAAAGTGATGTCATCAGCCATACACACTGACATCACGTAGTGACACGCGTTCATTAGTCACAAGACTATTTATAAAAATCCAGCAGTTCAGTTAATCCTTTTAAAGTTGTGCCAATTTTTGAGTGAATATTCAGTGAACACAGTCATATGCCTATTTAAGTGGTGAAATAGTGGCGTATGTCAAAATAAAGTAAATAAAATTCTTTGCCAGTGATCTTTGCCAGACCTTAGTTGAATTTCAATGCCTGAGATGGAGCAATGAAGAAATCTCTCTTATACCAGACGCTAAACAATTGAACAGAATCAAGTTCTTTTGCAAAAGCTGCATACTTGAAATAAACTCGTTTACAGTTTTTAAAGCAGAATGAGACTATGAGGAAAAGGCAAAAGAGGAGTTTATGAATAGCGAACAGAGAAAAAATAGAAGGAACAGAGAAAATATGAGAGGAAACTGCAAAAAACAAACTGAAAAATAAATAAATAAAAAATAAAGCAGAAATAATAAAAATAAAAGAAGCACCAACAGAGGAAACAGAGGCACAAAATCAAATCCCAAAGATTTCTAACAAAGGACATTAGCAGCAATAGGAAAAAACAAGTAGACAATAATGAAACAATACTTGAAACCACCAAAAACAAAGGCTCCAAGTGAAAATGGGGAAGAAATTATATATAAATACTGTATGAAAGGAATTTGCAGATATAATGGCGGAGAATGTATTTATGAACATACTCCTGTGTGCAACTACTTTTACATTAATGGTCACTGCAAATTTGGTGGAAAATGCAAATTCTACCATCCAGTCATTTGCTAGACCTACATAACATATGGAACCTGCCAGTATGGGAGAAAATGCTACTACTGTCATCTCCTGACAAGTTCAAAGGACAAGTTCCAAATGACAACAGAAGGAATGTGAGAAAAAGAAATATATACCCAAATAGCAAACAAAACGCGAATAGCACACAATTTTGTTAACATCTCGGACACAATATGGCTGCAAAGTCTCATACAGCACATACAATTGACACAGCTGAGAACCCTCGAACCAGAATGCTTCATAGCAAGAAGCTACCAGAACAGGTTGGTGGGAATGGATTCATCTCGGAGGACCACAAGGATACAAAACGTGAAACCAAAGGACAAAGAACTTAAAATGCACAAGGGGCAATGCAAAACAAAGAACATAAATATTGTCCTGGCAAATATTCAAGGAATAAAAACAAACAATTCTCTAAACTGCGAACACTGTATCGATAAGAAAGAAATGCATATTGATGGATTAAACTTATTAAGAGTGGATAGAACAACGAGACGTAAAGGTGGCTGTGCTATTTATATACATGAGAGGCATATGAAGAGACGGTAGTAAGTAAATCCAACAGTTTCGTGGAAACCCTTGCAGTGAAAATAGAGAAACTAAATGTGGTACTGATAGTTGTCTATAGACCTCCAAACTCGCCAAATGAAAAATTTTCAGTTGCCATTGATGATATCAGAACTCTAATAAATTCTCTCAACTCTCCATCCCTCAATATAATACTCTGTGGCGAGTTTAATTTTCTATTTATAAAATACGAAAAGGTGGGTAGAATTATATTTATACAAGATAAAGGGACCACAAGAAAGGACCAGGAGCAAGCAAAGATGCTGATGGCTCTCACAAAGGAGTTTATGCTGATGCAGGAGATAACAGAAAATACCAGTAAAAATAACTGCCTAAATCTGGTATTCATGAATAACACGAACTTGATTGCTGATATAAAAATAACCCCAACTATTATCTCAGACCACAATATAATCGAGTTATTAACAAATATGGCGATAACTTTAAAAGACAATACACATACGGAAGGAAAAAGCAAATTTGGGGCATTTAACCTAAACTCCAAGACCATAAATTGGGAAGAAATCAGATCACATATGGCCCAAATAGAGTGGAGAACAGTTTTAAAGAATAAAACTGAGGAAATGCTAACAACCTTGGAAGAAAGACATTGAGAATTTTGGAAAAAATATGCTCCAAAAGCATAGCCAAAAGGAAAGAGGAACTGGCTAGTGAGGCAAAAGAGAAGAATATTCCGCAAAAGAAAGAGAATAGCAGTGAAGTTAGCAAATTGTGGAGACAACAATGCCAGGAAAGTAATACAAGAAAAACTGGAGCGTATCGATAGGTAAATACAAACTCTGATAAAGGGCCATACGGACAGGGAAGAGGAAAAGGCGATAGAAGCAATAAAGGAAAATCCAAAATACTTCTACAGCTATGCGAAAAGGAAAACAAAAAACACGCACTACTATTGGGCCCTTTAAGGAAAGGAAATAATGAACTAACAGACACTTCAAAAGAAATATCTGAAACATTGAGATCCCAGTATGAATCGGTCTTCAGTACCCCAAAAAGTGACAGTGTGATACCTGACATAGATGCATTCTTCAAAGAGAAATTGTAAGGAGAATATATAACAGACTTTGATTTTACCCCAGAAGATGTACAGCAAGAGCTGCAGGTCAGGACAAATGGAACGCGCTATTAATTAAAAACTGTAAAAATGAAATAGCTACACCCCTTATACTGGATATGGAGACTTTCCCTTGGCACTGGAGAAATACCGAGCATCTTGAAAAGAGCAAACATTGTCCCAATATATAAAGGTGGAGATAGATCTCAAGCAAAGAACTATACACCAGTGTCCTTGATGTCCCACCTCACAAAAATATTTGAAAGAATAGTCAGAGAGAAAAGAAAATCTATGACTTCTTAGATTCAACGAAAATCAGCACAGATTCTGATCGGGAAGATCATGCTTATCACAACTTATAGAGCATTATAACAATATCCTAGATGCACTTGAAGGCAATGAAAACTGTGATGTCATATGCACGGATTTTGCTAAAGCTTTTGACAAGTGCGATCATGGTATAATAGCACATAAAATGAAACATATGGGAATAACAGGCAAAGTGGGAAAATGAATCTACAACTTCCTTAAACATTTACTACAGGTGGTCAAAATTCAAGATGTATCATCACCAGAATCAGAAGGACGCAGCTCAGTACCACAAGGTACAGTGCTGGCCCCCCACCTGTTCATTATCATGCTAACAGACATAGACAGTGGAGTAAATAGCAATAGTATAGTAACATCATTTGCAGATGATACAAAGATCAGCAGAAAAATCAGCGATGCAAACGAAGTAGAGGCCTTGCAGAGAGAGAGAAACAAAATATACAAATGGTCAGAAGACAATAATATGACATTTAACACTGAGAAATTTCAGCTCTTGAGATATGGTAGAAATGAGGAAATTAAACAGACCATATTATGCTCCAGATAAAGAGGAAATTCAGAGAAGCACGAAAATGGTCAACTGGGGTAATAATGACTGATGATGCCAAATTTGAGAGAGAAAATCAGATAGCAATAAACACAGCAAAACGAGGTGTGGGACAGGTACTAAGAACATTCAAAAGGAGGGACAAGACAGTAATGATTTCCCTGCTGAGAACACTGATCATACCAAAACTTGAATATTGCTCAGTTTTGACGTCCCCATATAAAAGAAGAAATTAATAAACTAGAAGAAACGCACACACACTTCACAGCCAAGATTGATGGCTGCAAAGAACTCAACTACTGGGAAAGACTATGTAAATTAAGTCTGTACTCTCTGCAAAGAAAAAGAGAGGTATACCATAATCTACATATGGAAAATGATAAAAAAACTGGTACTAAACCTCAAACTAAATCCAATTACCATACAAACAATGCTGGACAATAGCAAAGGCAGAATATGTAGTGTTCCCAAACAACAGGCCCGACAAGGGACCTCCTCAACACTGAAGGAAAATAGCTTGGTTGTCAGGGGGCCAAGACTTTTTAACCAGCTTCCTAAGGACCTCAGAAACATTACAGGGGTCAAAGTTGGTCTTAAAGAGAAAACTAGATGCCTGCTCAAGACAGTACCAGATGAGTCGGGTGTATTTGGCTATGTGCGATGGAGAGCACAAGAGAGCAACTCGCTCCTCTACCAAGCCAGACCTAGAGGCAGGGCCACCAGCTTGACCTTCGTGTGAAGAGAGGCTGATGCATGAAACCGCAATGAGGTTAATGAGGTATATGTAAAGAACGACGCTTGTATAGAAGAGCGTTCCACAGAAGATGAGATGAGGAGGGAGAATGAACAAATGAAAAATGAGGTACCACCCGGGAATCAAACCTGGGATCATCCAATTGCTGGTCAGATATGCTATCCACTACACCATGGACCTTGATCAATCAGAAGTCTTAATTCTCCTACATATGAGCAGAAACCAATGCCCTGAGGCAGCACCTTCGCATGCTGTACATATATTGGATGATCCCGGGTTTGATTCCCAGGTGGTACCTCATTTTTCATTTGTTCGTTCTCCCTCCTCATCTTGTGCGGAACACTCTTCTACACAAGCGTTGTTCTTTACATTAATTATACTGTGTGTTGTTTGCAGTTAAAATGTATAGGGTGTCCATAAATGATTACCCCGATTAAAGCATGCTATAACTTTTAAATAAACACTCGTATTCAAACACAGTTTTAATCATAAGTAGATAAACATACAAAGTTTTGATACATAGTTAATGAACTTAATAAGCTTCCACATGTGCACCCCTAGTGGCACATAAAATGTCTAAATGGTATTCACACTCACACGTGTAACTTCAAACATTTGTGTAACACCTTGTGCACTGTAGACTTCGGTATCTTTAGTTGGCATGAAGCTTGTCTCACTGATTTCCTTGGTGACTGTGTGAAAGCAGTTTGAATGTTTTCCACCATCCCATTGGAAACTGATGGTCTACCACTGCTCTTTCCCTTTTCCACATTTCCAGTTTCCAAGAATTTTTTCATCCATGACTTAATTAACTTCACATCAGGTGGATTCTTTCCATACTTTGTTCTGAACCTTCGCTGAACACTGTCAGGAGATTTTGTTTCTGCAAGCCACACAACACATTGTGCCTTCTCTGTCACAGACGCCATCTTAACTGAACAGCTACTACAGCGCTCCTAGCGGCGAATGTGGTAGACGAAACACACCAGCACAGAAACTGTGTGTGTACGAGATCACCTGTAAAAAGAAAACGGATGCCAGATTCATCATTAAAACATGAGAGCATACTGTTTTCAGGGTAAATATTTATGGACACCCTGTATATATATGTACGGCAGTGGCGACTGGCGTATAGGAGCGATGGAGCGGTCGCTCCCCCTTGCTTGAAACGATAAATATTAATTTAACAGATAAAAAATATACTAATTTTAAGATATTAAAATAAATATTCTTGAAATATATTTTAAAAATTCATGTGGCATATCATGATTCATGAGGCATTTTGAGTAAGCCTTCATACAGTACATAATATTCTAAACTTATAGCATAGCTTCAAACAGCGATACAAAATAATATTGCAGCTGAATGGAGCGATAGATTTTTCGCTCAAGTAAATATAAATTATATTTTACTGTTGTAATGAAAATATAAGTACAATCGCGAATTTTTTTTATAATAACAACTTTATTTTTACTAATAGTTACTTCAGTAATAATGATATAAGCCATTTATATGTATTTTATTGAAATTATTACTTATTTGTAATTAACTAGAATTGTACGTCTGGCATAGCTGCATATGTTAATACAAGTACTCTTGTGAGTGGCAGTTGGATTCGCGCTAGCCTATTGTGAGTCCGTGTTGTCGTACAATTTTATGAAATCGCACCCCCATATATTTATACCACGAGTCGCCACTGATGTACGGCATGCGAAGGTGCATCCACTTTTTGCGTCCACTTTTTGAGTTTATTCCTATCATGAAATGGACATGTTATGTGCCTTGAAAAGTGGACGCTCAATTCTACTAGTTGATGTTTAAGTTTTGGTTTTTGGCTAAAAATACAATAGTTACCCCCCCTTTTTCTTTGATGTATTCAATCTGACGTGAAGGCAGCGAGTCTTCTGCTTATATTAAGGTTCTAAATGTAGCTGAGCTAGGCTGCTTTAAACCCTAGATTCTGTCCCAAAGCTGGATCCTATCTGCTTTGCAGATAGCTGGTGAGGGAAGCTATATTTTTGGGACCTCTTTGCGAGTGACCCGTTGCCCACGTTGGGCTAGCATCATGAAAAAGAAAACCTATAGTATTTTTCATTTACCATTACTTATTCAGACTATAGTGGATTTAATTTTCCTAGAAGAGTTCCTTGTTCCATGCACAGTCTGTGTGTATCATATATATAATATATATATACACATCAGACATGAGGTCAATTACTGGGTTTCTATTACTATTACTTCTGATTCCTTCTATTACTATTACTTTTGTATGTGAGGTACTTCACTCATTTGAAAAGGATCTTTGTCGATTTAAATGCAATTATAATCAGTGTGTTAATAAACAAACATCTTATTTTAGACTCAACAGGTACAAACATTATACAAGAGGTCCATAGAAGATTAAGAGATAGTTGTCTGGAGCACTGACTAAGTAGGCAGTGAATCACCGTGTATAATGAACATACAAATACAATGATCCAACCATGAGGTGGTGTGCCAACTATCACTAACATAAGTAAAGCTATCACCAGGAAGACTACACATGGATGAAAGGGTCAAGTTATTATCTTCACAGAAGGCTTTTAAGTGGTTGCTAAACAAAGAATTATCATTCGGCACATTAGCGTTAGTGTCACCAATAATAGCTACACATGTTGTATCCAATTCATCAATAATACTGCTGACCTGCCCCCAATTTAATGAGGTAATCATCTTCATTATCACCTGCATGAAAAGGCATATAGATACATAGAATTACAAATTTTTTATTGTCTACACAAATTTCTATTCCAGTTAGCCAATTCAAACCAAGTTTGAATTCACTAATATATTTCCCATACCCCAACCTCCATAGAATAGCTACCCCACTCGGTGGGTGGCCTGCAAGGAGACCTTGTTTATCTCTGGTGGCCTCCCCTATCCCATGAAAGTTACTGGACAGGCTATTCAGGTCCTTTAAGTCCTGTTTCCTGCAGACAGAGAATATGAGCATCCTCTAACAGCTTATCAATTATGATCCACCTTTGTTTGCTGTTATTGCTTATGCTTAGGCCTCTACAGTTATAAGAGATTGCCTTGAATGTTTCAGTTAGGAAGATGCAGTAGTTCTGCCAGCCATCTCTAAATGTTGAATTCCACTTATACCAGGCACAGCAGTTAGAGCATCAGACCCAGCTGGATTTTCTTACACAGTACGACACATGATGTCTCCATAATTACCCTCTCCAGCACTTGCGAGAGGGGCTGCAGGTGTTTTTCTTCCCTTCTCATAGAACCGCCATAAATATACCCCTTCCGACGATACTGCTGGATCCATAAATACCCTTGGATCATCACAGACTGCTGTAACTTACAAGGAACTGTACATAGTCCATCTGGAGTCAATTTTCCTACATGTAATCTGAAGGTTCACTTTATCTTCCACAAATGCCTGCAGCTCCTCGGCTGTAAGATCAAGTCAACATCTCGAGAAGAAAATGTTTGCTATATTCGTTGGTACAGCCATCATACGATCTGTTTTGGCAGCCCCCCCCCCCCCCCCCCGATACCCCGTCGTTCTCTGCCAGCCTTTGCCACATGCTGACTCCCTCTAGCCGGTGCATGAGTGGGACCAGACCCCCTTGAGGGACCACCAACATTAGCTACCCCAGTGGTTGCAGTTCTTGGAGGGGTTGCTCGCTTCCGGCCCCTCCTTTCCACCATTGTCCAAGATGCCTCCTCATCATGACCCCTGACTGCATTCCCAGCATCCCAATTCACGAAGGCCCCTTGGGGGTACCCTGTGTGAGATGGTATTGACCTGGTGATGTAGCAGTGTCTGCACTCATGGATCCAGGATGAGGCTGAGAGAGAGCCAAATAACAAATATTTGTTTCAACTAAATCATTACAATTTCAGAGACTGTAGGTCTTGATAAATTTTACTTTATTGAAGGAAAAATTTGTCACACTATTAGTTCATATACATGTTTATTTTAGTTTAGAGTAGATTTAGTTCATTTTTCAGTTCTTTGTTCACACAATATGTCCATTGCCACTGTAATAGAAAAGTAATAGACTACTATCTATTACTTTGCCTTCTATTACTATTACAGCCGAAACATTATGATCTATTACTATTACTCTTACTTGAAAAATCCTGCAATAGTCTATTACTATTACCATTATCCCATGTCTGATATTCACACACACACACACACACACACACACACACACACACACACACACACACACACACACACACATGATGAGTCACGACGAAATGTCATAACTTCAAGAGCTTATAGCTGAGGCCATTCCCAGTCAAAAACTTCATATGAGCATTGGTCCGATTCTTTACGGTTATGGAGCTATGGATGTTTGAATTTCAAGCATGTGCATTAGGGTGGATCACTTTTCACTTTTTTTTAAAAATTATAGCTGGTTAAAGTTTTTCCCATGATTTGGTTCAGTGGAAGTACACAGACACCATTTTTACCAAAATCGATCAATATTTAGGGGTCGCGCATCGACCTTGAAAATTTCAATTTTGGAAATTTGCCCAAATTGACAATTTTTTACTGAATAAAGATAAATCATCAAATGACCATATTTTCTGAATCCTCTCAGTGAAAGAAATCCTCTCAGATACTTACCAAGTTGATAGGACAAGTGGTTTAGAAGTTATACTCACCTTGAGCTAGCATTAAAATTTAAAATACCGTATTTGTCCCCATACCTCCATATGCTGTCTGCCATTGTCTGCTTTTTAGGATAAGATAAAACGAATAAGGAAAGATCAAATGGATTTTGTATTAAAATGGTTTACCGATATCACTAAATGCACTCTGGTGACCCTAACTAGGTTCAAAAACTGTATGAATCGTGGCTAGAACATACGTCATCTTAAAGCGTGCGCCATGTACTCTCTGTGCTAACTCCCTTTCCCTCTGCGCTACATCATCTTGGCAAGTGATGACTTCTTGAAGTCACCGAGTTCTTTCTGGCTCTTTTCCACAAGCTGAAGAAGACCCTGCAGCTGTGACTCATCTTTTGTGACAGTGTTCGCGTAATCTTCTATCAGTTTTATCCCTCTCTCTGCCACGTCGTTGGTAACTTTCAGATGCGAGATGACATACTTCAGATCACAGTAGTTCTTATCTTGATCCCACTTATTCACCGGCAGAGTGAGCCACATAGACGCGCATACCTGCAGGCCTGTGAACACTAACCACGATGACTCATCGATCAGTTCCGGAAGGCGCGTCGTGTCATCAACCGAGACGTTGTCATACGTGAAGTCCTCGGGCACAGTGAGGCGGCACAGCTTCTCTGCCATCTCGTGCTTCACAGTGTCTTCCACTTTGTCACTGCAGAGGGGGAAAACGACGGTCTGAGGCCTCAGATACCACAAGTGCCGCCTGATCACTGCCAGTGAAGCCTCTGCAATCTCGCGATCCACAGCCCTGTACTGCAGAAGACGCTGGTACAACACAAGGTCATTCAGCGGGGCATCAGCTGCGACAGGAGCCGCCAGCCAGGCAGGTGCGTAGAGGAGTGCAGTAAATAGTACCACTCTCTGAAGTTTCTGTACCAGCTCGTCGTCGAACTCCAGCTGACCGCTGAACATCAGGAGCTTCGTGTAGTAGATGATCTGAAACGAATACGCACTGTGATGTATAAATACCGATACCACTCCATATAAGTTTGTTTAATGGTAAATTATTTATCTTATTTTTTTCTGGTAGGGACTTCAAATGGCTGTTTGCAGAAGGCAATACAATATTTAACTTCTAATTCAAAATACCAACCTTGGCCATCCACCTCGCATGATGGTAGGCTCCTGGGCGCATGAAGTGTGTGCCACGACGTGGCTGGGCCCCGAGTACCAGGAGTGTAATCTCCGCCACTTCTCGGTAGTCTTCTCTGACAAGACCAGAAGCGGTGCCGAGGAACTTGACTGCCTCATCTCGGAGCTCCATCAGCCACGTCACCTCCGCCAAATGCTCGATCTCCAGCTCGCGATAAGTCGAGAGGTCGAGCTTGTCCCACCTGAAAGGGGAGTTATGAAAATATTGCATGAAAACGACTGAAGTTTCCCTTTTCGACTGCTATTAACATCATTAGTAGAGGAGGACGCTGATATCTCAATTGCTCTGAAGGCAAAAAATCATTGGAGAAAACAAATGCGCCTTAGACTTGAAATTCACCTTCTCCTCAGATACTGGAACAAAGGTTCAGTTGGTGCTGTGGTTCTTCCAAACGCGGTGATGACCACTGCCCCCACGATGAGCTCCATAACGTGATGGCGACAGCCCAGCTGGAAGAGCGGTTTACCAAGCATGTTCTCCAGCCGGACCACCGCACCCTGCACCCTCCCCGTATTGGAGGAAGTTGTGTCGAAGCACAGTCCAATCACGTTGTTCTCGCATCCCCAGTCTTTGAGAGCACGAAAGGTCGCCTGGGCCTGGGACAGACCGGTGCCGTCAGCAACAGTCGGAACGGCCAGCAACTTTCCTTCTGTGCATTGGGGAGCTCCGGAGATGAGAATCGCCTGGCGGTGCTCCAATGATCCAAGAGAGTCCTGAAACGTATGTCATACATGCCAATCCATTATCGTCCACTGGAATATGTCAATCCACTGTCGTCACTGGAACATGTTAATTCACTGTCGTCCACGGTGAGGGCAAAACTGACCTTGATTACTTTACCGTCCCAGTGGACGACAGCATGCCTCGGAGATACGAAGGATTTCTGCACAGCTGTCGACACTTCACAACGATGTGCCACTCTTCCACGGCGAGACGTGTCCTTCGAGATACTGAATTTGTCCAGGTCTGCGGGCGGATCTGCCGAACGTAGGACTGCCGCCACGACACTTGCCACCTATGTGCGAAATTGAAAGGAAATTGACAAGGATGCGTATGGTTTTTATGTGACAAAATAATCACTAAATTTTCCGTCGTTACGTCTATTATATCTTTGTCAAGGAAAGATCATTACTGATATACACACACCTGATTATTGGACATCCGGAAGCGATCAGCCACTTCAATAACAGCCGGTGCATTGAGGATGCGGTGAGGAAGGCTGATTGATACAGTTGATTCTCTCGGCTGTCGGTATGGTGGTTCTAGCTGTGATTCGGAGTTGCTCGATGATCTGCTTTCTATAGATTCATCGTCGCTCTCAGCTTTCGGTTCCTAATTTCGTTTTTGAGGTGCCTGGCTCATCACGAGATTGTTGTCTTGAGAGTTGCCGTTTTCTCTTGACAACGAACACTTTATCATTCCCACTCATTGTTGCCTGGCGCAGGCCCCGTTGATCCTCATAAAATTTAATATCTTCTTGTTTGTTGTTGTCTGAGAGCAGTCGACTTTTCTGTATCTCTTCAATAGCATCGGGAGCTCCGATGTCCCAGAGCTTGTTCAGATTTTCTGAAAACTTCTCCCTGCCTTTTCCCGCGTCACTGTCTCTCATCTTGCTCTTCTGCAGCGAGCGCCACTCTTCCCACAGTAACTCCAGTTTTCTTTCGCAGTTACGCCTCGTGATCGTCTTTATACGTGCCATGTTCCAAAATGCCAGAACATTGGCCACCGTGTCTTTTACGGCGGCCTTCCTGTCAGTAGTTTCCTGCTTGGCATAGAAGTAGTACTGGAGAACTTGATGGGTGGTTGGCAATTTGGCACCACCGATCGAGGAAGATGGCTGACCTTAGAGAAGGTGGTGCTGTTGTTGCTGCTTTCTCTTTTCCAGAATAAGTAACTTTCAGAGTCTTCCCACTCCTGGTTGTTAACAGTTTATCCATTGTACTAAAGTCTAGACTTATCAAACAAGAATCAATTGACACAGTTGATCTGTAAAAAGCAAACTGTGATTAGTAAAAATATTGGTCATAGACATAGCGTGTGTGTGTAATTGGGATTTTAGGATGCGCCAGCTACTAATGCTATGATTACATCCATAACGGGGGACAAATACGGTATTTTAAACTTTAATGTTATTTCTAGGTGAGTGTAACCTCTAAACCACTTGTCCGATCAACTTCCTAAGTATCTGAGAGGATTTCTTTCACTGAGAGGATTCAGAAAATATGGTCATTTGATGATTTATCTTTATTCAGTAAAAAATGGTCAATTTGGCCAAATTTCCAAAATTGAAATTTTCAAGGTTGATGCGCGACCCCTAAATATTGATCGATTTTGGTAAAAATGGTGTCAGTGTACTTCCACTGAACCAAATCATGGGAAAAACTTTGACCAGCTATAATTTTAAAAAAAAGTGAAAAGTGATCCACCGTAATATGCATGCATTTCTTTGGACTGAATTGACAGTTACTTATGCAGTAAGAGTGTTGTGTTTCACAGCGTGCAGTTGATGTTTTGTGCATTCAGTATACCTTTTACGTTTTCAAATGCAGTATATGCTGATATGGTGTATGTTTACAGATTTTGCGATGGAAATACTACTACTGCTGTTGCTAAATACCACCGACATTTTCCAAATCAAAGAATTTCGAATTGACGAGTGTTTAGCAACGTTTTCTGGAGATTGCGAGAGAGCAAAACATGCAAACATTCAAACATCCACAGCTCCATAACTGTTAAGAATGGAACCTATGTTCATATGAAGTTTTTGACTGGGAATGACCTCAGCTATAAGCTCCCGAAGTTATGACATTTCGTCGTGACTCGCCCTGTATATATATATATATATATATATATATTAGTGATGTAGGTCACATCCACATCCGCAGAACATCCGCACATTTTCTCGCATCCTCATCCGCACTTTGGACTGCGGATGTCGTGCGGATGTGGACCGTTGAGATAAAACGTCATTAATAAGCGGAAATTATCAAATTCTACTATAATAATAGAACTAGGTCATTGTGCGCAAAAGTGATGCAAGCAACAAGACGAGAGGCTGTTCTTGTATGAAGTTACTCTCTTGCAACCTACTTAGATCCACGTTACAAAGCTAAATTATTTTCACCTAGTACATTAGAAAGAGTTAAATCATCACTTGGCAAAGCAGTTGAAGAGCTTCAATCTCTTGAATCTGTCGCTTCGCCACCCACCAAAAGAATAAAAGTTTCAGTGACAGAACCAACACCTTCAACAAGCAAATCTATCACAGAATATATATCTCAGTTTCTTGAGTCAAGCAGCGATGACGAGACCTACGCGATGTCAAAAGATGTAGTAAAAATGATTGAGAGCTATCACCAAGAAAAACGCCTGGCTGCATGTGACAATCCTATTAGTTGGTGGAAAAATACGCAGAATATCTATCCATACTTGAGTAAACTTGCAAGGAAACATTTAGCACGTCCTCCAACAAGCGTACCAAGCGAGAGATTATTTAGCAGTGCTGGATTAATATATGATGAAAAGAGAAACAGACTGGCAGCAGAAAAGGCAGAAAAATTAATGTTCCTTAAGCATAACCTTCCTATAATTAAGTTTGAATATTAAACGATAAACATCTTAGTTTACTTTATTTTAATTACTCATTTATAAATATGCCTAATAAAACTTTAAACTTAATATAAATAGTTATCAAGCTAATTAAAGATCTCTCTCTATAAGGGTGGAGGTTGGGGAAAGAGGTCGGGTAACACAATTATGGTTTCTAATTGTGGCTGAAACTCAACAAAATATAACTAATTTATTTGCAGACGAATTCACTAATTGATTTCTATATTAGTTAGATGCTTGCTATTATTTTATATGTTCAGGGAAAAGTACAGCAATTATTGTACAATTAATCAATTATACTACATTATAGCTACAGCTCTCTCTATATAATAACTTATATACGTTAAACACAACAAATCTCGAATATATCCTAAAAAATAACGAAAATGTAGATATCCGCATCCGCATCCGCGGATGTTGAAATCAAACATCCTCATCCGCATCCGCGGATGTGAAAAAAATGACATCCGCTACATCACTAATATATACTGTATATATATATATACACACACACACACACACAGTAAATACTCGGTAAATTGGACTATATAGGGCTCTAGCCAGTCCGACTCTTTGAAAAGTCTGACTCATTGCGAATTACCTTAATTCCCCACCCCCCCCCCCCCCCCCTCCATTTACCCCCCTCCCTATTTACCCCTAAAGAGACATAAATACACTCTAACCTTTCAAGTTTGATTAGTGAGAGTAATACAATGTTCAAAATAAACATTAAAAAACAATAAAATTTTGTTTCACTTACTGTTGCTGGAATTATTTTGAGCGAGCGCGAAACACAAAAAAATTTATTGGTTACCTTTTCGTACAATACAGTATTAAAAAAACACTTCACTTAGTAAAGAAACAAAATAATAATGGTACTTGACATAGGAAATAAAACATTTCTCAGTAAAATAAACAAAAGAATAATAGTGCTCTGTGCAAAATTTCAGCTCAATTGGGCTATATTAAGGTGGCCCCCCAAAGGCCCTAAAGTTTCAAAATTCACCAATAATTGGTATTTCTAATATAAAACCTTTATAATTCATTTGCAAACTTTGTTTCGGAAAATATTCACAAAGCATAATCGAAAGTGAATTTTATTTACAACAAATAATTATGCCGCTTATATAGGCTGCAGGCGCAGAACTTTCTAGAACCTTCCAGAAGCGTTTTTTTTACGCACTTATGATACTTTTCAATTTCCGTGAATATCTCGTCCAATTTTGGTTTTAAGTAAATAATGGTTATAACTAAATTTATTGTAAATTGAATTCTCTTTCGATCATATTCTATATTTCTTTCGAATAAAACACTGTAAAGAAGATAAAAATGGTTTTATATGAAAAAATATCAATATTGTTAAAATCTGAAACTTTAGGGCCTTTGGGGGCCATCTTAATATTGTCTGATTGAGCTGAAATTTTACACAGAGCATTTTTACATGGATTAGAACAACTTTGGAGGTTGGGAGATGAAAAATATTTCATTTCAGAAAATCATATAGAGCTAAGGGCCACCCTAATATATATATATATAACCTTGTTACCTTGTTCAGGTTCCGTGCGTCGGTCTTTCTTCACACGAAGGTCAAGCTGGTGGCCCTGCCTCTAGTCCTGGCTTGGTGGAGGAGTGAGTTGCTCTCTTGCGCTCTCCATCATACATAGCCAGGCACACCCGGCTCATCTGGTACCATCCTGAGCCAGGCATCTAGTCTTCTCTTGAAGACTTCAACTTTGACCCCTGTAATGTTTCTGAGGTCCTTTGGAAGCTGGTTGAAAATTCTTGGCCCCCTGACAACCAAGCTATTTTCCTTCAGAGTTGAGGAGGTCCCTTGTCGGGCCTTTAATTTGGGAACACTACACATTCTGCCTTTCCTATTTTCCAGTGTTGTCTGGGTGGTAATTGGGTTTTCTTTGAGGTTTGGTACCAGCTTTTCGATCATTTTCCATATGTAGATTATGGTATACCTCTCTCTCTTTCTTTCCAGGGAGTACAGATTTAGTTTGCCTAGTCTTTCCCAGTAGTTGAGTTCTTTGCAGCCATCAATCTTGGCTGTGAAATGTGTGTGCGTTTCTTGTAGTTTATTAATTTCTTCCTTTTTATATGGGGACGTCGAAACTGAGCAGTATTCAAGTTTTGGTATGATCAGTGTTCTCAGCAGGGAAATAATTACTGTCTTGTCCCTCCTTTTGAACGTTCATAGTACCTGTCCCGTGCCTCTTTTTGCTTTGTTTATTGATATCTGATTTTGTGTCTCGAATTTGGCATCATCGTTCATTATTACCCCTCCCAGTCGACTGTTTTTGTGCTGCTCTGAATTTCTTGTCTTCCGAGTTATGTTATGCTAACACTGTTTTGGGATACACAAGGCCCTATCCTTGAACATTATCTAGAGCGTAGAACTACAGTAACAAGTGCATCGTATTCTGACATGCTTCAGAATGAGTTAAAGCAAGCAATTTGCACAAAACGGAGAGGGAAATTGTTCGAAGGTGTTATTCTGTTACACGACAATGCGCGCCCTCATACCACTGCACAAACTAGAAAATGCCTTCAAGAACTTAAATTTGAAGTTCTTGACCATCCAGCCTACAGTCCAGATCTGGCACCTTCGGATTTTTACCTGTTTGGACCACTAAAAAGACGCTTTCAGAGGTCAGTGATTCAAAGGCGATGATGACCTGAAGGAGGCGGTGCATGACTGGCTACGCACACGACCAAAACCATTCTTTTGTGATGGCATTAGGGAGCGTGTAGATCGCTGGACTAAGTGTATTGAGAAACAGGAAGACTATGTTGAGAAGTGATGTGTTTATAATCTAACAGGTGTGAAAATAAAAAGTGTGGATACTTATTGAATTACCCTCATATATAGGGTGTCTGGGCTTAAATGGCAATAAAATACATTCATAATGTTTTGTTTTATTGCCAGTTAAGCCCGGACACCCCCCTGTGTATGTATATATATATATATATATATATATATATATATATATATATATATATATATATATATATATATATATATACAGGGTGTCCCGTAAGTCTGGACCCATAGGGAAAAATAATAAAATTACAAAATAGTCCAAAAATTTATTACATAATCTGTTCAAAGTGTCCGCCGTTGTGTCGCACACATAGTTGAAGACGCAATCTCCACTGCGACAGAACTTTCTGAATCACAGTCGCAGAAATTTCTTGACACGCCTCCACAATGCGTGCTTTAAGGTGGAAAATGTTCTGAAGTTTGACCTCTTACACTTTGGCTTTCAAGTGGCCCCACAAATAAAAATCATAATAAAAAATAATAAAAAAATAATAATAATAAAATAATAATAATAACAATAAAAAAAAATATTATAAATCCCTATGGGTCCAGACTTACGGGACACCCTGTATATATATATATTAGGGTGTGTCAATTTTGTCAACTTTTTTCAAATCAATTTTGGTAGTGAAAATATAATGTCTTTTCATGTCAAAACTTGAAATTGGCCAACCAAAATGAAATAAAATAACCCTTACCTACATCAATTTTACCTTAAAGTTTCAGAAATTGACTCTCTTACTAAATAATAGGACATAAATTGATTAACTATTCATCTGTCACAGAATTATCCCACTGATCGCATATGGAGTGTTTTCAAGGTTATATAGTTGTTGTACAATGTACAAGTCACAACATGAATAGAACTGTCCCTCACTCTGTCCTCAGTTGCCTCTTAGATGTCATAGATGGTGGTTTGCTGTTATTGCTCTTGTACCTACTTCATAGTTATTCTACTAGACGAATACTACAGTTTAACTATAAGTATGGATTATTGATTATTACAATTTTATTATCATATTCTTCTGTCTAATTATGTTGTAATCCCATGAAATATTTTTTTATTGAATTTTAGAACATCGAATGACTAAACTTTGAAACATCGTAATTGATATAAAATACTTAAATGTTTTTTTCTTTCTTTTCAGATATTCCTAAGATGTCAAAATTGAAGACAAGAGGTTAGTCATCATGCCACTTGAGCCTGTTAGTCAATACAGGCAAGGAGCTTCCTGTATCAGAACTACCAACAGTGCGAGACATGCTGAGACTAGGGTTACTCCTTCGTGAACAAAATACAAAGGATAGAAGGAACTACACAGAGAAAGAGCTCATAAGGGACATGATTCCCCCTCTTCTGCATCAGTGGAAAAAAGCTAATGTGTTATTCAAACAACCTGTACTCAATCAGTATAGAACTATTAAGCTAAAATTAACAAAGCTGTGGCACAAAGCAGTTGAGACATCACTTGGTAAAGGGAAACTAGCAAAGAAAAGAAATTTCTGCACACACTTGATACTCTTCTTGACATTTTTAACTGCCAGTGTCCATAGAGTTGTGTTCTGAAGCCAATGTTCCCCCTCATGCAGAAGAGAACCTCACCCTCACATTGATTGTCGTTGTCCTCGTGAGAAGATCCCTGTTTTGGAGCTGGCTTTCATAAAGGCGCAGAGAACAAAGGCAGGAGGCCAAGGAAGTATGCAGATTGGTTCAGCAGATTATTCAGAAACCAAAAAACATTGTTATTGCTAAGAAAAAAGAGAAAATCCGAGAGAGGGAAGAAAGGAAGAAAAAGAAGAGTGAAGAAGCCACCCAAAGAGATGAAGAGCTCTATCAAGAGGTTTCTCACTTCTTTGAAAGCTCTTCAGAATGAACAGAAAGAAGCAACATCAGATGATAGCTCCAAAATGCCATCTGAACCTTCGCCGAAGAGAATGAAATACAACACTAAAGCAGGGTTGTGGAGTCGGTCCAAAATTTTCCGACTCCGACTCCACACATTGTAAAAAATCTAAAAATCCGACTCCGACTCCTCACATTTTAAATATACGACTCCGACTCCTCTAGTGTTTCACTCTATAATTATCATAATAATAAGACATTTCATCACCACCACACTAAGTGTGAAATTTTATATTTTATATTTTAATAAATATTAATTGTATATTCTGAAAATGTAAAAAAAAAATATTAAAAAAACTTAATCTAGGGGCTATCAATGAATAAGGTTTATTGACCAAAAAAACTAAATAACCTAAATGTTAGTATTTAGGATTTAGAAATTAAGGGTGACACAGGACACAGAAATTGGAGTCGGAAGTTTTTTACCGACTCCAACTCCACCCTGAAACGTGCGACTCCACGACTCCGACTCTGACTCCACAACCCTGCACTAAAGACATCTCAAACATTGCCCTTGCCAGTATTCGCCACCATACGGGGCTACGAGAGACTACAGAGATTGCCACTGCCGCTTGGATAGATGCAGGCCTCATCAGCCGAGAGGATACATCCTTAGTGATAGATCATAATAAGATAAGAAGAGCACAAGAAAAAATAATGAAGGAAATATCTGATCAGCATGAAAAAGATTTGAAGGAGGAAAGTCTCTCTTGCCTTTTGTTTGATGGAAGAAGAGATGACACAGAAGTTCTCCTAGAGATAGAGGGAATGGACAGAAAGTTTCCCGGTCTCATCAAAGAAGAACACTACTCTGTGTGTTCCGAACCTGGTGGCCGCTATTTGTTTCACTTTGTTCCTGAAGCAGAAGTAGAAGGCAAGAAACATGCAGAGGCAATTGCTGATCAAATAATATGTTGGCTTCAAGAAAGAAGACTTGACAGTTCACTGCAGGCCGTTGGTGGAGACTCAACTGCGGTGAACACTGGATGGCAGGGTGGTGTTATGACGCATTTAGAGAAAAAACTTGGAAGAAGGCTTTGAGTATTGGTAAGGTAAAAGGACTTATTCCTATCGCTTGTACTTAATTGCAACTAAAACTATTATAAAATTGGTCATCTCATCCAGGAACTTGATGGTCCTACAAAGAGCAACAACAAGTGGTCAGGCCCCCTTGGCAACATGCTAGATGAAGCAACGGAATTAGAAATAAATACAAAATTTCCTAAGGTCGAAGTAGGCCCTCCCCTTCCAGTGTTGTCTGAAGAAGTTATCAAAGACCTCAGCACGGGTCAATTTTACACTTATCGTATTGTTCAAGCAATCAGATCAGGAGAGTTGCCTCAAAATCTGGCTCTCTTGGAGATTGGACCCGTAAGTCACAGTTGTTGGTTAACTACAGCGATTCGTTTCTGCAGGATTTGGGTTTCCAAACATGCACTGAAGGGCAAAATGCTACAGAATTTGATGTTGATTGTTGAATTTATTATTGGGTTTTATCTTCCTCACTGGTTCAATGTAAAACTTAATCCAATGTGGATGGAGGGGCCCAACCACATCGTTTCAATTACAGCTACTGAGAACCCAAAGGAAAGTAGTGGTGGACATCGTGTTACCTGTGGTGAGAAGGTCCGCTTGGTATGCTAGGCCAGAGGCAGTTTTGCAAGCAATACTCTGCAGCCAATGTACCAAAGAGCGAACTGAGGCTGTGGAAATCATTCTAAAGCTTAGAGGAACATCACTAGATGATGACCAGCTGGGAGACTGCTCTGTTCA
Source organism: Bathynomus jamesi (assembly GCA_023014485.1). Lineage (NCBI taxonomy): Eukaryota > Metazoa > Arthropoda > Malacostraca > Isopoda > Cirolanidae > Bathynomus > Bathynomus jamesi. Next base: position 330,163 of record JAJOZX010004061.1, read on the forward strand.
GACAAGGAAGGTACCTCCGATAAACGTCAATGCCACGAAATTGTCAAAATTAGTTAACTTGAGTTCGGAAGTTTTGGAGCCACCACTGACAACATGTATAACAAACAAAGATTTAACACAACTTAGAGGCCCCAATGCAAGTGCCAAAGTGGCCTTCTCACACTCAGAGTGTGGAGAGATGTGTGAAAATGGTCACAGAAGCAGCTAGTCAAGTTTACAGTCACGAGAGACGAGAAGGCTACATCAAAGCGCAAGTAGCAAGCCGAATGCCGATGTCAAGGAACCGCAGCAAAAAGGACATGACTGCATTGGTTACTTTCAAATAAAGACTGAATGATATCTTATTGCCACTTTAAATGTTGATAGGATGTTTGCGCACATTTGTTATTTTATTACGAATTTACAGAAAAATGGAATTTTTTAATTAAAATTGATGTAGGTAGGAGTTAATTTTTATTGTTTTTGAAGCAAGGATATTTTGTATGCCAAATGATTACATTAAATTGCTACCAAATCACATGATTTCCAATTTAGCCTTTCACCCCCAAAATTGACACCCAATATATATACAGTATATATATATATATATATATATATATATATATATATATATATATATATATAGTCATGCGGGTTGCTTCTACAAAACTTCAATTTAATATTTAGGAGAAATCCAATGACAAGGAGGAATGTAAATGCCATGAAAAGTCTTCTTTAATGCGCAATGTTTCGAGCAATACGCTCATCATCAGGCTAGATAATAACAATATGAAATTAGAATCAATAAATAAATGTGAACACGACAAAATAATTTCTATAAAACCTATTCAGTAAAAGCAAATTTTAAAAAGACTAAAAGAAGAGGGTTAAATTCAAAGTTATAAAAATTTACATATAAAATTAACAAGAAATTTAAAAAGCTATTTTTAAATTACATATAGTAAATTTGAAATTAGTACACTGGAATAATTAACACTAATACAATGGCATAATTAACACTACGAACCTTTCAATGCTGGTTCCGAGGCATGAGTAATTTAAAACAAAACAAAACAGGAAACAAACTATGAGTTGGGCGGTTGGGGAGTTATAAGTTGGGGAGGGGGGATTATATGCTAGATTTTATTCACATATGGGAATAAGTTGCCGAACAGGTAAAATTTTAAATAAAAAAGAAGCCTCTAGTATTCGGGAACACAGTATTAAATGCAAAACTGATGTCACTTTAGATAATTTTAAAATTCTCGGTTGTAATTCTTGTCCTAACTCACTTAGAATTTTGGAATCTCTATATTAAAACATTGACCCTTCTCTAAACGTGGATTCCTCAGCTGTCCCTCTAAATTTTTTATAATCCCCCTCCCCTAACTCCCCTCCCCCTCCCCAATTTTTTATAATCCCCCTCCCCAACTTATAACTCCCCAACCGCCCAACTCATAGTTTGTTTCCTGTTTTGTTTTGTTTTAAATTACTCATGCCTCGGAACCAGCATTGAAAGGTTCGTAGTGTTAATTATTCCAGTGTACTAATTTCAAATTTACTATATGTAATTTAAAAATAGCTTTTTAAATTTCTTGTTAATTTTATATGTAAATTTTTATAACTGAATTTAACCCTCTTCTTTTAGTCTTTTTAAAATTTGCTTTTACTGAATAGGTTTTATAGAAATTATTTTGTCTTGTTCACATTTATTTATTGATTCTAATTTCATATTGTTATTATCTAGCCTGATGATGAGCGTATTGCTCGAAACGTTGCGCATTAAAGAAGACTTTTCATGGCATTTACATTCCTCCTTGTCATTGGATTTCTCCTATATATATATATATATAATATATATATATATATATATACAGGGTGGGCGGAAAGTAGCTCCCTATTTTGGATTGGTAAAAAAATACGTATATTATCCATTTATTTCAGAAGAAATAATATGAAAAGGTAGGCATACATGGTAGGTTTTCTCTAAAATTCAATGTGGGCTCCAACTCTTTCCACCAGCTTCTGGAGCCGCCCAGGAATGGCGTCCACTGACTTTAGCAGGAACTCCGGCGGGATGGAGGACATGACTTCCCGAATTCGGTCCTCCAGTTCTTCCAATGTCCTCGGTTTGGTGCGGTAGACTTCTTCCTTTACCCACCCCCAAAGAAAGAAGTCGCACGATTACCGCTGAAAAACGGCAGAATCGGTCAGTGTAACGGTGTGGTGTGGTATGACCTCAGATCAGGTTGTGGCCCGTTCCTTCTGCGCAACACCATGAATGCTGAGCGGTACCTTGCTACGTTGCGAAACGAGGTCTGGCCGGTTGTCAGCACATGGGAGAACATCGACGATCTGATATTTATGCAAGATGGGGCCCCTCCGCACTTCGCTCTTGTAGTCCGTGAGTGGCTGGATGCCCACTTCCCTGGGCGTTGGATGGGTCGTCGTGGTCCACATCAATGGCCAGCCAGGAGCCCCGACTTGACACCGTGCGACTTCTTTCTTTGGGGGTGGGTAAAGGAAGAAGTCTACCGCACCAAACCGAGGACATTGGAAGAACTGGAGGACCGAATTCGGGAAGTCATGTCCTCCATCCCGCCGGAGTTCCTGCTAAAATCAGTGGACACCATTCCTGGGCGGCTCCAGAAGCTGGTGGAAAGATTTGGAGCCCACATTGAATTTTAGAGAAAACATACCATGTATGCCTACCTTTTCATATTATTTCTTCTGAAATAAATGGATAATATACGTATTTTTTTACCAATCCAAAATAGGGAGCTACTTTCCGCCCACCCTGTATATATATATATATATATATATATACACAGGGTGTCCCAGGAGGAAATGTCAAGAATGCACCATTTGACTCTGGGTATTTCTAAGTAGAAAGTATTATATCAACATGTGTCTGATTCCCAACCGTTACCGAGATACAGGCCTCTACATTTAGGTAACTAAAACATAAAAAGCCGATCTTAGATAATATTCAATGACATTTAATAATACATTGGCAACTGTGCAGATCCTCACATTATTTATTTACATTATTTTTTTGTCTGGGGGTTCTTGAAGAGTAACGTTTATCAGCGGGGTAAGCCCGAAACTAGGGAGCAGTTGGTTGCACGTATACAGGATGCGTTCATAAACCTCAGAAATGAACTTCCGCGTTTTCCTTGGCAAGACTCGATGGATCGGAGGCTCGCTGCGTGCATTGAAGAAGGAGGGGGTCACTTTGAAACCATTCTGCAATAAGTGCAATAGTGTATTGTATGTTTGTACTTTTTGTAAACCACAAGTGTCATTAAATAGTATCTAAGATCGCCTTTTTATTATGTTTTAATTACCCAAATGTAGAGGCTTGTATCTCGGTAACGGTTGGGAATCAGACCCATATCGATATAATACTTTCTACTTTGCACCATTTGACTCTGGGTATTTCTTTCTTGACATTTCCTCCTGGGACACCCTGTATAGTACACACACACACACACACACACATACTTATAAATACACATCTATACATACATACATACAGCTCCACTGCAATTAATACAAGCAATCATCCCCAGAATTCAGATGATACTGTGCCATTCCAATCGGAAAGATCTGGTGTCATTTGAGTATTGGTAAGGTAAAAGGACTTATTCCTATCCCTTGTACTTAATTGCAACTAAAACTATTATAAAATTCAGGAAAAGCCTATTTGTACCTTTATTTCCTGTATGCTTAATTTTAAACGATACTGTAGATCGAAAAGTTAATAATGATATAATAGTAAATTATTAAGTGTATGATTTCTGCAGCTGGAGTGTTTCAAATCCCAGACTTTTTGAATCCGAGTGTTGTCAGACTGTTGCTTCACACGCTCATGGTTGATCCGATGAAAAGAGCCACTATTGAAGACATTAAGTGAGTACTCATTTTTCGTTGTCGGGGTAAAGTGCCGGGTACTAATCTGAAGGTCTTTGGGTAGATTTGGGTGATTAAGGTGCCTCTCTTCCTGGGATCCGAACCACTACCTCACCGAGGGAGACGCAAAGCCGTAGGTCCCTTACGTCATATGATCTTTACGAACGAGGCTCAACAACCCAAAACCTTATTAATTACTTTATCTCGGTCTTCTCCCCAATGTGCGTGTACGACCATTTAATTAAATGGAATTCGCGTTCTGTTCACTTAAATTATTTGTCTTAACTTTATTACCTAATTTTTTAATAATCATTATTGATGAAAAGGGAAGGGCCAATAAAACGGGAAACTAGTAGTGATGCACCGGAGGCACATTTTGGCTGGAGGGCTGGAACCTCTGGAACCTCTGGTTTAGTGTTTTTTCCTCCGGTTGGAGGCCGGAGGTTCCGGCCAGTTGATTTATTTCAGTGTGTGTGTGTGTGTGTTCATTGTCTCATCTATTTAGGGTTTATATATTATGGTCCTGCTATTTTAAATTATTAAGTCTTTAATAACTTAAACTTTATAAAAGTCGACTTTCTATGCTTTGTGTGCTAATTTCTCCAGAAATTCCCATTGAACAGAATATCCTCAGGTTATGAAACTTATGATGTCTTGCTGAATGCTGAGTAAAGTAGCCTATATCAAATCAATTATTAATACAATCACTGATCACTCATAAAATAAATTATTACAGTCATCTGAGAACTGAAATATTCGGATAGGTGCAGAAATGAGGTTTTATAGTTTTATAGAATTAAAACAAAGTTGTCAGAATTGAGTTTGGTGTACTTGGCACCTCCGGTCAGAGGTCGGAGTTTAGTGAGACCTCCGGCCGGAGCAGGAGGCTTTCTAAAATGGCCGGAGCCGGAGCTCCGGTGCATCACTAGAAACTAGGAACGTGTGGGATTCGAACCCGCGTCGCGCGACTTCAGATCATGCCATGTAGAACCTCCCACAAAAGTTCTTTCAAGCGAGGCCAATATTTACGCTTTTTGACCATGCTCTATTGAACTCTAACTTCATAGAGCATATAAACGCTTACTTTTTCCCTTTCAATCTTATTTAAGTACGGTTATTGGGCATAAAGTGCATTTGTACTCCTTATCTGTGTTCGAAAAAGGTTTGTTGTTGTTGTTTAGTGATCTTTTTTGTTAAGTACCGTTAGGTAGTTGATCTCATTCAGCTTCCGTGACTGAACATTGCCATGTATGAAAATAAAAACCCACTCTAATAGACAGAGTGGAAATAAACTCTGTCTATTAGAGTGGGTTTTTATTTTCATATTTTGACCTTCACGTAGAAAAAAAAGTGGTTTTTTGCATTTATTGCCGTGTATCTTCTTTTTTACATAAAAAGTATCATCACTTTTGAAGTTGCAGAAAGAAAACAAAAGTTGAATTTGAAAGGGAATTTACTATCTTTAAGTCAGTAAATGAAAGCAAATAAATTAATATATATATATATATATTAGTGATGTAGCGGATGTCATTTTTTTTACATCCGCGGATGAGGATGTTTGATTTCAACATCCGCGAATGCGGATGCGGATGTCTACATTTTCGTTATTTTTTAGGATATATTCGAGATTTGTTGTGTTTAACGTATATAATAAGTTATTATATAAAGAGAGCTGTAGCTATAATGTAATATAATTGATTAATTGTACAATAATTGCTGTACTTTTGTCTGAACATAAAATAATATCAAGCATCTAACTAATATAGAAATCAATTAGTGAATTCGTCTGCAAATAAATTCGTTATATTTTGTTGAGTTTCAGCCACAATTAGAAACCATAATTGTGTTACCAGGATGCGGGACGTGAACCCAACTCAAATGCACCCCACCGACCTCTTTCCCCAACCTCCTCCACCCTTATAGAAAGAGATCTTTAATTAGCTTGATAACTATTTATATTAAGTTTAAAGTTTTATTAGGCAAATTTATAAATGAGTAATTAAAATAAAGTAAACTAAAGATGTTCATCGTTTAATGTTCAAACTTAATTATAGGAAGGTTATGCTTAAGGAACATTAATTTTTCTGCCTTTTCTGCTGCCAGTCTGTTTCTCTTTTCATCATATATTAATCCAGCACTGCTAAATAATCTCTCGCTTGGTACGTTTGTTGGAGGACAGGCTAAATGTTTCCTTGCAAGTTTACTCAAGTATGGATAGATATTCTGCGTATTTTTCCACCAACTAATAGGATTGTCACATGCAGCCAGGCGTTTTACTTGGTGATAGCTCTCGATCATTTTTACTACATCTTTTGACATCGCGTAGGTCTCGTCATTGCTGCTTGACTCAAGAAACTGAGAGAGAGATTCTGTGATAGATTTGCTTGTTGAAGGTGTTGGTTCTGTCACTGAAACTTTTATTCTTTTGGTGGGTGGCGAAGCGACAGATTCAAGAGATTGAAGCTCTTCAACTGCTTTGCCAAGTGATGATTTAACTCGTTCTAATGTACTAGGTGAAAATAACTTAGCTTTGTAACGTGGATCTAAGTAGGTTGCAAGAGAGTAACTTCATACAAGAACAGCCTCTCGTCTTGTCGCTTGCATCACTTTTGCGCACAATGAACTAGTTCTATTAATATAGTAGAATTTGATAATTTCCGCTTATTAATGACGTTTTATCTCAACGGTCCACATCCGCACGACATCCGCAGTCCAAAGTGCGGATGCGGATGCGAGAAAATATGCGGATGTGACCTACATCACTAATATATATATATAAATTTTAAAATGAACTGATGCCGCCACCTTGTTCGGAGTTCCTTCATTTTACGGTACCTTTTAAATCACTTTTCTATGGAGTGTTTCGTGAAATGTTGATGAATACTTTCGTCATTACTTCCATATGACCTTATATGTTGCAAAGGAGGTTAAACAACCCCATCAAACAAAATGCTGTCATTTCTTTTTTCATTCGTGGTTCGCGAACAAAAATGCACAAAATGAGAAATCCACATTTGAGAAAAGTTTCTTCATTTGAGAATGTCACTCCCATTTGGGTTCGCGGTAACACCCCCCATGTCCCGTATCCTCGAAGGAAATGATGGGTAGGGTCCCGAGTCGGTTAAAAGGGGGTGGCCGACCCGCCGCCGCCGCTTCGTCGTGACGCGAGATACGGAAAAGACAACGGCTCGGCTCTAAGTAGCACCGAGGTCCAAACTCACGAGCGAAGTCTCTGCACTGCCGGGGGGCGGCGGCGCCCTAACCGATCGAGCCACGAGACACACTCGCATTCGCGGTAAAGGCGCTGATTTAGAATTGCTAATATTTCCTAACCTAACCTAACGTGGACCGAAGTGGGAAATCCTTTAAAAAGATGAGAATGAGAATGGCAAGAAATGGGACTAGATCGATTTGAGAATTGCTTCCTTTGAAATACTCACTCGCGGATTTCTCACTTTTGAGCGCGGAATGAAGTGGAAATGAGAGTGATTGAGATGAACCTACATTCGTTACTCACGACTAATTTCCCAAATTTAGTAGTTTTTTCTTCATTAGGAAACACGAATGGTTCCAGAAGGACCTTCCTTCCTACCTCTTCCCTCCGCCCTACGATCACGACATTTCCGTCATTGACCAAGATGCCCTGCAGGAAGTGTGTGAGGTAGGGTATGAATCATTGGTTTTGTACCCTTGATGAACGTTGAGATGGGCCCGAGTTGCGAAATCTCGAGATTAGGGGCATTTATTTCACTATGAAATAGGTAAAGTCGCGTTTTTTTTCATCGAAATTGCGCGAGTTCTAATATTCTTTCAGTATCGCATTTCTACTTCCAATATAAATCGTCACTCGTTAGTGACTCCCTAAAATTGGCAGGGGATGTGGAGGAAATATATGAACATAGTTCGAATCCAACGTTCCGAAACTTTTAATTGGGAAATTACGAGTTTGAAGCGATACGTATTGGCGAATTGCTAAGGTAGAAGAAGAATGGAGAGAGAGAGAGAGCATCAGATTAGGTTGGGTATACGGTATTTATTTAGTCATTCGTGAACTCGAAATTCTTTTTTGATAAGTGACCCTTGACTGATAGTAATGACTCATTGAACGTCACTTTGCTCTTGTTTCCTGGTTTTTCATTAACGGCGTATCACGATGGAGGAATTATTATGCGAGTTTAGGGATGAGATTATTTATTTTATTGCATATTCTGAAAACTGATAATAGTGTCAGTGGTACTGTCCTTTTTTTTAACGTTTACAAATATTAATAAAGTGCCATATTTGTTTATAAGTCTTTAGAGTACTTCTCCTTTGGGTGGAAATATTGAGTTTTTAGAAATTTTCTTCTTTCCTTCTTGTGCTGCATCACAGTGAGAGAGGGATTACAGTACTTCATAGTAAAAAACAATAATAATAATAATTATTGTTGTCATAAAATTTATTAAGGATTATTCTGGAATAAAATGCAGTTAAAACTCCCGTTATATATTACCCGACGTTTCGTCAGCGCGCTTTGGACATTTTCAAGGGACTAAAATCTAAATTAGAATTAGATTACAAGATGTATTATTATTATTATTATTATTACAAGATTTATTATTGTTAATAATAATGTTTTCAGAAACTACAAGTGGAGACCAGCGAAGTTCAGAACGCACTCTTGTCTGAGGATCCTCACAACCAGTTGGCCATCGCTTACCATCTGATCGTTGACAACAAGCGTTTCGTCGACATTAACACGATGTACAGGTTAGTTCGCGCGTGGTCGGAACAGTGGTTTAACTAGTCAGTGAAAAAAATCACGAGAGCGAAAACAGTTCTAGGTTTATAACTATTAACTAGACCAAGTTTTGATGTAGGAACACTTAGTTTCTTTCTTTGATCTTTTTCAGTATACTACATACAGACATTATTATTATATATACTCGTATACGTTATAGGGGTTCTGTGTAACTAGGGATTTCATGAAATTCCTAAAATGTTCAAGGATTTCATGTAAGGTTGTCGTCGTGATATTTTCGTTAAATCTACGGGAAAATTATTGAATGCCCGGTTAAGTCAACTGTACGCCCTTGACGATTGGTTAGGTTAAGTCGTGATATTTTCGTTAAAACTAGCGAAAATATCACGACTTAACCTGCTCTATATTAATGCTCCATATTCAGTATAAATATTTAGTTCGTTTTTCTCCATTTTCAGCATACGAGATTTTTACAACCCAAGTTCACCCCCTCCTCCTGTGACCCCTTCTTTCAGCCCGTCGGACCCCAGCCCTATCAAGCCTCACCCGGAGAGAATCGCTCGTAAGGAGATTGTGGAAAAGAAAAATCGGTGTTATCTGCTATCGATCATTTTACCTTTCCTTTTCACGTTTTGACGAATGAATTCAGCTTTTTAAGTTTTACCAGGAATGGATTTGATTATTTATATATATATATATATATATATATATATATATATATATTAATATATAATATATATATATATATAGGGTGTCCCATAAGTCCGGCATCATAGGAAAAATAATAAAAAAAGGCAAAACAAAAGCTTTTATTTACAGAACGTGCTCAATATGTCCACCATTGTTTTCAATACACAAATTCAGACGTGATACCCAGTCAGCAAGCACACGGTGAATGATGTCAGGAGTAATGGTGTTACATGCCCCAATAATGCGCTGCCGCAAATGTTCAACACTCCTAATTTTCTCTGCGTATACCAGAGCTTTCAAGTGGCCCCAGAGATAAAAATCTAGTGGCGTGAGATCCGGGCTTCTAGCTGGCCATTCCACAGGCCCTTGACGTCCTATCCAATGACCAGGGAATTGTTGGTACAGGTATTCCCTTATTGGGTGCTGTAATGTGCAGGAGCGCCGTCTTGCTGGAACCATGTTGGGAAATTTCCTTCTTCGTTCAAGACACTGGGAAATGCCTCTTCCTTGAGCATACGTAGGTAGGTGCCTCCAGTGACATGTTCATCGAAAAAGGGGGGGGGGGGGCTATGATGCGATCCTTCCAAATGCCACACCATACCATCACCCTAGATGCACCTTGTTCCTTTGAAGAGGTATACCAGTGAGGGTTGTTTTGAGACCAGTAGCGGGTGTTCTGTCGATTTACCTCACCATTTCCATAAAAAACAGGCTCGTCACTGAACAGAATGGCGGACGGGAAATTGGCATCCCGATCATATTCTTCCGTAGCCCATTCACAAAATTCCATCCGCCGGTCGGGATCATCTTCGCTTAATTTCTGTAGGATCTGAAGTTCATATGGATGCCATTTGTGAGCCTGAAGAATGCGATGGATGCTACTTTTCGACACTCCTGTCTCGGCGGACAATCGCCAAAGAGACTTATTGGGACTTCTGTTAAAATGAGCCAGGATAGCAGTCGCTGTATCATCGTCAGTGGACTTCCTTGAAGGTCCACTGCGTGGTTTATCTTCTATGGATCCTGTTTCCTTAAACTTTGCAACAAGTCTGCTAACACGACTCTGTGTTATTGGCTCGCGGTCTGGATGCAGTCTGTTAAATTCAGCAGCGGCCTCTCTCTGACTCCGATTTCCTATGAGGAGAATTATCTGGATTCGTTCTTCCTTGCTCACAGACATTATGGCCTGTGAAAAGAGAAAAATATGAATTATGGTTTGTAGAAATAGAAAAATATGAATTTCTCCTATGATGCCGGACTTATGGGACACCTTGATAATGTGAATATATCACGAAAGCGCTCGGACTTTGTGTTTCCTTTTCCTTGTGGTTGTTTGCTATATAATATATATATAATATATATAAATATATATATATATATATATATATATATATATATATATATATATATATATATATATATATATATATATATATAGTCGGTTCTAGTTGATGTTATTAGATGTTATTAATGTTTTATCTTTGCAGCCCTCCGTGATCGTGCTTTCAGTGGAGACCGAGGTTTGTCGAAAGGAACTCCGGTGAAAAGAGCAAAATGGCACTTAGGTGAAGTTTTTAAATGTTTCTGAATGTCGTAATTCATTATTTTATGTAAACGTTTCGTGGTACTGACTGGCACTGATGCTGTTAAAATAGGATCGTGATATCTCTGAATTACGCAGTGGTCGTTCGTGTACCTCTTCCTCCGTCATGTCGTTCCCGTTTCATTCTTTGCCCAAGACTGATGGGGCGTGGTTCGGATTCCACGTTAAACTGTAGGTCTAAGGTGGAGTGAAAAGCTTGACCTTCGTCAGAATGAACAATTCGGGCGGAAGCTAACCAAAGGTTATACAACCGAAGTGTGTAGAGGTGGAAAAGAAAGCCCAGAAGCTGTTGGGTTATAGCAGGAGGCAATTTTAGTTTCGGAACAAGGAGATTGTGCTCTCTCTGTACAATTCCCTGGTTCAGCCGCACCTGGAGTATGCTGTGCAGTTCTGGTCGCCCACCCTCAGGAAAGATATTGAGAGGCTGGAGTGCAGGCGAGGGCCACAAAGTTAATCCCTTCCATTAGGCATATGGGCTACAATCGACGCTTACGCGCCTTGAACTTGTTTTTGCTGGAAACTCGGAGGCTGCGCGGTCAACTTCCGAGCGAGGTTTTCAAGTTCTTACGCGGGTTCAACGATGTCGATTTTAGAAGCATGTTTAGTTTAAATGATAACCCAACTGCAACAATGGTTGGAAGTTGGATTTGAAAAGGTTTAGGATTTGTGTGTGTGGGAATTACTTTACCTGTAAGATCTGTGACACGTGGAACGGGTTACCTTCAGAAGTTGTGAACAGTTCCTCTGTGGATCAGTTCAATAAAAGGTTAGACTGAATCTTGCACACTATTTGAGGGTGTAGGAAATTTTCCTTGGTACCTCCTCGGTTTGGGCCGCAAGGCCTTTTGAGGTACTTCTTTTCCTTGTAATTCTACAGAAGTAAAATATTTACAAGGGATGGAAACGCTAAATTCACATCTGGATTTATTTATGAATAGATTTCGCGAGTTATCAACAAATTTTGTAAAAAAAAAAAAATTAAAAGTTAATTCTTATAAACTTTTGATTTTTAGTAATTTGAAATTTAAATGAAGTGAAAAAATTATAAACTTTGATATTTAAACCTAGAATGTAATCTTAAGGTTAGATTTGATAAGAACGATTACACAGGCCTGCGAATGAGAACTTTTGTAAGAGTTGTTTTCTTACTAATAACCGATTTTGTTATTCAAAAACAACATAAATAAATATTATTTATTTCAATTTATATTAGGTACCTATTTCGCTTTGTTATACTAATTACAAATGCAAAAAACTTTAAAAAAATAGTAGACTATTAACACTCAATTACATATTCATCTTTATTTGTCCTGACTTTTCTTGTGAGAATGTACGCGCTGTTCCTTTTCTTTTATGTAATAATTCTGGAGTATCCCGTTTCAACAGCAAGCAGTAATCAGCCATCATGCTGATGGCCCACCTTCCCTGATAACTCTTCTCCATTTCTTTGATATCTTGGTGAAACCGTTCTCCTTGTTCTTCGCTTAGTGCTCCGAGATTCTCAGGGAAGTAATCCAAGTGTGACTGTAAGAAATGTAATTTTAAACTCGTATTACAACCCAACTCTTTGAACTTATTTAGCATGTTGTTCACAATGTTTTGATAATTTGGGTCCTTGTTGTTCCCCCAAAATTTGATAACATCCTTAAAAGCAATCTACGCTTCTTTTTCCAAGATTGTTCATTGTTCTTTCAAAGTGTTCATCCAAAGTCAGTTTTCTAATCTGGGGACCAACGAAAATTCCTCTCTTCAATTTTGCTTCCGAAAGAGTTGGGAATTTACCACACAGATACTTAAAACAATCTCCATCTTCGTCCAAGGCCTCAACAAATTGCTTCATCAATCCCAATTTTGTGAAGCGGAGGTAAAAAGACTTTCTTCATGTCAACCAAACTTTCACGTTGAATGTTTTTAGAACCAGGTGTCAGGTTGACTCTGCGTGGCCATTCCTTTTTTATCCATTGCTGAGTTCTTGCTCGGCTATCCCATTCACACAAAAAACATGGGAACTTCGTATAACCTGGTTGTTGACCTAACAACATACAAATCACTTTTAAGTCTCCACAAAGTAGCCAACCGTGTTCTTTGTATTTAACCTCAGCTAGAAGAAGCTCAAGATTTTTGTACGTTTCCTTCAAGTGAACCGAATGAGCCACAGGAACGGATGCATACGAGTTACCATTGTGAAGAAGGACGCCTTTTAGACTTCCTTTGGAGGAATCAATGAAAAGCCTCCTCTCATTTGGGTCATAGACTGCAGCGCCTAGCTTTAGTATTTTATTAGTTCCGAAACATTGATGCAATATACCAGTGAATTTTCTCGAGAAAAATATTGGATGAATTCTTTTTCTCGATTTCTGTACCAGTAAAATGACGTCCCCGGAGAAAGCAAGTTCTTTGCTCGAAGTCTGGATCTCAAAATCTCTGAAGAATCCTTCGGGAGAGAGAAATCTCTTAGCAAGTCATTAAGTTCACTTTGTGTAAACAATTGGGGTTCACCAGATGTTTCGGTTTGAAAACAATCAATATCATCGTTTCCATCGTCATCAGACACTGAATCAGATGAAGTTATATCAAGAGTATTTGGTTTAGTAGGTACAGGTATACCATGTCCATGAGCAACAGGTCTTATAGCAGACAAAGTTTGGATAAGAAATTTCCTTTTTATTTTTAGTATTGTAGCCTTGCACGTTACATGAACAAAAATAGCAGTCATTGCTGTGATATCTAGGTTCACGTCAGACCATTGGAATCCCAAAAGGTAAAGAATCCTTTTTACCTTTACTTCACAGTCTAAGTTGTTCAACATAAACGCTGGAAACTTTATGTGGAGCCCATGATTTGTCTTGATCCCCAAGTTTCATTCCGAAGTATGCATAGTATGCTTTCTTGACGAAGTCTGTAATATCTCGCCTTTGTTTTTTCACAGAAAATGTTTGGGCTATTTACACACACTAGTTGCCATAGCGACAAATAAACAAATTTCAAAAGAGAAATAGTCACCGCGCACCCTTGAATAATAAAAAAACAATGATCTCGCACGCACTAGACAGACTGACTCATCTCGTGGCTTGTCAATCAATCACATACTAGCGGTGCGTTTCTCGAATGTTCTAGAAGGCGCTATGACGTCACTTCTGATCTGGAAGCATTTATAGGCAGTATTTTTTAATCAAAATTTAATAGTCAATTTTAATGAAAATTACTTACATATGTAATATGACATTTTGTGAAAAATCTGTACGTGATGGCGAAAAATGAGTATTATTTTCGGAATCAGCATGCGAAAATTAGTATACAGGGTGTCCCATAAGTCCGGCATCATAGGAGAAATAATAAAAAAAAGGCAAAACAAAAGCTTTTATTTACAGAACGTGCTCAATATGTCCACCATTGTTTTCAATACACAAATTCAGATGTGATACCCAGTCAGCAAGCATACGGTGAATGATGTCAGGAGTAATGGTGTTACATGCCCCAATAATGCGCTGCCGCAAATGTTCAACACTCCTAATTTTCTCTGCGTATACCAGCGCTTTCAAGTGACCCCAGAGATAAAAATCTAGTGGCGTGAGATCTGGGCTTCTAGCTGGCCATTCCACAGGCCCTCGACGTCCTATCCAATGACCAGGGAATTGTTGATACAGGTATTCCCTTACTTGGGTGCTGTAATGTGCAGGAGCGCCGTCTTGCTGGAACCATGTTGGGAAATTTCCTTCTTCGTTCAAGACACTGGGAAATGCTTCTTCCTTGAGGATACGTAGGTAGGTGCCTCCAGTGACATGTTCATCGAAAAAGAAGGGGCCTATGATGCGATCCTTCCAAATGCCACACCATACCATCACCCGAGATGCACCTTGTTCCTTTGAAGAGGTATACCAGTGAGGGTTGTTTTGAGACCAGGAGCGGGTGTTCTGTCGATTTACCTCACCATTTCCATAAAAAAACAGCCTCGTCACTGAAGAGAATGGTGGACGGGTAATTGGCATCCCGAGCATAGACATTATGGCCTGTAGAAAGAGAAAAATATGAATTATGGTTTGTAGAAATAGAAAAAATATGAATTTCTCCTATGATGCCGGACTTATGGGACACCCTGTATAAGTGATAAAATATTTCGGACAACAAAACCGTCGCAGGCCTGTTTTATTAATAAAATTGGAGCAAGCTAAGAATGATGAATTCGTTAGATTTAAGTTAGTGCTTACCAATTCTTACTGTTTTTCAGTCCATAGCTTAGGGCCCTAATTACTAACCCAACCAATCCGAATCAACTTAACCTAGTCTAATCTAACTTAGCCCAACAAACTCAATTTAACATATTACAAAACTGCTATGGACTCTGTCTCTGAACATATTCTGGATAGTAAAGATTTTCCCAAAAATTATAGATTGACTTTTTCACATTTAATTCAGCAGCGAAGGTTTTAATAAATATGAAAAGACGTAGTATCACTAATAGGTCGATCACGGGGCCCGCGTTTGTAATGAGCAGGGAAAGAGCAAAGAACGTCTAAATCGAGGCTACTCGATCTTTTATAACCCTCAGAGGTGGAGAATGAAGAGGTTCAAGGTCCACTTACCTTAGGGAGGGGTCTCGAGCCTATGCACTAATAAGAATGTATTTCGTTGGGACTTGGGGCGGAGGATTTCGTAAAATTAACTAATTTGAAGTAATTGGAATGGGGAGCTTCCGGGAGTCCACGAGTGGAAGCTGCAGTATAATTTTGTGGTATAAGACATTTCTCGTTGATGGATTTGCAGAAATTAAAGGTAAAGGGCGCCAGGCTGGTGCGTTTACGGGTGGTATAAAAGAGTTATTCGAAATTGTTTTACGTTGAAAGCAAATAAGGTTGTAAACGAAAGTTTTGTTGAATTTAACGGAAGGTTATGAAGTGGTCGGATAAAGCTGGAATTCATACCATAGGGAGGGTATTATAAGTGGAGTCGATTTATATAACCCTCATCTGTGGGAATTATAAGTTAAATAAAAATTAATTATGCAAATGAATATCAGTATTATAAGATACATTCCTGTAAGTGCTCAGTCAGTAATTAATGACATGACGAAGTTAGATGACAATGTAAATGGAAGACAAGAATTTATGATATATATATATATATATATATATATATATATATATATATATATATATATATATATATATATATATATATATATATATATATATATATATATATATATACTGGTCAGAAAAAGAAACGCAATTTCTGAGATTTATTAATAAACATGAGGACTCAGCATATAGTAAATGATTCTTTAACATAACAAACAGTCAATAACGCGTATGGCCACCCCTAGCCACAATGCAGGCTTGGAGTCTGGCCCTCATCGACCTCAACAGTCTCTGCAGGAAAGCAACAGGGATGGCCCTCCACTCTTCAATAATTGCATTGGTCAGTTCCCTGATGTTCTGCGGCTGATGCTGACGACTGCGAACTCGCCGTTCAAGTTCATCCCATGCGTGCTCTATCGGTGACATGTCTGGGCTGAAGGCTGGCCATGGTAAGGTCTGCACCTGTTGTCCCCGGTCCTATTCAAAGGAGTGACATAACGAAGGAGTGACATAACGAAGGAGTGACATAACGAAGGAGTGACATAACGAAGGAGTGACATAACGAAGGAGTGACATAACGAAGGAGTGACATAACGAAGGAGTGACAAATCGGAGATAAAATGCAAAGGAGTGACACGAAAATACCGTAACGAAGGAGTGACATAATTCCTAACCTGACATAACCTAAAAACTGTAATAAATAAAATAAATAAAAAATAATTTTTTTTTATTTATTTATTTTAGGTTAATTGTACGGCATCGACGATTGGTTAGGTTAAGTCGTGCTATTTTCGTTAAATTTTAAATAAATAAATAAATAAATTTTAAATAAATAAATAAATAAATAAATAGCACCATTAGATTCCTTGTAAAAAACTGGTTATTATCACTTGATCGTTGTTGTCATTTTATGTTTATGTTTCTAGTTTTTGAAATAAAATCTTAATTTTAACAATTCTAACAAATTTTGTTTTTTTAAATAAAATTTTAATAATTATACTCCTTTGAATTTTATCTCCGATTTGTCACTCCTTCGTTATGTCACTCCTTTGTTATGTCACTCCTTCGATACAGACCCGTTGTCCCTGCAGGTACGCCTGCACTATCCTGGCTGCATGAGGTCTGGCATTGTCCTGTTGCAGGAGCACCAATTCTGGATGTTGCCTCATGAATGGAAGAACATGTGGGTGAAGAATCTCATCCCTGTAGCGCTGGTCAGTCAGAGCTGATAGGCCCACGATAGGTCACGGTGCTGATAGGCCCATTGCAGGCGTCGTTGCCTTCTTGCATCAGTGAGAAAAGGACCTCTGTAAGGCCTGCGGGATCGGAGTCCTGCATTAAGGAGTCGGTTTCTGACGGTCTGGTCACTAATTCTGTTGTTGTGGATACCAGGTGTCTCTCTGGCTGTCTGACGAGCATTCCGCTGCCGATGACGCAGGTGCTGCAGTACAATGTGGCGATCCTGGCGTTGGGTCGTCACACGAGGTCGCCCACGTCTTGGCAGGTCCTGAACACTTCCTGTGGCATTGTACCGTCTAACAAGCCTAGAGATTGTGCTGGGATGCACATGCATTCGTTGTGCAACTTGGACAGCAGACATGCCTGCATCCAACATGCCCAAGGCACGACATCTGTTGACCTCTGAGAGTCGTGGCATGCCTCAATCGCGGGAAAAAGTTTGGTTTTCTCAACGGGCAGTGTGTATTCTGTGAAGTCAAAGAAAAAATGCATGCCTTCATAAAGAATACATTCAATTTAATATCTGTTTATTGTTTGTAACAAAATGGCGTCTTAGCCGGGATTAGTCAGGTTTAAAAACATGCACTAAGCGGCTTTAAAAGATTTGAACAAACATTTAACCATAATCTTGAAACTGTGATAATACCACTAACAACTTAAATTTTACACCATATGCAAGCTAATTGCGTTTCTTTTTTTGACCAGTGTATATATATATATATATATACACAAACTCAGAATGGTTCCCTGAGAAAATTATATGTTAAACACAGACCGTGCATGGAACAAGGAACTCTTCTGGGAAAATTAAATCCACTGTAGTCCGAATAAGTAATGGTAAATGACAAATACCATAGTTTTTCTTTTTCATGATGTTAGCCCGACGTGGGCAACGGGTCTCGCAAAGAGATCCCATAAATATAGCTTCCCTCACCAGCTATCTGCAAAGCAGACAGGATCCAGCTTTGGGACATGGATATATATATATATATATATATATATATCCCTTTGCTTTGTCCGGAGCTATTGGGCGCGTCCCTCTGTGGCGAATGTGGGAATACAAATTTCTTCGGTGTAAGGGCTTTCTCTCCCCTCGTGGACCATTGGGCCCGTTTGGGGACCCGGCTGATCTCCTGCTTCTTTTTCTTTCTTTCTCCTTTAACCCATTCTTTCTGGCTTCTCCCTGTTTTTTTGGCGTTGTTCTTTGGACCTTGATTTTGACCCTTTCCTTGGCCCTTGGGTGTGGGAGGTGGTTGCCCTGCACCCTTGTCGCTTTCCAACCAAACCCAAACCCGGTCCCTGCCACTTTTCACCGCGCGTTGGATGAGAGTGGCCGCCTTTCAGAGACTGGGTGCGGGTGTATCTCCCCTGCGTGACATCCATCGGCGGTGGGACCAAGTGTGCCCACACTTCGCCTTTCCGTTGTTGGAGTCGGTGGTGGCTGGATGCGCGCGGGGGATGAAGTTCTTTTTTGTTTAGCTATGGACACTTCCCCCCCCCCCCCGGCTTACGACTACTGCTTCTCATTCCCGGACTACTACTCCTCTCAACACTCGGGTGGTGGGCAACCAGGCCCTCGAGTTCTTTACCACTGGAAGACCGCAACCTAATGGGGTTGACCCCCCTGTGGAAGCGGAACGCTTGCACTCTCCTTTTCCGTTGCCGACCCCAGTCCGTCCCTCGACTACGCCCTTGGACCTACACTCTCTAGAGCAGGGGCCTCGCCCCAGCCCACTTCAGCCACCTTCGGGCAAGTCAAGTTCCACCGAGGACTTGCCCCCACAACCCGGCTTCTTGCTCTCCCCATATGCCCCCCTCACCCCCGTCAGCCCACCTCCCCGCGGAGAGGCCTCGCGGCGGACGGGGGAGCCGGCATTCACGGCCGTCCTATGACCGTTGAATTCCAGTACATTTCGACTCTACAGCCTCCCTCTCCCTTCCAAGTATCCACAAATTCCTGGTGATTCGGCCTACATCTGGGTCCCTCCCGAACAACTCTGAACGGACGTTCCAGGCGATCCGAACCCACAGCAACTCCAGCCGCTATGACGTACGCCCACAGAGGGATGGCTCCCTCCTCGTAAAATCACGCTCAGCCGCAGAGACGAAAGCCCTACTCTCCATCACTGAGGTCCTTGGATGCTCGGTGTCCGTTTCCCCACACCCTCGCCTGAACCAGAGTCAGGGCACTATTTACGCCACCCGCCTACTGTCGGTCGCAGTGAACGAGCTCCTGGAGGACCTCGCACCCCAAGGAGTACTAAGATCTATCGTTTCACATCCCGACAGGGAGGCACCCCCTCCCCCACCCCACGTCTGCTCCTTACTTTAACTCACTAATCCCCCCTGGCCGTATTGTATGGGGTATGGGAGACCGCGCCTCATGCGAGTTTTCTATCCGCCCATACGTCCCAGACCCGACCCGTTGCTTCAAATGCAATAAATTCGGACACGTCAGCTCCGCTTTGTCGACAGCCGCATCCATTATGTGTTCACTGTGGACGACTCGCCCACCCTGACAGGTGCCCCAACACACCCAAATGCTCCAACTGTGAAGGCGCACCCCTCTTCATCCCGAGAATGCCTTTTCTTCAGGTTCGAGAAGGAGGTCCGAGGCCTACAGGTGACGGACTTCCTTAGCCCCCGTGAGGCACGCGACAGGGTGCGGAGTCGGGAGGTGAGGCCGGGGGTGTCCTATGCCGCTGCTCTCGGCTCTATCATCTCGGCACGCCGCCCTGGCCTGCCGCCGAAACCCCCCCCAGCCACTGCTCCTGTTCCCCACAAGCAAATCCTCGCAGGACCCGACGGTCCCCTGTCCCCCCACCGTTCCTCTTCTTCCCGCACCTCACCTGCCACGAATCCCCCAGGAGTCTGGGACCAGGGTTTCCAGGTCCCAGCCACCTCAAACCCTGCCTTCCCAGTACTCCCTGTACACGCCCGAACCTGCCGCCCGGAGCAAGCCGTCGAGGCGGAGACGCCGGAGCGTGTCACCAGACCCTCCGGCCTCCCAACGTCTCTCTCCCTCTTCCCCTAAGACCAAGAAGACGGCTCGGACCCTTACACCGCCCACCACGCCCACTATGTCCATCTCTCCCCATCGTAGAAGTCCCACCATTCTACCCCCACAGACTATGACAATAGTGGCCGAAATCCACGACCCGCCCTGTACGACGAGACCTAGCCCAGTGGATGCGGCTCTGGCGCAGCTGCACGGTGTGACCGAGGGAAGCTCGGCTGCGCCCACGCCCATGAGTCTCATAGATCTGCCCTTGCCTCCTGGTGCCATTTTCTCCACCCCTCCACGAGACCACTCTGGTTCACCTCCTTCCACCCCCATCGTACCTACCCCCCCAACATCCCCGACCCCCCCCTTATCAGCTACCCTGAGTACGCCCTCCCTCCCACCCGCCCGGTAGCGGGGTAGCGCCCCTTTTGGGGTTAACGTGCCCCCCCCTGGCCCGACCATAGAAGCCCGACAAGGCACTGACCCGCTCAGCCCACGATGTTCCTCTGCCTGCCGTGATCCACGCCTCCGGTCTCGCTCGGCCGACTCGACCCCGCAACCTCCGCAGGGTTCGACAGGCCGACCGATTCCTTCCCTGGTGAACGGTAGATAGCCAGCCATGCTCCCGACCCAGCCTTCAGTTTCGCGAACTCCAGATCTCCCTTCACACTCCAACCTCCTAGCGCCTACACCTTTACCCATCCCCCTTCATCAACTAATGGATCCCCCGAAAACCACAATAGTCCACTGGAACTGTCGAGGAATCTTTGCAAACTATGAAGGCCTTAACTCCTTGATTGCCACTTCCCGTCCGGTGTGTGTCTGTCTCCAGGAGCTAATCCTGGGGACCAGGTCCATGCCCTGCCCCACTGGTTATTTCTGCGTCGCCACCCCGCCTCCTACCTGCACTCGAAGGGGAGCTGCCATCCTCGTCCACCACGCAGTCCCCTTCTACAATCTCTCCATCCGGTCCCCGCTACAGGTGACTGCCGTCCGGCTCTCCCTGGATAGACAGTACACCATTTGTTCAATCTACCTTCCCCCCCACGCTCAAGTCTCCCGCGACGACCTGGTGGAAGTCGTGGAACAACTCCCCAGGCCCTTCCTACTACTGGGCGATTTCAATAGTCGTCACCCCTTGTGGGGCGACACACACTCCACCTATATGGCCCCAACCCTGATATCCGTCATGACCGAGCTCTCCTTCGAGTGCCTCAACGATGGCTCTCCTACATTCTACCATGCCACCACCTGCACTCCATCCTGTATAGACCTGTCCCTCGTATCAACTGATGCCCTCCTAGACTTCACGTGGCAAGTCCTCCGAGAGGACTATGGCAGTGACCATCTCCCCATTCTACTCACCCTCAATCGACCCGACCAGACCGTACGGGTACCGGTAAGGTGGGTTACCACCAACGCGAATTGGGCCCGCTTCCGCGACAACACATATACCACCCTTACAACTGCCCACTTCCCATCCATCGACGAGTGCGTCGCATACTTCGAGTCCGTCGTTCTAACGGCCGCAAGCACAAGCGTACCACAATCCTCCGCCTACCCCCGCGCCCGACGGGTTCCTTGGTGGACCCCGGAGTGCGCGGAGGCCGTGCGCGCCAAGAAGAAGGCAACTCGGCGCTTTACCGGACGCGACTCCCCATCCATCGCACGGAGATGCAGCGGGTCAGGGCCATCGCCCGCCGCACAATGAAGACAGCGCGCCGAGCCTCTTGGCGTGCCTTTGTGTCCGGCATTACCGCCAACACACCTTCGGCTACCATCTGGAAGAAGGTGCGGGGCGTCGAGAGGCGACATGTCCCCTCCCGACCCCCGGTCCTCCGGACAAACGACGGACTCCTATGTGAGCCCAAGTCGGTGGCAGACCACCTTGCTTCTACCTTCGCCGCCGTTTCTTCCTCTGCAGCCAATCCCGTACCCGCCCCTGACGATAGCCCCTCCCCACCGTCCATAGACAGCACCTACAACCGATTGTTTACCATGCGTGAACTACAGACGGCACTGGCCTCTCGACGATCCCCTTTCCCGGCCCGGACGGTATTCCGTACGGCATGATCCAACACCTCCACTCTACCTTACAAATTTTCCTGCTAGACCTATACAATCGCATATGGATAGAGGGTGCCTTCCCCTTTAGGTGGAAGGAGGCCCACGTCATCCCTATCCCCAAGCCCGGCAAAGATTCCCTGGACCCCACAAACTACAGACCAATCGCCCTGACGTGTTGTGCCTGCAAGATCCTCGAAAAAATGGTCGCTACGCGATTATCGTTCGTCCTTGAACGTACCAATTCCTTCCCGTCTACCCAGTCCGGCTTCAGACAATTCCGCTCCACCACTGATCCCCTCCTGCTTCTCAGCCGAGACATACAGGATGCCTTCGACAATAGACAGTTCGTACTGTCAGTTTTCTTCGACATCCAGAAGGCCTATGACACCACCCGTCGAGCAATGATCCTCGGTCAGCTCCGACATCTGGGCCTTGTCGGAGCCATGCCTACCTTCATCAGGGGCTTCCTTACTTCTCGGACCTTTAAAGTCCGGGTGGGCTCAGTCCTCTCTGACACCTTTGTGCAGGAGGACGGGGTCCCACAGGGAAGCATCCTCAGTGTTCTCTGCTTCTCTGTCGTGATGAACACGGTCTCACAATGCCTTCCACCCACAATCCGCTCTTCCATCTACGCGGATGACCTTGCAATCTACTTCGCAGGGCGAGAACCGTCTGTCGTTCAACGGCAAATGCAGCTCGCCATCTACCGGGTGGAAAGGTGGGCGACGTCGGTGGGTTTCCGCCTCTCCATCCCTAAGTCCAAGTGTATGGTCTTCAGTAGAAGAAGACCCACAACCCTTCCTCTACCCTCTGTTACATTATACGGCAGTCCTCTTGAGGTGGTACCCTCCACGCGTTTTCTGGGCATGACCCTAGACCGACGGCTCAATTGGGTTCCCCATCTCAAGCACCTAAAGCAATCCCTTCGACGCCCCCTCGCTCTCCTGGATCACCTCTCTCACACCACATGGGGTGCAGATCGACGCTCTCTTCTTCGCCTTTATACTTCCATAGTACAGTCGAAGCTGGACTATGGTAGCGCAGTTTATGGTTCAGCCTCCAACGCCCGCCTCCGTATCCTGGACCCGGTACTTAATAGAGGCCTCCGCCTCGCCACCGGTGCTTTCCGCTCCTCCCCAGCCTCCAGCCTCCATGTGGAATGTGATCATCTCCCTCTCGCCCTCCGACGGGGTCTACTCCTCATGCGGACATACCTCCGTGCACAGAGGCTACCTTCTTCGCTTCTGGGCACGGCGGTTTTAGAACTACCACCTCAGGGACGGAGCTGGCACTTCACTGAAGCGGTCCGCTCTTTCCTTGATCTTTTCAACATGCCCGCCCCCTCAGTTATCCCCATTTCATTCAGCATCTACCCCCCCTGGATCCTAACCCCTATCAAGTTCTGCAAAGATCTGTGTTCCCTACCGAAGACTACCACGAGCGCCATGATATACAGGTCACTTTTCCGCGAACACGCAACCCAACACCCGGACGCAATCGCCATTTACACGGATGGTTCCCGCTCGGAAGCTGGTGTGGCCTCCTCAGCGGTGATTCTGTCCCAGCCGCTCTCCCGGAGCGTCGGCCTGCCCCGCGAGGCCTCCGTTTTTTCGGCGGAACTTTTCGCCATAACGGAGGCCCTCGATATTGTGCGCACCCACTCTGCCAGCTCTTTTGTCATTTATTCGGATTCCCAAAGTGCACTTCTCTCCCTAGAAAGATTTAACTCCCCTCACCCGCTCGTCTGTACCATCCAGCAGACCTTCCACTTTTTAACGATCTTCCAACATAAGACAATCGCATTCTGTTGGGTCCCGGCTCATGTCGGCATCCAGGGTAACGAGGCGGCGGACCGCACAGCAAAGACGGCCTGCTTGCTGCCGGCCTCCTCCCGACCCCTCCCCTTCTCCGACTTCTTCCCGGCTTTCCGCTCCCACTTCCGCTCCATATGGCAGCGGGAATGGGACCAGGCCACACAAAATAAACTCCACACGATCAAACCGCAAATAGGACACTGGGCTTCTTCATTCCACCGGTCCCGCCATAAAGAAGTAATCCTAGCCCGTCTCCGCATAGGTCACACCCGCATCACCCACGGACACCTTATGGCGAAATCGCCAGCCCCGCTTTGCTCTACCTGCCATACCCCTATCACTGTCTTACACCTTCTGGTGGAATGCTCAAAGTTGGCCGCTCTCCGTCGCAGGTGTTTCCCTCTCTCGGCCGAAAACCCCATACCCAACTGCCTACGATCTATACTCGCCGACGGCCCCCACTTTTCAGCGGAAGCCGTTCTCCTCTTCCTTACTCACTCCCATCTGCTCCATCGCATCTGAAACCGTACCCCTCCTACCCACTATCCATCGACTGACCCTTACTCATTCCCCTAGTCTACCGCCCCCAGCACAGTGACATCACCCACTCACTGCCTCGCCGAGATATGTACCGTCTCTTTAGGTACGAATCGGCGGTAAATCTGGGGGGAAAAAAAAAAAAAATTATATATATAATATCGAAGTTAAGCAACATTGGGTCTGGGTAGTAGTTGGATGGGAGACCGCCCTCCGCGCTCAAATTATGTAGCGACCCGTGGTTCGGATCCCACGTAAAGCTGTAGGTCCCCTCCGTCATATGACCTTGGATGTTGCGAAGGAGGTTAAACAACTCCAATAAAAAAAAATATACATATACACACGTGTGTGTGTATATATATATATATGTGTGTATATATATATATATATATATATATATATATATAACGGGTATGCCATAACAAAATGGTACATTTTAAAAAGGCTATAAAATCAACATTCGTCATTTAATTTTAATAAAACTTACACAGTAAAACACACGTATTTATCTATATGCAAACAAGTTTTCAGACTAAAATATCAAATAATTCAAATTCTATCAATATTTAATGAAAGAATATGATTCTTCTACTTAACATGCAAAATTTATTAAACCTTTTTAATATTTTGTTATAAAAATAATTTTTAACGTAAAATTTACCTGAAATTATTAAAAAAGAATTGTTCGAAATGCTTTCCTTCAATTTCAATAACTTTTTTATTCTTGGCCGAAATTCATCTATGGCTCGATTTACTTGTTCCTGTGGAAGCTCTTCCCATTTTTGAATGATGATCTCGCGTAAATGAGCAGCATCTTTTATCCTAGTCCTGTAGACTCGCTCTGCTAAGTTCTCCCATATTCCGGCCAAGAATAAAAAAAGTTATTGAAATGGAAGGAAAGCATTTCGAACAATTTTTTTAATAATTTCAGGTAAATTTTACGTTAAAAATTATTTAAAAAAAATATTAAAAAGGTTTAATAATTTTTGCATGTTAAGTAGAAAAATCATACGCTTTCGTTAAATGTTGATAGAATTTGAATTATTTGATATTTTCGTCTGAAAACTTGTTTGCATATATAGATAAATACATGTGTTTTATTGTGTAAGTTTTATTAAAATTAAATGACGAATTTTGATTTTATAGCTTTTTTTAAATATACCCTTTTTTATGGCACACCCTGTGTGTGTGTGCCTTTCACTATTTCAAATGTTCCGCGCGATGATTCCTCACTTCACGAAGGTCAACCGTGTCGCCCCTCCTCTCGAGTTGGCCTGGTGAAGTAGTGAGTTGGTTTCTTGTACTCTCCACCTCATATAGCCAGGTACGCCCGGCTCATCGGGGATTGTTTTGGTCCTCTCACAAAACTATTTTCTTTCAGCGTTAAGGATGTTCCCTGTCTAACCTTTAATTTGGGAACACGGCACAGTCATCCTTTTCTACTTTCTACTGTTGTTCGGGGAATTACAGGGTTCAGAGTAAATTAGGGACTAGTTTCTCCATTATTTTCCAAGTGTAAATAATGGTGTATGTATGGTAATAAAAACCCACTCTAATAGACAGTTTATTTCCACAACAGTTTCGATGCCCACTGGCATCGAAACTGTTGTGGAAATAAACTCTGTCTATTAGAGTGGGTTTTTATTATCATATTTTGACCTTCACGTAGAAAAAAAGTGAAGTTTTTTGCATTTATAATTGTGTGTGTGTGTGTGTCCTCCTTCCTAGTGAATATAGGTTTAATTCGCGTAACCTTTCCCAGTAGTTTAGTTCTTTGCACCCCTTGATCTTGTTTGTGAAGCTTCTCTGAATCCCTTCTAGTTGTCTAATGTCTTCTTTTTTATATGGGCATGTTAGGACCGAGCAGTATTCCAATTTGTCATAATGTTTCAGACCAACAAAGACCCTAGGATCCACTCATGGCTGGTCTACCTAACTGTGTTCGTAATCGTGTATTGTGTATGTCCTCCGTGGTGGCGGAGGGGACCTACAATTTTACGTGGGTTCCGAACCACAAGAACATAAGAAATTTATGTAAAAACTGCCGGTAAATTGGCAACGACCAATTTTTACGAAACTAAATAATTATCAATTTAAAACTAATTAATTATCGATTTAAAACTAAAGATAGAATCTCTGGATCCAGAGGATCAAGTCATAATAGACTACTATCCACAAATATGTTACACTATATATCTATTTATAACGGACATGGAAATATATCAGATCCAAAGAATCCAGTCAATTTCATTACGGTATCCATCAAGTCACGGTCCATATCGATTGCGGACCAAGTCAAAATTTACAACCATATACATTACAATATATACACTTAGGAGGGAAAGTGTAGGTGTGGCTGTAAAGAGGGTACAGTAATGTAGAAATGTGTGTGCACCCATTTTGGGTCTCCCATTTAAAGGTGTTTGTGGGGCAAGTGAAGATCATGAGTTTTTCAATACCTCACAGTACTATCGGGGGCACCGCTCGGCAGAGGAATCTCTTTAAATGGGGTGTGTAAGGACAGAGAGTATCCCCTAACCCAAGACGCTGCCTCCCTATATCCCACAACACTTGTGTTTAGCTGTGGGATCTATCCCCACAAAGCCTTAATTTTACTACCTTAAACTATACCCTTTCTATCAACATATGCGTCTAATCGATTTTTAAACATGTTTATAGACGTGCTACTAATTACTTCTACCGGCAAACTATTCCAGCTATTTACTATTCTATGCGTAAAAAAGTTTTTCGCAACTGCTGTCTCGAACCTTCTACTTGTCAACTTACACCCCTTATTTCTAGTCCTATTATATTGAGATATTTCGAAAAAACTCTATCTACGTTATCGAACCCATTCATAATATTGAAAACCTGGATTAGATCACCCCTTAACCTCCTAGTCTCGAGTGTTGTCAATTTTAACTCCTTAAGCCTATCCTCGTACGACTTTGACCTAAGCGACGAAATCATCTTAGTTGCTCGTCTTTGAACTCTTTCGATTTTGTCTATATCTTTGCGCATATGCAGATTCCAAAATTGAACCTAACATTTTGTTCGCCTTATTGACCGCTGCTGTACTTTGTTTCGCTACTTTTAAATCACCCGTGACTATAACTCCTAAATCTTTCCTTGACATACTATACGCAAAAATTACCGTTACGCGAACCTATATGCAAAATTTTGCACTTATCAACGTTAAATCTCATTTGCCATGCGACTGACCAATCAACGATTTTATTCAGATCTTCCTGAATTTTACCTCTATCTTCGTCATTAATCGCCCTACCACCCAGCTTCGTGTCATCCGCAAACTTTGAAACTGTACTGACTAGGCCGACATCTAAATCGTTAATATATATATAAGAAAAAGCAAGGGGCCCAATACAGAACCCTGAGGAACGCCACTCGCTACATTAGCCCAACACGACTCCGCTCCATCAACGACCACCCTCTGTTTCCTGCCTCGCAACCACTCTTCTAGCCAATTTATTACTCACCCCTGATTCCATGAGCCTTAGTTTTTTCAATGACACTTTTGTGCGGCACGGTGTCAAACGCTTTTTGAAAATCTAAATACACTACATCAACCGCCCGATGTCTATCGTAAACGTCAACCACGCTTTGGAAAAATTCTAAAAGATTAGTTAAGCAAGATTTGGGTATGATCAGTGTTTTCAGTAGAGGAATCATTATATTCCTATCCCTTCGTTTAAAGGTTCTCAGTATCTGCCCAGTTACTCTTTTTGCTCTGTTTACTACCATCTTATTTTGTGTTTCAAATTTCGCATCATCAGTCATTACGACCCTTGAGTCTTTTGCTTTAGAATTTCTCTGAATTCCCTGTCCATCTGGGGTATAATATTCTTTTTCCGTACCACAACAGCTGAAATTTCTCAGTGTTAAACTTAATATTTTTGTCTTCCGTCCACTTGTAGATTCTGTTCATGTCTGTTTGTAGAGATCCTATATCTTCTGGGTTTCTTATTTTTCTACTGATCTTTGTCATCGGCAAAGGATGTTACTGTGCTGTCTCTGGTAACGTCCTCATCTATGTCAGTTAGCATGATTATGAAGAGTAGTGGAGCTGATACTGTTCACTGAGCCGAGGAACTCTGATTCTGATGAAGATGCTCCTTGTACTGCAACGACTTGCCGCCGCTCACTAAGGAAATTATATATCCATTTCCCTACTTTTCATGTTATTCCCATATGCTTCAGTTTATGTATTATGATTCCATGATCATACTTGTCGAACGCTTTGGCAAAGTCTGTGTATATTACATCAGAGTTTTCATTACTTTCCAGTGCATCAATAATGTTGTTGTGTTCCATTAGTTGTGATAGGCATGATCTGCATGACCGAAACCCATGTTGGTTATCATTTAATTTTTTCTGAGTTTCCAAAAAGCCATAGATTTTCTGTCTAACTATTCTTTCAAATCCCTTCGCTTTGTCCGGAGCTATAGGGCGCGTCCCTCTGTGGCCAATGGGCGAATGCATCTTCCTTCGATGTAAGGGCTTTCTCTGCCCTCGTGGACCATTGGACTCGTTTGGGGACCCGATTGATCTCCTACCCTCCTACTTACATTTCTCTCTCCTCCTTTCCCCAACTCTTTCTAGTTTTGTTGTTTCCTCCCTTCCCGCATTTGGCTTTGTTTTGGACCTTGACTTGATTTTTTTTTCCTTGGACCTTGGGTGAACGAGGTGGTTGTCCTTCACCCTTGTCGCTCTTAAACCAAACCCAAGCCTGTCCCTGCCATCTTTCACCGCGCGTTGGATGAGAGTGGCCGCCTCGTAGGCACGGGGACTGGGAATGGGTGTATCTCCCCTGCGTGACATCTATTGGCGGTGGGACCGAATGAGCCCACGATTCGCCTTTCCCTTGTTGGAGTCGATGGTGGCTGGATGCACGCGGGGGATGAAAATTCTCCTTGTTTGCTATGGCTTCTTCTACTCGGCTAACGACTTCCGCTTCTAATACTCGGACTACTACTCCTCTCAACACTCGGGTGGTGGGCAACCATGCCCTCGAGTCCCATACCACTGGAAGACCGCATCCAGATGGGGTTGACCCGCCCCCTCTGGTAACTGATCACTTGCACCATCCTTTACCGTTGCAGACCCCAGCTTGTACCCTGAATATCCCCTTGGATATACACCCTCTGGAGCAGGGGTCTCGCCCCAGCCCGCCTCAGCTGCCTTCGGGCAAATCAAGTTCCACCCAAGATTTACCTACAAAACCCGGCTTCTTGCTCTCCCCGTATGCCCCCTCACCCGCCGTCGGCCCGCCTCCCCACGGAGAGAGCCCCGTGGCGGACGGGGAAGTCGGCATACACGACCATCCTATCGACAGTTGGATATTCCAGTCCACTTCGACTCTGCTGCCTCCATATCCCTTCCAAGTATCCACAAATTCCCAGAGATCCGGCCTACCTCTGGATCCCTTCCGACCAACTCTGAACGGACGTTTCAGGCGATCCGAGCCCGCAGCAACTCCAGCCGTTATGATGTGCGACCGCAGAGGGATGGCTCCCTCCTCATAAAATCACGCTCAGCCACAGAGACGAAAGCCCTACTCCATCACTGAGGTCCTTGGATGCTCGATGTCCGTTTCACCACACCCTCGCCTGAACCAGAGTCAGGGCACTATTTATGCCACACGCCTATTGTCAGTTACAGTGAACGAGCTCTTGGAGGACCTCGCACCCCAGGGTGTCACCAAGATTCATCGCTTCACATCCCGACAGGAAGGTACCCCCTTTCCCACCCCGCGTCTACTGCTTACCTTCAATAACTTAGTCTTTCCCGACCGTATTGTATTGGGTATGGGAGACAGCACGTCATGCGAATTCTCTGTCCGCCCATACATCCCAGACCCGACCCGTTGCTTTAAATGCAACAAGTTTGGACATGTTAGCTCAGCTTGTCGGTAGCCGCACCAATTGTGTGTGCGTTGCGGACAAATCGCTCACCCAGACAAGTGCCCCAACACACCAAAATGCTCCAATTGTGAAGGTGCACACCCATCTTCATCCCGCGAATGCCTGTTCTTCAGGTTCGAGAAGGTCCGAGGCCTGCAGGTAGCGGACTTCCTTAGCCTCCGAGAGGCACGAGACAGGGTGCGGAGTCGGAAGGTGAGACCGGGCGTATCTTACGCCGCAGCCCTCGGCTCTGTCTTCTCGGCACGCCGCTCTGGCCTGCCGCTCACAACCCCCTCGACCAGTGCTCCCCATCCCTCCCAGGGGGAGTCCTCGCAGGAGCTGACAACCTCCTGTCCCCCCACCATCCCTTCTCTCCACGCACCTCACGACTTCCTGTCCCCCACCATCCCTTCTCTCCACGCACCTCACCCGCTACAGATTCCACAGGAGTCTGGAACCAGGACACCCAGGCCCCACCCACCTCGAACCCTGCCCTCCCAGCACACACTGCACACACCCGAACCTATCCCCCGGAGTAAGCCGACGAGGCGGAGACGTCGGAGTGAGTCGCCAGACCCTCCGGACTTTCAATTTGTCTCTCCCTCTTCCCCTAGCTCTAAGAAGACGGATCGGACCTTCACACCGCCCACTTTGTCTATGAGGACCAAACCACCCCACCGCAGAAGTCCCATCAGTCTACCCCTACAGACTCGGACAATAGTCGCCGAAGTACATGACCCACCCCCCCACGACGAGATCCAATCTGGACAACATCCTCTTCCCCGAGGATCCAGTGGATGCGGCTCTGGCGCAGCTACACGGTGAGGGGAACTCGGCTGCGCCCGTGAGTCTTATGGACTTGCCCTTGCCTCCTGGTGCCATTTTTTTCTACCCCTCCACGAGAACACACTGGTTCATCTCCCACCCCCACTGTACCTGCTCCCCTAAAATCCCCGGCCCACACCCTGTTAGCCACTCTAAGCACGTCCTCCCTCCCACCTACCGGTTCCTTCTGGCACCCCCTATCGCCACCTGGGGTCCGCCGTGAGACCCCAGACAGGCGGGGAGGTACCAATTTTGGAAATAAAACGCCCCCCATGGCCTGAACACAAAAGCCCATCAAGAAACTTCTCACCATCGGAGCCCACGACGATCTCCAAGCTGCCGTGATCCGCGCCTCCGGTCCCGCTCGACCCACTCGACCCCGCGGTCTCCGCCGAGATCGACTGGCCGACCGATTCCTTCTTTGGTGAACGGCAGATAGCCAGCCATACTCCTGACCCATTCTTCGCCTTCGCGAACCTCAGATCTACCTTCACACTCCAACCTCTTCGCACCTATACCTTTACCCATCCCCGAAAACTACAATAGTACACTGGAACTGCAGAGGAATATTCGCGAATTACGAAGGCCTTAATTCCTTGATTGCCACTTCCCGTCCGGTGTGTTTCTGTCTCCAGGAACTCATCCTGGGAACCAGACCCATGCCCTGCCCGACTGGATATTCTTTCACTCGAAAGGGGGCTGCCATTTTCATCCACCACGCAGTCCCCTTCTACAATCTCCCTATCCGATCCCCCGTTACAGGTGGTGATTGCTACCCGGCTTTCCCTGGATAGACAGTACACCGTCTGTTCAATATACCTCCCTCCACACACTCAAGTCTCCCGCGATGACCTGGCGGAGGTGGTACAACAACTCCCCAGGCCCTTTCTATTACTGGGCGATTTCAATAGTCGCCACCCCATGTGGGGAGACACACTCCACCTATATGGCCCCGACCCTGATCAACATCATGACTGAGCTCTCCTTTGAGTGCCTCAATGATGGCTCCTACATTCTACCAATCTACCATGCCACCACCTGCACTCCATCCTGTATAGACCTGTCCTTCGTTTCGACCGATGCCGTCCTAGATTCCCCATGGCAAGTCCTCCAGGACGATTATGGAAGTGACCATTTCCCAGTTCAACTCACACTCAATTGGCCCGACCAGACCGTTCGGGTACTGGAGAAATGGATTACTGCAAAAGCTAATTGGTCCCCCTTCCACGACGATACATATACAACCCGAACGACTACCAACTTCCCATTCTCCGACGAGTGCATCGCATACTTCAAATCAAACGTGGTAGCGGCTGCGTGCTCTAGCATCCAGCGATCCTCCACCTACCCCCGCGCCCGACGGGTACCTTGGTGGACCCCAGAGTGCACGGAGGCCGTATGCGCCAAAAAGACGGCTACTCGACGTTTCTACCGTACGCGACTTCCCATCCATCGCACGGAGATGCAGCGGGCCAGGGCCATCGTCCGCCGCACAATGAACAGCGCGCCGAGCTTCTTGGCGTGCCTTTGTATCCGGCGTCACCAGTCACCACCACCACACCTTCGGCTACCATCTGGAAGAAGGTACGGGGCGTCGAGAGGCGACATGTCCCCTCCCGACCCCCGGTCCTCCGGACTAGCGACGGACTCCTATACGAGCCAAAATCAATGGCAAACCATCTAGCTTCTACTTTCGCCGCCGTTTCTTCCTCTGCAGTTAGCTCCCTCGTACCCGCCCCTAAAAATAGCTCATCTTCACCGTCCATAGACAGCTCCTACAACCGACTGTTCACCATGCGTGAACTACAGACGGCACTGGCCTCTCGACGATCCCCCTTGTCCCGGCCCGGACGGTACCTTACAAAATTTCCTACTAGACCTATACAACCGCATATGGATAGAGGGCGCCTTTCCCTCCCGTTGGAGGGAGGCCTACGTAATCCCTATCCCCAAACCCAGCAAAGATTCCCTCGATCCCACAAACTACAGACCAAGCGCCCTAATGTGTTGTGCCTGCAAAATTTTCGAAAAAATGGTCGCGACGCGACTATCGTTCTTCCTCGAAAATAGTAATTCCTTCCCGGCTACCCAGTCCGGCTTCAGACAATTTCGATCCACCACTGATCCCCTCCTGCTTCTCAGCCGTGACATACAGAATGCATTCGACAGTGGACAGTTCGTCCTATCAATATTTTTTGACATCTAGAAGGCCTACGACACCATTCATCGGACAATAATCCTTAGTCAGCTCCAAAGTCTAGGGCTCGTCGGAGCCATGCCGACCTTCATCAGGGGCTTCCTATCTTCCCGAACCTTTACAGTTCGGGTGGGCTCAGGGGTCCCACAGGGAAGCATCCTTAGTGTTCTGCTTTTCCATCGTCATGAACACAGTCTCAGAATGCCTTCCACCCAACATCCGTTCTTCCATCTACGCGGATGACCTTGCGTAGATGGTGGGCGACGTCATTGCGCAATAAGCCTTATGAAGATAGGATTAAAGTGTTAGACTTGTATTCACTCGAAACTAGGAGATTAAGGGGGAGCTTATTGAAGTTTTCAAAATCGTTAATAACATCGATAACGTAAATTTTGACAAATTGTTCACTTTCGATAATAGTAATACTCGCAATAACGGATTCAAGTTGCGTGGCAGACGTTTCATTACTAATATCGCTAAAAACTTCTTTACGTTTAAAGTAATTGATAAATGGAAGAATCTTCCCGCGTCAGTCGTTCATTCTACCAGCGTTAATGTGTTTAAGAACCGTCTTGACAGACATTTTAAAAATATTAACGTTGTTTAAAATTAAAAAAGAAAGTTAACAACAGGAGCTCTGGTGGTGGTGCTCGAGGATGAGTCTGTTGACGATGAATGCCAGCTTGTGACATGCCAGCGTGTGATGCCAGCAATAAAATTATTAAAAAAATTAAAAAAAAATTAGACTAACACGAATGTAGATGTAGCTCATAACGTAAACTAACTCACTTTTTGTTTAACTTTACCTACTTTTTTTTTTTTTTTTCCTTTGCATGTGTCTAACTCTTTTCTTGCATGTTTGTAGTTTGCATGGTATGACAGTGAGTTAAGACTGTGTTTGCATGGTTTGTAAGCGTTCTTATTTTACTTCTTTTCATCTTTCACCCCTCTCCTATTCTCTCCGACTATCTTTCTGACTTGTCGGCAGTGGCCGGCGGATGATGATGGTGAGACACTTTTCCTCTTTTTCTGAATGAATGTTAACCCATGAGTGATAGGTGTTGCTCTTACTTAACCCCTTATTCTCTTTTCTCTTAACCCGCTACTCTTTCCTTTCTCTCGGGCTAACCTTAGAGTGGATCGTAGGGTCTTTGTTAGCCTTAGCTTCTGTAGATCTGTAGATCTACTTTGCAGGGCGGGAGCCGTCCGTAGTTCAACGGCAAATTCAGCTCGCCATCTACCGGGTCGAAAGGTGGGCGACGTCGGTGGGTTTCCGCCTCTCCACCCCGAAGTCCAAGTGTATGCTCTTCAGCAGAAGAAGACCCGCAACCCTTCCTGTTCCTTCTGTCACGCTATGCGGCAATCCTCTTGAGGTGGTACCCTCCACGCGATTTCTGGGCGTGACTCTAGACCGACGGCTCAACTGGGTTCCTCATATCAAACAACTGAAGCAGTCCCTCCAGCGTCCCCTCGCTCGACTAGATCACCTCTCCCATACCATATGGGGCTCAGATCGACGCTCTCTCCTTTGCCTTTACACTTCCATGGTCCAGTCGAAGCTGGACTACGGCAGTGTAGTATACAGTTCAGCCTCCAACACCTGCCTCCGTATCTTGGACCCGGTCCTTAATAGGGGCCTCCGCCTCGCCACTGGTGCTTTCCGCTCTTCCCCAGCCTCCAGCCTTCAAATGAATTGCAATTACCTCCCTCTCGCCCTCCGACGGGGTCTGCTCCTCATGAGGACATACCTCCGTGCACAGAGACTACCCTCTTCGCTTCTATGCGCGGCGATTTCTAAACTCCCAACCCAGGAACGGAGCTGGCACTTCACTAAAGAGGTCCGCTCTTTCCTTGACCTTTCCAACATGCCCGCCTCCTCAATTATCCCCATTTCATACAACATCTACCCCCCATGGCTCCTCACCCCTATCAAGTTTTGCAGGGACCTGTGTGCCGTACCGAAGAATACCACGAATGCTACGGTATACAAGTCACTCTTCCGTGAACACGCAACTCAATACCCGGACACAGTCCCCATTTATACAGATGGTTCCCGTTCGGAGACTGGTGCGGCCGCCTCAGCGGTGATACTGGCCCAGCAGCTTTCTCGAGGCGTCAGCCTGCCCCGCGAGACTTCCGTTTTCTCGGCAGAACTCTTCGCGATTAAGGAGGCCCTCGACATAGTGCGCACCCACTCTGTCAGTTCCTTCGTCATTTATTCAGATTCCCAAAGCGCACTTCTCTCCCTAGAGAGATTTAACCCCCCTCATCCGCTCGTCTGTACCATCCAGCAAATCTTCCATTTTTTAACAGCCTTCCGACACAAGACAATCGCCTTCTGCTGGATCCCGGCACATGTCGGCATCCAGGGTAACGAGGAGGCGGACCGCACGGCAAAGTCGGCCTGCTTACTGCCGGCCTCCTCCCGGCCCCTCCCTTTCTCCGACTTCTTCCCGACTCTCTGCTCCCACTTCCGTTCCATCTGGCAACGGGAATGGGACCAGGCCACACAAAACAAACTTCACAAGATCAAACCGCAATTAGGATACTGGGCCTCCTCCTTCCACTGGTCCCGCTATAAAAAAGTGATTCTAGCCCGTCTCCGACTACCACTAGGACACACACGCATTACTCATGGTTACCTTATGGCTAAATCGCCAGCCCCGCTCTGCCCTACCTGCCATACTCCCATAACTGTCGTGCATCTCCTGGTCGAATGCCCAAACTTGTCCGCTCTTAGTTGCAGATGTTTCCCTCACTTGGCCGAAATTCCCGTACCTCAGCGTCTACAATTCATGCTCGCCGAGGGCCCCCATTTTTCGGAGGAAGCGATTATCCATTTCCTCACTTATTCTCACCTGCTTCATCGCGTCTGAGACCAGGCTCCTCATATCCACTACCCAGTAACTGAACATTACACACCCCCCGGTCTACCATCCGCAACTCAGTAACACCACCCACCCACTGCCTCGCTGAGATATGTACCACACTAGGTACGAATCGGCGGTAAATTAAAGAAAGAAAAAAAAAATTCTTTCAAATATTTTAGTGAGATGAGATGTAAGCGACACTGGTCTATAGTTTTTGGCCTCGGATCGATCTCCTTTATATATTGAGACTATGTTCGCGCTCTTCAGGATGGCCGGTATTTCTCCCATGTCTAGTGAGTCTCCATATCCAATATAGGGGCTCAGCGATTGCATTCTTGCAGTTTTTGATCATTGTTGGCATTCCATTTGTCCGGTACTGCCGCTGAGTGTGCTATTAGTTTCCCTATAGCTTGTGTAATATCATCTGTCGTAAAGTCGAAGTCCGTTATACTTCCCCTTGTAGTTCTTCAAAGAACGCGTTTCTATCGCATATCAGTTTGTCAGTGTTTGGGATACTGAAAGATGATTCGTACCGAGTTCTTAATATTTCGGATACTTCTGTTAGATCATCAGATAAAGCACTGTCTTCGTTTTTTAGAGGTCCAATAGTCGCATGATTTTTCGACTTCCTTTTTGCAAAATTATAGAAGCATTTTGAGTTAACCTTTATCACCTCTATAGCGTTACCTTCTTTTTCTGTATGCTTCTCAAATAGTTCCTGTATGACGCAATTGATATTCTGCAGTTTATTATTTAATATTTTGCAGTAACTCTCTTTCTCTTTCGGAACAATGACCTCTTTTGTCTCGAACCTGCTTCTCTTAAATCTTGTATTTTTGGGACGTGTCTTTCCACAACTTCCAGCGTCTTCTCCTCTAAGGTCGTTAGCATCTCTTCCGTTGTCTTGGCCTCGAAGATGGATTTCCAATCTATTACTTCCATGCTGGATGCAACATCTTCCCAGTTCATAGCTTTGGAGTGAAAATTAAAAATTTCGAATTTGTTTCTTTCTGTTGTTCGTGTTCTTTCCTTTCTTGTTGCTTTTATATTGGTTGTTTTTCAATAATGTTGTAATCCGATATTATAGTTGGGGATATTTCTACATTATCAATTAGGTTGCTGTCGTTTGTGAACACCAAATCCAGGCAGTTGTTTTTTCTCGTATTTTCTGTTATTTCTTGCGTTAACATAAATTCATCAGCCAGAGGTAGTAGCATTTTTACCTGCTCCTGGTCTTCCCGTGTGCCACCCTTGTCCTGGTGCATACATATATTTTTTCCTATCTTTTTATATTTCATGAATGGAAAATTAAAATCACCACAGAGAAAAATATTTGGGGTTGGAGAGTGTAGATCTTTTACCCGGCTTCTTACCTCTGTAATGGAATCAGAATTTTGAGGTTGGAGTGTTCGGGGGTCTGTACATTACAATTAGCACCATATTTAATTCTTCAGCTTTTGCTGCTACACATTCTACGTAGCTGTTTGAGGTACTTATAGTAATTTCTGCCATATGCCTTTCGCTTGTTTAAATAGCACATCCTCCTTTACGTCTCACCGTTCTGTCGGCTCGGAGGATGTTATAGTTGTCAATTTGTAATAATCAGTGCCGTAACAAGGGTGAGGCGAGTGAGGCACTTGCCTCGGGTGCGCAAAGCTGAGGGGCGCAGAAAAACTATATAAAATATATATCTATTATCCCAAGCACGCCATGCCATTAGGGAAAGGGCGCATTTCTATAAATTTTCAGTACTTTTCAGTACTTTATTTTCTGTTTTCCATCCATATTATTCGATCAGCGCTTTTCCAAACCGAATATTGCAAATCAGAAAACAGGATTGAATGAGTGGAAAAATTTAAACCGTATTGTAGAACATGAAAATTCAACTAATCATCGTGAAAATTTCTGTAAATGAAAATCCTTTCAAAAAAGACTTGTGCGGACAATGTAGCGATGATGCACTACAGAAATTTACCACTTAGAGGATCGTGTAGTGTTATAGGAATAGGGGGGGCGCAATTTTGTTATCTTGCCTCGGGCGCAAAATTAGCTAGTTACGGGTCTGATTTGTATTTCTTTTTTATCAATACAGAACTCTGTGTTCACAGTTCGCCTGGCAGTCCTTTAGATGGGTTTCCGTGAGGCATGCAAAGTCTGCTCCGGTTTCTTGCACGAGTCCTTTCAGGTATAAAACTTTGTCCGAGGAATGATTTGATTTAATGCCCTGAATGTTGGCTAGGATTATTTTTATTTTTTCTCTATCATTTTCACATA
This sequence comes from Bathynomus jamesi, assembly GCA_023014485.1. Taxonomy (NCBI): domain Eukaryota; kingdom Metazoa; phylum Arthropoda; class Malacostraca; order Isopoda; family Cirolanidae; genus Bathynomus; species Bathynomus jamesi. The sequence goes on from JAJOZX010004061.1 coordinate 368,914, forward strand.
CATTCGATTCGTTTACCTCCTATATCTTGCATAGGTGTTGCAGACAGTAATCTGGTGGAACTTGCACTTTTTTTCAAATCTGCAATATCCTCTTGTATAATGTGTGTTACATAATGTGAGATATGCAAAGATGCATTGCCTATCCCGATATCTGCAGTACCCTTTTGCGTAGTATTTACAAACGGTATTTTCTACGCTTCTTCTCCTTCTTACCTGGTTATCTTCTATGTTCTTAATTTTGATAGTCATTATTTTTCTTTGGCTGTTTATTGCCTACGTTTTTATTTTTTATCTTTTTATCATTTTGTTCGTTGGGTAGTTTTACCACCTCGCAACTTTTACCTGTCTCTCTTCTTTCATCTATGTCTTCATTCTGTATTATATTGTTATTCATTATTATATTGTTGGTTATTATTTCGACTTCTCTCTCATTCACCCGAATTGTCATTGGGACATTTCCAGACTCTTGTTTCCCCATTTTTTCCTCCTTTTCTTTAACACTCGAATTCGCTTTCTCCATTTCTTTAAATATCGCAAAGGAGTTTACAGTCTGTGTACATGCGGCACACAGAAATGTGACGCCTGCGATCTGTTTAGCGTTTGAGACGAGGGATATTTTCCTATAGTCCCAATTCATGCAGATAGTCGTGCAGTTTTTGACAGTAATCGCATCTTACACTGGTCTACAAATTTTGAAAAAGTTTGTGCTTCGGAGATAAAATGTTTCCTATTATGGATTTTGGGGTGCTGAAAACGAATATGACCATAAAAACAGTCGATTGGCTACAGTTTCCAAGAAAATTTAAGTTATACATTTTGTGTATATGTATACCATATATTAGTAACATACCTGTATAATGCAGTCACTTATAGTGATTCAACCCGTCGCTTCTTTGCTTGTCTCTTGTATTCAACTTCTGGAGCATCTCTTGTTATTGTCCAGCAGTAGTCTGCTAACAATGATGGACTCCATTTCCCCTGGTAGCGTTTCTCCATCGCTGAGATATCCTGGTGGAAACGTTCACTATGTTCATCGCTGACTGCTCCGCAGTCGGCCGGAAAAAATTCCAGGTGCGAATGGAGGAAATGTATCTTTAAAGACATATTGCAGCACATTTTTTGATAAGACAACAGCAGGTTTTCCACCAGCTCCCTGTAATTGTCAGCTTTGGTATTTCCGAGAAAATTGGTTGTTACTAAACGGAAAGCATTCCACGCTGTCTTCTCCTCACCACCTAGGATACGGTCGAACTCCTCATCTCTAAGAAGCTCGCGGATCTGTGGACCAACAAATGCACCCTCCTTGATTTTTGCTTCACTGAGCTTTGGGAATTTACCACCGAGGTACTTAAAAGTTGCCCCCGTTTTATCCATACCCTCAACAAAATTTTTCATGACACCCAGTTTGATGTGTAAGGGTGGTAGCAAAATCTTGCTCGATTCTACAAGTGGAGGATACTGAACATTTTTGTTCCAGGTTCCAATGAGTGTCGGAGTGGCCAATCCTTCTTGATGGAATGAGAAGTCCTAACCCGACTATCCCATTCACACAGAAAACAGCAATACTTAGTGTAGCCCGGCTGCAGTCCAAGCACGATAGCAACAACTTTCAAGTCACCACACACCTGCCACTGATGTTTGTCATAGTTTATGCAGTTCAAAAAGTTGCAATTTCATGTTGTCATATGTTTCCTTCATGTGGACTGCATGACCAACTGGAATTGATGGCAATACGTCGCCAACATGCAACAAAACAGCTTTTAGACTCAACTTCGATGAATCAATGAAGTCTCCAGTCATCAGGATTGTAAATAATGTTGAGAGCTGCCATCAGACCATCATTGTCGTTGCAAGCTACAAGGTCACCTTCTTTGATGAACAATGGGACAAAATCTTTTTAACAGTCGCGAAACTTACACCAACATTTTCAGCGAGGAGATTCCACTGCTGCAATCTGGAGCCCAATCGCTCTGCCTTACTCTTTGGCAGTTCTAAATCTCTGATAAGGTCATTTAATTCATTCTGAGTTATCATGTGCGGTTTAGAAGATGTCAAGTTATAAACAAATTCAGGGTCTTGTGAAGTTGAAGGCTCACAAGTTTCGCAGGTTCCTTCATTCTCCTCGTCCTCTGACTCCAGGGAGAATGAGTGTGGGGGCTCAGGAACGGGTAGTCCTTCGCCGTGAGGTATATTCGGATATTGTAAAATCCACTTTTTCTTGCAAATACCTTTCTTGACTGGAGGCACCATGCAGAAGTAACAATTGCTGACATGATCTGTTGGTTCCCTCCACACCATTGGCACTGCAAAAGGCATAGATTTCTTTTTCCGATTCAACCACTGGCGAAGATTTGTTGCACAAGTATTGCAGCATATGTGTGGGGCCCAGCTCTTGTCCTGATCTCCAATCTTACAGCCAAAATAAAGGTGATAGGCTTTCCTAATCACGGCGGTTATAGCACGCTTTTGTGATGCAAAAGTCAATTCTCCACAAACATAAGTTATCTACACTGTTCACGCAATTACGAGGCATCTTTGTTCAAATTAGGCTGAAAAAAATTCAGTTTCAAAAGCAAACACTAAAAAGAGTTTGACAAGGGTGCATTGTATGACTTCCGCGAATGAACTGATGCTGTGGCGTAATATGTAGACACCTGTGACACATCGAAGCCTTGACTCTACTGCGCATGCGCGTAGTTATATTTTTTTTTATTTTAATAAATTAATGTAATTACATTGCATTTTAATAATTTTAAATTAGGCAGGGTTAAGTTAGGTTAGTATTCCATTTATATTAATATCAAAAACATTATGGGAAGCAATATGTTAAAATGATCCAATCTATTTTTTTAATAAATAATTTACTATACTTGCCATGTTACTTTTCATCAGTAATTCGGTATGTTTCAGGTATCCGTTCTCAGAGTGAGCCGAAAGATATTATGAGTGAAGTTTACAAAGCCATGAAGGTCTTGAACTTCGTAAGTGTAAAATATTTTAATTTTAAGTGCGAAAGATGATGTATTAGGTTTGAGGTTAGGCGTAAAAGGATTGACTGTCGAGTGTTAAGAAGTTTATGTATGACGTACTCGGAAAAGTCCGTACTCGATAAGAAATACATTTATTTATCAATTGAGCTATAATAAGTGTTTAGAATGTTTCCCATCATTCATTTCGGAGCACCTTAGTGTCACGTAATTAATTAGCGTAATTCTCAATGGGTAAAGATTTATTGCGCACATTTTATATGGAGACTTTTTAAGTGTGAAAGTTTTAAACTTTGAAGTTAACGGACGGGTTTTAATACTGTGTGTGAAATATACGAGTTTTTAGTAGATAAATTTTTTTTTATTTATGGAAGATACTAATTTTAAAATCACACTTTCTACATTTTTTTAATTTTAGTACCATCCATCACAGTACCTTTATGAATATCACGAAGGAAGTCAACCCCAAACATTATTATTAATTTGTTTCACTTTAAATCTGTTATAAACAATTTATTGATTGGTTGAAACTGTTTGTGGACTGACTTGTTAATCTGTCGAGTTCATAGTTGTCATTCTGAAAGGGGATCGGAAGGCGAGATATTTTGGTTTTGTGCCCGCGTAGAAAAACCACTTTCCGTTAGATCAGCGAAGTTAAGCGATGACGTTGGGTCTGTTTAGTAGTAGTTTGACGAGTAACCGTTCCTCGCGCGCTTTCGGATGATCGTGCGCGGTTTGGATCCCGATTAAAGCCGTAGGTCTCCTCTGTCACGTGACTTTCGCCGTTACGAAAGAGGTTCAGCAACCCCAAATATTCGCCTAAAAAGGAAGTCAAAACCAGTTCGAGTATATAGCCCTCGCGTTTATCCCCTTCATTGTGACTAAAACAAAATTATTTGGTAGATCAATACACATCCACTTTACTCAGAAACAAAATTTGTCGGAAGACTTAGACCACAGATCCCAAACGAGAAACCGAATAACAGCGATTCTCAAACTGGGAGCGTCCAAATTCACCACAACGTATTTCATTTTGCGCACTTTATTTATTTTACTTTGTAAACACTAACTGTTAAATGCCTGCTTTTTCTTGGCACTCAACGGTAAGATTGGTGAATGCTGTGCCCTTCTGTAGTCATAAAAAGTTTACAGTTGTTTGTCCCAGTCTAACTCCGACCCACGGTTAAACTCTCTATCACTTTTTGATTCACTCATACCCGTCCCCGTCCCTGAGATATGATTCTGGCCAACTCATGAAAGGCGACGTAACCCCATATTGTGATGGGTGCATTTTACTACTTACACTGGAACACCTTTTGTTAGGCTGTCCAGAATTTTCGGACACCAAACGGCTTTTCCCTGTCTCAGCAGGGAGGGACACGCTTTCTTTCCAAGATGTTTTAAATGATGAAGTCGCCAAACCGGGAGGATTTCTCTCTCAGTTCCTCCGAGACTCGGGGTGTACTGTTAGAAATTTACTCATCGCTCTCCACAAGCACCCTCAACTCCTCTGACTTTCGACATGGTGATGTAGAAGTTAAAATGCCAGAAACAACCAAGTGAATCAATCAATCAATCAATCAGTCATTCCATCCAGCCCAGCCTCTCGCCAGTTCGCAATAAAGCAATATTTAGAATGGCGGCGTGTTCGTTCGTAACCTTGTTTATATTCCGCCTTTTTTGCAACTGGCAACGAATCTGAACCATTAGGCAGTTGTAAATGTGTCGTAATACTGCGCGGGTTAGATGGATATTCATCATCTCGAAAATGTGAAGAAACAATACAGTTCGTGTTGCGTCTGTGATTAACTATTCCGTAAACACAACGCACGTTGCATGAAAGGCTGATCCACCAGGATGCGTGAGTGAACGGATGCGCGCACTTTAGTTTTTGCCTTCTTTTCTTTTCACTGCCTTCCGTATTTTGTATAGGAGATAAGGTTGTTTACTGCATATTCTGAAAGCTTTGTCGTAATGAATGTTCAGTCGATGAAACCGTTTTGATGGTCTTGTAAAATGGAAAATAATATAACGATACTTTCATTACTTTATATCTGTTTTCCTCAATGGGGAAAGGGTTTTTAGATAACGTAACTTTTTCCACCCGTAGGAGTGGAAAGTGATGAACCCTTATTATGTGAAGGTTCGTCGCAAGAATTCAATTACGGGTAATCATGTCTACATGTCACTCCAGTTGTATCAAGTGGATTATAAGTCGCATTTGCTTGACTTCAAAGTAATCAGCTCAGACCACACCGAGAAGTATACAGGTACTTTCTGTCTACACTGTTATACAATATATATATATATATATATATATATATATTGGTGGTGGACCGGATGTCAGTTTTTCAACATCTGCGGATGCGGATCTTTAATTTCAATATCCGCGGATACGGATGCGGATATTTAGTTAATCTATCAATATAATATAGAATGATGAATATATGACATAATTTTTCAAATTTCGTGATATTACTATTATGGCAGGCAATGCATAAGAATTAAAATTAATATTAATGTTTTCATTATGATAAAAATAGTAACTTTCTCGAGTTTCAGCCACAGAAAATTCAATGAAACAAGTTTCATTCACTTTTCTGTGTTAACAGGTATTTATATTTTGAGGTTTATAGATTTGTTTGTTCATTAATAATTAATTAATACTTTACATGAAATGTGCATGACTGGGCCTTATAAGCTACTTTATAAGCTAATTTAATTGTAAATTGCATAATTTATTAGAGGTAATGTTCGCATAACATCCGCAGTCAGAAATGAAGATGTTAAAAATGATGCGGATGCGGATATCCGCTCCACCACTAATGTGTATATATATATAATATAATATATATATATATATATATATATTATATATATATATATAATATATATATATATACACACACACATACAGGGTGTCCCATAAGTCCGGCATCATAGGAGAAATTCATATTTTTCTATTTCTACAAACCATAATTTATGCTCGGGATGCCAATTTCCCGTCCACTATTCTCTTCAGTGACGAGGCTGTTTTTTATGGAAATGGTGAGGTAAATCGACAGAACACCCGCTACTGGTCTCGAAACAACCCTGTGGAATGGCCAGCTAGAAGCCCGGATCTCACGCCACTAGATTTTTTATCTCGGGGGCCACTTGAAAGTGCTGGTATACGCAGAGAAAATTAGGAGTGTTGAACATTTGCGGCAGCGCATTATTGGGGCATGTAACACCATTACTCCTGACATCATTCACCGTGTGCTTGCTGACTGGGTATCACGTCTGAATTTGTGTATTGAAAACAATGGTGGACATATTGAGCAAGTTCTGTAAATAAAAGCTTTTGGTTTGCCTTTTTTAATTATTTTTCCTATGATGCCGGACTTATGGGACACCCTGTATATGTATATATATATATTATAACAAATGTCCATTCTCATATAGAAATAAGATTTAACAGAATTGAACGAGAAAATAGTTTTAACAGTTTTAACTATATACATTATAAAAATAAAATCAACTTACCAATTAATCCGAGCATATATCTCATTTCCCTATGAGAATGGACTTTTGTTACACGCTGTATATACATAAGGAGTATAGTTCGGAACATGCAAAGTTCTTATTTGCTATTCTGAATTATTTCTTTTTAGTATTGATACCAGTGATGTACAAACTTTCTTCATTTGAAGAACAAGAACTTGCTCAATTTTGAAACAGTGAGCAAAAGATTTTAACTAGGTCTAATTAAGGCAGATTATATTTAGCAAAAGTAGATAAATTCATAACAAAGACACTAATATAAAAATACGATTATTGTACAATTTCAAGAGTGGCGTCTTGTTGGTAGTAATCTCATAAACACTTCACAGGCTATTTTTTCTTATTTTTCTCGCAGATGACAACCCTCCACCCGAAGGACATCAAATCATGGAGTTCTTCGAAATGTGCGCCGCTCTCATCACTGAACTCGCTCGATAAACAATAGACAAACATAAACAACAGGGGCTGGGAAAAAGAGGCAGAGGGGAGGGGAGGGGAGGGGAAGGGAGAGAATATTTCATTTCTCTAATGTACAACAGTCTTAACTACTATAAATTTTCTTTTATATATATATATATATATGAAAAATTATTTCACGAAAGTGACACGTGAAAAATATTTATGATGAATAAAACCACGAAGGGAAGTGGTTTTATTCATCATATATATATATATATCCTATTTCTCTAGTTTCTTTAGTTTGGGGTGCAGCGGTGAACCTTTGAATGCTTTAACAGTTCAAGGTCAAGGATAGCAGATAGGTAAATAGATAGTTGATCACTGAATATATGCATGCTTTCTCTGTATGCACCTATTAACATAGTTTTAAAATACTTTATTTGCTTGGTTACATTATAATTTAACTAATGAATGTATTGTATAATATATATGTATATAGAATATATTACATATTTAAGTTCATCTTGAAACGAGGTTTGGATATATAAAATGTCACATTCACTCGTATATAAGAATGGTAGGAACTTGCTTCAGAACGTGATGCCGTGGTCTTACTTCAGGTTGGATAATGCAGCCATCATCTGTTGGGGTAGGCCACACAAATGCCCATAGCACCCTGTATCTTCTGTTGTAACAGTCCCTTTATATTGGGTTCATGCAAAGCCGCAGGTAGAAGTTACCAAGGTAGCTACCCTTTCAACCGTGGCAAACTTTGAATTTGCTACACCTTTTTTGCTTGGTTACCTCGAGTATTGCCTTCGTGGTGTTCGAATGGTTCCGATTCGAAGTAGAGTTAAAGTGCACGGGTTCGCTCCCTGCCTTCTCCTCGCGTTGATTAAGAGGCGCCTGTTGTTTAATGCGGAGGAGTTAAAGGGGAGTGTCGAATAATGGAACCCGGCTACTGTGGGCCTGAACTCCGTCGCGTCATGCGTTGACGTCCGATAGAATTATATTTACAACAAATAGTGCGGGTACCTACTGAGTTTTGCCTTTACTCCGAGAATGTAAACAAATATATGATGATGATGCACGAACGTACAAACTCTTCCGACAGTACAATATAGAGGCCTATTAAGATTAAAGAATAGTTCTTGGTATCTACAGTTTGTGAGCAGATAAATAAAACCAATTGTGAAAGTGTTGCCTACTGAAACTCCCGTATTTATTTGAACTACGATAACCATGGAGTGAGATAGCCGAAAAGAAATTGAGCCACTGTTTGGAGTATCTCATCCTGCTTGAACGCTTTTTCTCTGAGAAAAGATTGAAACGTAATCAGAATCGCCGAAATATCAATTAAATTCATTCATTCTAACATTTTTATAGTTTTTTGACTTTCGCAACTTATGTTGTTGTCCGTCTTTGTAAGAACTTGTCTCACCCGCTATCTCTATCTCGGAAACCGATATATGGTTGTGGATAACCGGTTATAAGCCGTGTAGCAATAAAAGAGAAAGCGCCATCCCTTATACCCCAAAAGATGATGGTTTTATTCCTTAAAAACTGAATACAAATATTAATATTACTTTTATTAATTATTATTATTATTAATATTATTATTAATAATGTTCAAAGACGGTGTGTGATCGAAGCATGTACCGATATAATCTTGGCATACCAGTTGCTGTATCAACTTATATGCTCGAATGCTTATTTGTATTGTATAAATTGTATATTATGTTTATTGATCATAGTTTTCTTTTATTTCAGATATTTAATTCTATATTAATATATTCAGAAAGTATATACTGTATTTAAGTTGTTTACAGTTATTTTAAGTGCATTTTTGTCTTACAAGATGCTTATGAGAGAAAAGATTGTCGAATGTGTAAATGCGCGCTTCTGTGTCGATGCATTGAGAGGGAAGATAAAGTAATGACTAATGAAGTGTTCCGTTATTGAAAAGTAGTCAGTTGGCCTTGTTTTGCATGTGCCTGCGAGTTTAGCTTGTTTTGAGGCCAAACATTGATGTAAATTAAAGGCGAGGTAATTCTATCTTCAGGTCCTGAGGGTGAGTTCTGATCTGAAGAAGTTTTAGGTTGGTTATTTTTCGTCCATTCGAAAGAACATTTGCCAATCAGGCTTGAAAGGTTAAAGCCTAAGAAGAAACTTTAGTGGGGCGCATTCAAAGCTGTTTGATAATTAATTAGGGCTTTTGTGCCTTAAAACATCAGATACTGCCCATAGTCTAAGTAAGAAATTAAATACAGTTAATACTGATATTGCTTTTTGCTTCTATCAGTTCATTTTTTTGTCCACGAAATTTCACTTCGTATTTAATCATTAACATAATTTTGATTTATCCAGAGTTATAGGATTGCTCAGTATAAGTATCTATTGTTTATAGTTATTAAATGCAACTTTTTTCTTTCGTCTCTGTACTTTTAGAAAGATTGATATTTGTTCGGAAATATTCTTTATTGTGTCGATTGCTGCAAAGACAAAAATTAACCAGTACATATATAAATTAGCTTAGTGACACATATCAAGATCTGGCAACACCTTGGTCCTGTTACCAAATCAATGTGTGCAGTCGAATTTTAAAAGGATATGGATAAACTTGTCAATTTTAATTGTGGTTTAACTAGGGAATTTAATGACGAATATATACAGTGTGTGTTTATATATATATATATATATATATATATATATAATATATATATATTAGTGATGGGACGATTAATCGGATCGGAAGAATCGAGCATTTTTCAGGAATCGGAATCGGAATCGAGAGAATTGTACCATGATTTCCGATTCTTAAAACGATTCTTTAACTTGCTTTTGATTGCTTTTTGAGTAAAAGGATTTTTTAAAACTTTTAATTGAACCAGTTTTGCAATGTAAACTTTAAAATTTAAATGAAAGAGGATAACAAATTTTATTTTTATTGTATTGTAGCTATACATTAAAACATGTATATCCATGATGTGTAATCAAGAAGATTAAAATGAATTGTTACAACTTAGTTGATTTTTATTTTTAAACCAATCTTTTATAATTTATATTACCATACTCATAATGTAAATAGTTAATCTTACCAGAGTAAAATATGACAATTTCCAGAAAAACAAGTATAGAATTATATTTAAAAATATTGAGAATCGGAATCGAGAATCGTATCGGAATCGAGACTTTTTAGAGGTATCGGAATCGTTAAAAATTTTGGTATAGTCCCATCACTAATATATATATATATATATATATATGAAAATTATTTCACGAAGGTAACACGTGAAAAATATTTATGATGAATAAAACCACGAAGGAAAGGAAACACAAAATGGTGCTCAAGCGCTTTCGTCTAATGACATCCTCAGGAACACTGAAGTACATAAAAAGGTTAAGCCTATATATAGGTTACAGAAAGAAAAAAAAAGAAAAAATAAATAACATACATACACACACACACACACATATATATATATATATATATATATATATATATATATATATATATATATATACATATATATACATACATATCTATATATACAAATACATACATACATATATATACAATAAACAGAGAAGTAAAAATAATAAAAACTGATGCTGTTTTATACGTGCACACACGTATAAAACAGCATCAATATTCCGTTAGAACAGGACAGTTGTCCAGTGCCCTTTTTGTCCATTTGTCAGAGTTAGCCCACTGTATTGATTGGAATAATGCTTCAGTTTTATTCCATTCAAGCAACATTGTTAATAGAAATATTCTTGAGTCTGCCATTATCCAACTTTCAAATAACTTCAACATAAGCAAAGGTCTTTTTCAACTCGATCCTGTTATGTTGAATTCCTTTAAAACAGATTTAAATAAGAAGGGTAAAACATTAAATCTTTGGTAAACTTGTCTTCTACTTTATTAACTTTTAATTTGCATTTTATTTTTTTATATATCAAAACCTGACCATAGGCAGCAGTGTGTTAAAACCCGGACAGAGTTCCAGTATAAATTTGTATTTTTATAATCCATTTGATCTTGTGCTAAAAATCGATTAACTTTTAATTTGCATTTTATTTTTATTTTTTTTATATATATCGAAACCTGACCATAGGCAGCATTGTGTTAAAACCCGGCAGAGTTCCAGTATAATTTTGTATTTTTATAATCCATTTGATCTTGTGCTAAAAATTGATATTTTTCCTTACAAATCTGTACGCCTCACTGGTAATCCTTTAAGGTTTTAATTTTTAATTTTTTATTATTTTTACTTCTCTGTTTATTGTATATATATGTATGTATGTATTTGTATATATAGATATGTATGTGTATATATATATATATATGTGTGTGTGTGTGGTATGTATGTATGTTATTTTTTCTTTTTTTTTCTTTCTGTAACCTATATATAGGCTTAACCTTTTTATGTACTTCAGTGTTCCTGAGGATGTCATTAGACGAAAGTGCTTGAGCACCATTTTGTGTTTCCTTTCCTTCGTGGTTTTATTCATCATATATATATATATATATATATAGCTGGGCAATAAATACATTGAATGTATTTAAATACTAAATACATTTTACGAATGTATTTAGATACTAAATACAAAATACATCAATTGTATTTAAATACATTTGTAAATACATTTTAAATACATACAAATTTTAACATATGCATTCACTAATTCATGAGTAACAATAATATAAAATGCTTGATAAAGGATAAAGAAATAGTACAATCTAATTTCCGATTATATATTTCCCTTTTTAGAACAAAACAAAAGAACTTGGAACTTACGATGTTCAACCAGTGACATATTATACTCATTACATCATTGCAAAATGAGTAACAATTAATGAGTAGATGAGACATAAACGTAAACATAAACCGTCTTTAGATTTAATTTTAAAGTATTTTCCATCAAACAGAGGGTGCACTAAATTGTTATCTGCAGATATATCACTGTTTGATTCACCGGATTTGCTTGTTGAAGCCATGACACACGATAAAGAAATCAACCACTTTCGACTAAGAGTGGCACACAACTGATTGAACTGACACGTTGAAACATGAACCATGCTGTACTACACTGTCGACACGTCGTACTGTGCTAGTACAGAACGTGTATTAAACCAGTAAAAATATTTACATTTTTATATTTTGAGTATTTAAATACTCATTAAAGTATTTAAATACTATATTTAAATACATGAAAAACAATGTGTTTATAAATACAGTTCTAAATACACACATGTATTTAAATACTGCCCAGCACTGTGTGTGTGTATATATATATATATATATTATATATATATATATATATATAATATATAAACAAATTTCACAAATTTAATTTGGAAATAGCTAATAAAATTAAAAATAATTTCCTTATTGTTTTCAAATTTTTTTTTTTTTAATAGTTGTAGAACTGTTTCCGGTTTAAAAAACGTTTTGTTTGAAATACTGCCTTGAATTTTATAAGATTTTGAGACGGAAAGTGTTCCATGAAATTATTGGTTAACGATGCTGCCATATATGTACAGTATATATATATATATATATATATATATATGAAAAATTATTTCACGAAAGTGACACGTGAAAAGTATTTATGATGAAAAAAACCACGAAGGAAAAAAGAAACACAAAGGGTGCTCAAGCGCTTTCGTCTAATGACATCCTCAGGAACACTAGAGTGAAAGGACAGATCAAGGCAATATATAGGTTACAAAAATAAACACATACATACATATTCACATATATATACATATATATATATATATATATTATATATATATATACTGTACATATATATATATATATATATACTGTACATATATATAGTAAGCATAGAAAAAATTGTTATTTTTGTAACCTATATATTGCCTTGATCTGTCCTTTCACTCCAGTGTTCCTGAGGATGTCATTAGACGAAAGCGCTTGAGCACCCCTTTGTGTTTCTTTTTTCCTTCGTGGTTTTTTTTCATCAATATATATATATATATATACTGTATATTAAATAAATAAATAAGTAAATTTGAAAAATTAAATATGGTGCTAATTGTAATGTACAAACCCTCGAACACGCCAACCTCAAAATTCTCTGATTCCACTACAGAGGTAAGAAACGGTAAAAGATTTACATTCTCCAACCCCAAATATTTTTCTCTGTGGTGATTTTAATTTTCCATTCATGAAATATAAAAGGATAGGAAAAAATATGTGTACACCAGGACAAGGGTTGCACACGGGAAGACCAGGAGCAGGTAAAAATGCTACTACCTCTGGCTGATGAATTTATGTTAACGCAAGAAATAACAGAAAAAAAAAAGAAAAAACAACTGCCTAGATTTGTTCACAAACGACAGCAACCTAATTGATAATGTAGAAATATCCCCAACTATAATATCGGATCACAACATTATTGAAATAACAACCAATATAAAAGCAACAAGAAAGGAAAGAACACGAACAACAAAGAAGCAAATTCTAAATTTTTATTGTCACTCCAAAGCTGTAAACTGGGAAGATGTTGCATCAAGCATGGAAGTAATAGATTGGAAATCCGTCTTCGAGGCCAAGACAACGGAAGAGATACTAACGACCTTAGAGGAGAAGACTCTGGAAATTGTGGAAAGACATGTCCCAAAAATACAAGAAAGGGGTAAGAGAAGCAGGTTCGAGAGACAAAAGAGGTCATTGTTCCGAAAGAGAAAAAGAGTGACTGAAAAATTAAGTAACTGTAAAGATAACAACATCAGAAAAATATTAAATGATAAACTGCAGAGTATCGATTGCGTCATACAGGAACTATTTGAGAAGCATACAGAAAAAGAAGGTGACGCTATAGAGGTGATAAAGGTTAACTGAAAGTACTTCTATAATTTTGCAAAAAGGAAGTCGAAAAACCATGCGACTATTGGGCCTCTGAAAAACGAAGACAGTACTTTATCTGACGATCTAACAGAAGTATCCGAAATATTAAGAACTCGGTACGAATCATTTTTCAGTATCCCAAACACTGACAAACTGATATGCGATAGAAACGCGTTCTTTGAAGAACTACAAGGGGAAGTATAACGGACTTCGAGTTTACGACAGATGATATTACACAAGCTATAGGGAAACTAAAAGCGCGCACAGCGGCAGGACCGCACAAATGGAATGCCACAATGATCAAAAATTGCAAGAATGCAATCGCTGAGCCCGTATATTGGATATGGGGACGATCACTAGACACGGGAGAAATACCGGCCATCCTGAAGAGCGCGAACATAGTCCCAATATATAAAGGAGGAGATCGATCCGAGGCCAAAAACTATAGACCAGTGTCGCTTACATCTCATCTCGCTAAAATATTCGAAAGAATAGTTAGACAGAAAATCTCTCGCTTTTTGGAAACTCGGAAAAAATTAAATGATAACCAACATGGGTTTCGGTCATGCAGATCATGCCTATCACAACTAATGGAACACTACAACATTATTGATGCACTGGAAAGTAATAAAAACTATGATTTCACACAGACTTTGCCAAAGCGTTCGACAAGTATGATCATGGAATCATAATATATAAACTGAAGCATATGGGAATAACAGGAAAAGTAGGGAAATGGATATATAATTTCCTTAGTGAGAGGCGGCAAGTCGTTGCAGTACAAGGAGCATCTTCATCAGAATCAGAGTTCCTCGGCTCAGTACCACAAAGAACAGTATTAGCTCCACTATTATTCATAATCATGCTAACTGACATAGATGAGGACGTTACCAGAGACAGCACAGTAACATCCTTTGCCGATGACACAAAGATCAGTAGAAAAATAAGAAACCCGGAAGGTATTGGATCTCTACAAACAGACATGAACAGAATCTACAAGTGGACGGAAGACAGAAATATTTAGTTTAACACAGAAATTTCAACTGTTACGGTACGGAAAAAGAATATTATACCCCAGATGGACAGGGAATTCAGAGAAATTCTAAAGCAAAAGACTCGAGGGTCGTAATGACTGATGATGCAAAATTTGAAACGCAAAATAAGATGGCAGTAAACAGAGCAAAGAGAGTAACTGGGCAGATACTGAGAACTTTTAAAGGAAGGGATAGGAATATAATGATTCCTCTACTGAAAACATTGACCATACCCAAGATCAAGGGGTACAAAGAACTACACTACTGGGAAAGGTTAAGCGAATTAAACCTATATTCACTAGAGAGAGAGAGAGAGAGAGGGAGTTACAAGGAAAAGAAGTACCTCAAAAGGCCTTGCAGCCCATACCGAGGAGGTACCAATGGCAACGGGTGCCAGGGAAAATTTTGTACACACTCAAATAGTGTGCAAGATTTGGTCTAACCTTTTCTTGAACTGATCCACAGAGGAACTGTTCACAACTTCCGAAGGTAACCTGTTCCATGTGTCACAGATCTTATACGTAAAGTAATTCCCACACACACTACTCCTAAACCTTTTCAAATCCAACTTCCAACCATTGTTACGAGTTGGGTTATCATTTAAACTAAACATACTTCTAAAATCGACATCGTTGAACCCGCGTAAGAGCTTGAAAACCTCGATCAGTTGACCGCGCAGCCTCCGAGTTTCAAGCGAAAACAAGTTCAGGGCGCGTAACCGTCGATTGTAGCCCATATGCCTAACGGAAGGGATTAACTTTGTGGCCCTCGCCTGCACTCGCTCCAGCCTCTCAATATCTTTCCTGAGGGTGGGCGACCAGAACTGCACAGCATACTCCAGGTGCGGCCGAACAAGGGAATTGTACAGTGAGAGCACAATCTCCTTGTTCCGAAACTGAAATTGCCTCCTGATATAACCCAATAGTTTCTGGGCTTTCTTTTCCACCTCTACACACTGTTTCGTAAACTTAAGGTCGCTGCTAATTAGCACACCCAAGTCCTTTTCTAAATCAGTCACCTCGATATTACTACCCAACATCGAGTAGTCCGACTTGGGATTGGCGTAGCCAATGTGCATCACTTTGCATTTACCCAAGTTAAACGGCATTTGCCATTTTTCGGACCACTCTCCTATCCTACCTAGGTCCGCACGCAGTTCCTCGATCGCTTCGGGCGTCCCAACATTGGCCCCAAGCTTGGTGTCATCAGCGAATTTGGCGATCCGACTGACGATGCCACCGTCGATATCATTTATGTAAATGATAAACAACAGTGGCCCCAAAACGGAACCCTGAGGAACCCCACTAGTGACCGAGGCCCAACCCGAACTAGCCCCTTTAATTACAACCCTCTGCCGCCTATTCCTCAGCCAGTTTTCAATCCACCTACCTATTTCCCCACCGATACCCAGCGCGCGCACTTTCGCCATTAGCCGGCGGTGAGGTACCTTATCAAAGGCTTTCTGAAAGTCGAGATAAAGTATATCAATCGCCCTACTCTTATCATACTCACTCAACATGACGTGGAAAAACTCGAGCAAGTTGGTGAGACACGACCTATGCCGTCTAAACCCATGTTGGGAGTCCCCAAGCAGCTTGTAGGAATCCAAATGGTCAACGATCCTATCAGCTATTATCCCTTCTAATAATTTACCTACAACTGAAGTGAGACTAATGGGACGATAGTTCCCTGGACTTTCGTGATCCCCTTTCTTAAAGATAGGGGTCACGTTGGCTTCCCTCCAGTCACCTGGCCCATCTCCAACGATTTGTTGAAGACTGTAGCCAGGTGGGGAGCCACCTGGTCGCGCACTTCTCGCAACACTCTGGGGAGAAACTGGTCTGGCCCAGGAGCCTTAAACGCGCTCAGTTTGTCTATTCTATCGGCAACGACTGTCGCGGTACATCTAACACTATCCAGGCCAGCACCTTCGTGCCTCACGCCTGGCTCGGGGATGACGCGGGTATCCTCCCTGGTGAACACTCCCGCAAAGTACTCATTAAGCACATTAGCGATGTCCGCGTCGGAGGTCCGCAGAACGCCGCTTCGTCCTTTAGGACCTATCATGCTTCTAATGGGCTTTCTACTATTAACATAACTGAAGAACTCCTTAGGGTTCCCCTTGCAGAGGCTTGCCACCCGTAGTTCTTCGTTACGTTTCGCTAGTCTAACCTTCGCCTTCACTTCCCTACACAGGCGGACATACGCTTCAGTGTTCTCGTGGGAACGATTGGCCTTCGCCCTCCTATACGCTACTTTCCTATTTCGGATAGCCAAAGCGATGTCACGATTGAACCACTTAGGCTGCGTTGAAGCAGGTGTGACCGGTTTTGAGGGTATGGCAGCAGACTGCAGCACCATAAACTCGTCCCGGAATGCACTCCACACCCGCTCAACATCGCCGCCGACCTCTAACCCCATCTCACCTACGCTATCCCTGAGGCTAACAAAGTCCGCCCGCCGGAGATCGAGCTTACTGCCTCTCGAGTTACTACGCTTCACCCGAGGGACGCGCACACGGAACCTAATCAGACCGTGATCACTCCCGCCCAACGATTCGTCAACGGTGAGGCCAGTGACGAGGTTGTCTTCGGTCGTGAATACTAAGTCTAGAACGCTTTCGCCTCGTGTAGGCTCGTTGACCCACTGAGTGAGGAAGTTCTCATCAGCAAAGACAACTAGCCTCCTCCCTTCAGCATCAGCAGTCCTGTCTTCCCACTTTATGCCGCGACAGTTGAAGTCTCCTAAAACTACACACACCCTATCACCTAGCAGGCTACTGAGTTCGGTGTACAGGGCTGTATCCTCCTCGAGGAGGAGATGCGGAGGTCTGTACACCAAGATTAACCTATAGTTCGTCCCCCCACGTTCAGATCGACACCAAGCAGCTCCCGTTCCGATCGGAACTGGCAGTCAACCGGACTCAACGTGTCCCTGACGTATATTAGTACCCCACCCCCCTCCCCACGGGTGCGGTCTTTGCGAAACATTCTATACCCGGGAATTTCGAACTCCCCAACGTAGTCCCTACGATCAGTATGAATCCAGGACTCGGTGATAGCAACGATATCCTGGTATTCTGATGCTAAGAGCGCCCGTAGCTCGCAAAACTTGTTCCTAATTGACCTAGCATTAAAAAGCATTGCACGGAGGGAGCCTTCCCTATTCTGACCGCCCCCTAGCACGACCCGTTTCCCGAACAGCCAGGGCTGTCGGGAGTTGAAGAGCCCCTCACTAACGAGGGGGCAACTTCCGCAGGAGACTGAGCCCCCTCCAACGTAGGAGGAGGGTCACCCACCTGTACTTCGACGCACCCTTCAGTTGAAGGTACGTCCGCCACCGGCTCATCCTCATCTCTCCCCGGTGGGGGCCCATCATCTCTCCCCGGACTCGACCTCACCATTCTGTATAGGTGCCGGTCGAGCAGCGCGCCTAGCACACCTTTACCCTTGTTATTGAGGTGGACACCATCCCTCTGGTAAAGGTCCCACCTACCCGAAAATGCATCGAAGGGGTCAATAAACTTCACGCCCAGCGGAACGCACAAGTCTTGTACCCTCTCATTGATGCCAATGACCTTACTGAGCGCGTGGTCACTGGCATTCATTCGCGGTAAAATACCCATTAACATTCCCCTGTCTGTCTTCAGTTTTAGATCATCCGCAAGAGACATGATCTCGGTGATGATCCCTTCTGTAAGACCTACCCCACCGCCTTTGAGGAACAGGTCATTGCCACCAGCGTGGACAACGATCGCAGTCCTCCGACTAGCCACGCGCACCTTCTCTACCTCCTTCCTTAAGTGCGCCGTTCCCCGCCCAGGTAAGCACCTTACCTTCCTCCCATCCCGGTTTGCAGAAGCAAAGTACTTCTCCTGGCCCCTGATCTGCGAGTCCCCAATCAAAACGGTGTCTTCCTCCTTCGAGCACAGGAGACTAAAGCGGTTAGAGGTCTTGACAGGGGCAACTGGGGTCTCAGGCTTCGGCTTCGCAGCCTTCTTGCCCGAGACCTTTCGAAACCCGTCGCCACCCATACACGCAGTTACACCACCCGACCCACCCCGACTGGTAGCTACATCCTTCGGTTTCTTTGGGCCATCAGTAGGCCCCTTCCCACCCTTCTCTATCGATCCCTTCCCACCCTTCTTTGCGCCCTCCCTTTGTTCTAGATACTTAATCTTACCGTTTAAATCTGCTGGTGTGTTTTTAATTTGATCTTGTCCACTGGGTTGGATTTCCAGTGCTACGACCCTAACTTCAAGCTTTTTTACTAATTCCTTTAGCTCTCTAACTTCCTTTTCGTGGTTGTCTCTAAGTTTACAAAACAAACATACACTAAGGCAGTGGTTCCCAACCGGTTTTGGCTTATGGCCCCCTTAGGAACCTTATTTTTTCCTGTGGCCCCCATAAGCATTATTTTCAGTAGGTAATATGCAGATTAACTCTATTTTACAAAAACAAATATATATAAAGGATATTAAAACAACTATTTGTATTCAGGTACAATATCATTTGTCACATAGGACTATAAACATAACAAAAACTAAACAGTGGCTAATAAAAATTTGCAGTTATTTACTTATATTATGTATTAATTATAAAAAAATATAATCAAAAGAAATACTGTACTTATAGCAATCTATTATAAATTAAAAAACTAGTAAAATTACTACAACTTCGCAATATTAGGGTAAACAAATAAGAGCTACTTACACACTACAGCGACGATCCACGTGGTAAACAGACTGTAAGGATTTCAACCTGAAGTATTTTTATCAAGTCGTCAACGCTGCCAGGCGCATAACGATCAAGCGCACAATGGAGTGCGCCGCACAATAAGCTTGTAAGATGCAAAATATTTGTTTTCAGATAAATTCAAATTCTATTATAAA
Organism: Bathynomus jamesi; assembly: GCA_023014485.1. NCBI lineage: Eukaryota > Metazoa > Arthropoda > Malacostraca > Isopoda > Cirolanidae > Bathynomus > Bathynomus jamesi. The sequence goes on from JAJOZX010004061.1 coordinate 388,649, forward strand.
ATATCTAAAAAAAAGGAAAATATATGTATTAATAATTTTTTTAAATGTAATTCAAGTACATAAATTAAAATTATCTATTGGCCTAACTATAATTTAGGCTTCAATAGGTTGAGTCCTGTGGCCCCCTTCATGGAGTCTGTGGCCCCTCTAAATCTTAACATTTTCCTGTGGCCCCCTTCAAATGTGCCATGGCCCCCGGTTGGGAAACTGCACTAAGGGATGTGATATCGCTGATACTACCCTCAGGGAAGTCAACGCACCAATGATTAACTTTACATTTAAAGCATTCTGCTTTCAATTTAGCTGGCCCTGCCATATTTTCTCTTTTTTATTTTTTTTTCTGAATACTCTGAATAAGATAAAGCGTTCTAGCAATGCAAACTATCCAAAAACGTTCTGACCAGTATATAAAAAGGGGGGGGGGATTCATCCCGCGCGTAGACGCATCCACCTATTTGCAAGTGACGTTCATCCCTTCCAGAAGACTACACCTCTCCTGCTGCCGCACCGACCAAAGGTCTCCCCAGGGCCGGACAGTCCCAAACGTGTCGCAGCTACCAACTGACAAACACTCGCGACGCAAGCGTCACGGAGACAGAGAGAGACTTATTTACACTTTGAAAATAATGGAGAAACTAGTCCGTAATCTTACTCTGAACCCTGTAACTCCCCAAATAACAGTGGAAAGTAGAAAAGGAAGACTGTGTTTGTTGTGTTCCCGAATTAAAGGCTAGACAGGGAACATCTTTAATCGTGAAAGAAAATAGTTTTGTTGTGAGAGGACGAAAACTGTTTAATCAGCTGCCCAAAGACCTAAGAGACACGAGTTGTGTTGCAGTGGACATCTTCAAAAGAAAATTAGACGCCTGGCTTGGAACAATCCCCGATGAGCCGGGCGTACCTGGCTGTGTGAGGTGGAGAGTACAAGAAACCAACTCACTACTTCACCGGGCCAACTCGAGAGGAGGGGGTGACAAGCTTGACCTTCGTGAAATGAGGAATATATATATATATCGGGTGGTCCGAAAAAAATGACGCATTTTTTAAAAATTAATATCTCAGTAACCCCCTTCCTTATCATGACAATTTTTATATGCAAGATACTTTCAAACTTCTTTTTTTGAATGCAAGAAACGGAATTCTGATATCTTTTATAGTTTTCTCGCAATTAACAAAAGTAACAACATGGGTCAAAAAAACGAATATCATGAGAAAGGAAAAATTTAATCCGAAATTTAACTAATTAATTTACAGTAAATGATCGATTGGACCACCACTCTGTTGACACACTAATCTAAGTCTTTTCTTCCACACAAAAATAATACTTCTTACTTCATTAATGCCAATTTCTT